>CM033699.1:30910087-31503552 GCA_019514585.1 Dendrobium officinale | reverse complement strand
TTGTTTATTGGATGTTGTTTTGAGTATAAAGTTGATTGTAATGGAATGGTGTTATTTTGGTAGGTGATGTTTTTTTTGCTAAATTAGCTTAAACAGAGAAAGCTTCTTTGGTACACTTAAGTTAGAAAGATTAACATATAGTTTCCACTTGCAAAAGTTGGAAAGGACTTATGGATAGACTTTGTATTAATTATGACGGGACTAATAAAGTAAAGCAATCTATTTAAATATCTTGTTACATAACTAAGAATTATTTTAACATAAAACCAAATGAAAATCCCTATCTGACATATACATAAGACTCACTCAGATAGTCACTTCTTTGAATGCATTAGGTAGGGAATTAATGAATGTTGAAATGGTCAATAAAATAATTCATTATTTGTCTACCACTTATGATGCAAAAATAATTATGATTATAGAGTCTAAAAATTTAAATGTTTACTCTACTGACAATCTTCTTGGATCATTAATTGCTTATGAGCAAGGTGTGAGTCAAAGAAAGATTGATTCAGGAGAATAACAAAAGAAGAATAACATAGTACTAAAAGTGAAGGACTCGAAGAATGGTCAATTATAACCTAAGGATGAGGATGACATTGCCTTGATGACTAGGCAATTCAGAAGTTTTTTTAAAAGAAAGTAGAGGAGACGCTAGCAGTGGAACAGAGGTAAGTTCATTAAAAAAATATTAAGGTTTCTAACGACGTGATTTTCTATGAATACAGGAAACCTGGACATATAGAATCAAACTGCCCAAATCTAAAAGCCACTCCTAGCAAGAAGAAGGTAGAAGAGACAACAAATGAGAAGGGAAAGAAGAGATTTCAAAGGGCTTTTTGGGCGGACTCAGCTTCTGATTCATCAGAAATAGAAAAGGAGGAGGAAGTCACCAATTTGTGCTTAATGGCTTATAATCTTGATCATTCATATCAATAAGAGGTATGTGACTTGACTTATAATGAATTGGTAGAAGTTTTTAAAAGAATTTATGATGCATATAGAAAACTTAAGAAAATGCATGCTAGTCTAAACCTTGAAATAAAACAATTGTAAAAAAAATATAAAATCCTTAGAAAAGATCATGCATTGATAGATAACAACCATATGAGCTTACTTGAAGAATTTAATGACTTGAATAAAAAGAATAATCTTTTGAAAACATCCTATGCTCAATTAGAAAAAAATTTTAAGGATGAATCAAAGAATAGATAGCCCTATTTAAAATATGATATTAATGTGTTAGAAGATATAAACACATTTCTTAAGTTGAAAGTGAAAGCTCTCAAGGAAAATAGAAAACCCGCAACACTTGAAGATTTTAAAAATCCTATTTTGAGGTCAAAATTTTAAAAACCCAGGAAGAGACAGATTTATTATAAAAATTTGAGTAACCCATATCTTAGAGTAAAATGCTATACTTGTGGGATGATTGGGCATATTTCACACATTTGTACTTTAGATAGAAAAACTCATTTAGTGTTGAAACCTAAGATGTATAAATCAAGTCATATCATGCATGCATCTAGAAGTCTAACACTGATTATAAATTTCCAAAAGAAGAATCGAAACTTGTTTGGGTTCCCAAGTCTAATGCTAATTATTTTGTAGGTACGCTCTTATACAAGGCCTCGTGAGAGCATTTGGTACTTGGATAGCAGTTTCTCAAAGTATATGACTAGAGACACTAAGCAATTTATGTCTCTAGAAGCAAGAAGTGGATGAAAGGTTACAATTGGAGATAAAACCACTAGGAAAGTAGTTGGAATTAGCATGATCAAAAAATTATAAAATTTTTTCATAGAAAATGTACTACTTGTAGAAGGCTCAAAGATTAATTTATTAAGTATAAGTCAGTTTTGTGATAAAGGGTACAGTGTAAATTTTTTTCCCACTAGTTGCATATTAAGCTTAAATAATAATGATGTTTTGTAAGAAAAAAGGGTAAACAATGTTTATATGCTAGATTTGAATTGTATTAAAATTTCTAATGTTTTTGTTTAAAGATAATTTCTGATAAACCCATGTTATGGCATAGGAGACTTTGTCACGCTAGCTTGAAAAACCTTAGGAAAATTATCCAAAAGGATTTGGTTAGAGTTATACCAAAATTAGACTTTACTAAGGATTACCTTTGTGATGCATGTCAATTAGCAAAATAGGTGAAGTCCTCTTTTAAGTCCAATAAGGATCTTAGAACTTCTAAACCATTGGAGATTATTCATTTAAATCTTTTTGAACTGGTTAGCACTGTTAATCTAGGAGGGAAGGTATACAAATTTATGATTGTAGATGATTTCTCAAGATTCATGTGGGTTAAATTTTTATTTCATAAAAGTGAGTCATTTGAGGAATTTAGAGATTTTTCAACTTGGAATTAGAGAAAATTATGGTGTGAGATTTTAACAATTCAAAGTGATCACGGTGGTGAATTTTAAAAATGATAAATTTGATGATTTTTATAAAGAAAAAGGAATTAATCATAATTTTTTTGCACCTAGAACCCCAAAATAGAATATGGTACTTGAAAGAAAGAACATAACATTAATTAAAGTAGCTAGAGCCATATTAGCTGAATACTCACTTTCTAAATATTTTTGGGCTGAAGTTGTTAGTACTGCATGTTATATTCTTAATAGGGTAAACATTAGATCTAAATTAAATAAAACACCATATAAGCTTCTTAAGGGGAGAACACCTAATTTTTCATATTTGCATATTTTTAGATGTAAAGTGTTCATACATAATAATAAAAAATCTTCTTTAGGAAAGTTTGATCCAAAATTAGATGAAGGAATTTTTCTTGGATACTCTAATATTGGAAAATCTTATAGAGTACTTAATAAAAGAACTTTGGTTATTGAGTAGACCACACATATTATATTTTATGAATTCAAAATTTTAGGAGAGTTAATTTTGGAAGAAGAATTTATAGAAAATAACTCCCAAAGGATTGAGAAGATTAATTTGGAAGAAAATTTGGAGATTGAAAACTCATTGCCCAGGGACTTAAAATTTTCTAAAAAATTACCCTAAGGAATTAATTTTAGGTGAACCTGGTGAGGGTGTTTGGACTAGGCATAGACTAAGCAAAGAAATCAATCATTCTACCTTTATTTCAATGATATAACCCACAAATGTAAATTAAGCACTTTTGAAAAAATTTTGGATTTTGGAAATGCAAGAATAAGTAAATAAATTTGTAAGGAATGATGTTTGGTAATTAATTGCAAGGATAAATAATCAAAGTGTCGTTAGAACTAAGTGAGTATTTAAAAATAAAATGAATGACTCAGGGGTTGTCAATAGAAATAAGACTAGAATGGTTGCTATGAGATGTAATCAAATTGAAGGAATTGATTTTGAGGAGATTTTTTCCCCTGTAATAAGACTTGAAGCAATTAGGGTTTTATTAGCCTTTACTTAATTTAGAGGATTTAATTATTTCAAATGGATGTTAAAAGTGACTTTTTGAATGGGGTGATTCAAGAGGTTGTTTATGTTAAATAACCTCCAAGTTTTGAAAATTCAAAATCAAATCATATTTTTAAATTAAAAAAGTTATTGTATGGATTGAACAGGCTTGGTATGAGAGGTTAAGAACTTTCCTACTTGAGAGATCTTTGAAAAAGGAAGTGTGGATATCACTCTCTTTTTGAAGAAATTAGGATATAATATACTCATTATTCAAATCTATATTGATGATATCATTTTTGGATCTTCAAATAAAAATCTTTATGATAACTTTTCTAAAATATTGAGTAGTGAATTTGAGATGAGCCTAATGGGAGATTTAAGTTACTTTCTAGGTTTAAGAATTAAGCAAATTAAGGAGGAAATATTTCTTATTCACTCGAAGCATGTTAAGGATATTCTCAAGAAGTATGAAATGGACAATACTAAACCAGTTAGTACACCTATGAGTTGCTCGGTTCAGTTGGATAAGGATCCTAAAGAAAAATCTATTGATTAAAAAAAATAGGAGAATTATTGGATCTTTGCTTTATTTGACTACTAGCAGACCCGATATTATGTTCAATGTTTATTTATGTGCTAGAATTCAATCATATTCAAAAGAATCATATTTAATAACAGTAAAAAGAATTTTGATATATATCTTGGGAACTCAGAATTTAAGGACTTGGTATCCTAAGTTTAGCTCTTCATTTGAAATAATTGGATATTCAGATTTGGATTTTACAGGTTGTAGGGTTGATCAAAAGAGTACATTTAGAACTTGTCAATTCATAAGAAATTCTTTAGTTTCTTGGTCCAGTAGAAAATAGAATTTCATAGCCCTATCTACTATTGAAGCTGAATATATTGCCTTAGGAAGTTATGTGGCATAAGTTTTTTGGTTGAAATAACAATTGATTGATTTAGGATTTAATATATGCACAATTCCAATTTATTGTGATAACACTAGTGTCATTTGCATTTTAAAAAATCCAATTCAATATTCTAGAACCAAACATATAGATATAATGCATCATTTTATTAGGGATCATGTATCCAAAGGAGAAATTGAATTTAACCATGTTTCTACTGAAAATCCACTTGCAAATATTTTTATAAAACCATTAGCCTTTGATTCTTTTAGCATTTTAAGAACAAGGCTTGGTGTGATTGATCTTAGTGCTTAAATAAAATTTTCTACAAACATGATATGTTTTTTGTGTATTTTCTTTTTGTTTTTAAAATGTTGTATGTATGTGTGTTTTTCCTATTTTGGTTTCTAAATGTTTTTTTTTTAGTATTTTTTGTTTTGTTTTATATTTTGTATGTTTTTGACTTGTTTTCAAATATCAAATTTCTTATTTCTGATTGTTCGTGCTGAATTTTCTAAGTGTTATGTTCATATTGTATGAAATTATTTTCGTCACGTACGAATTATGTAGCATGTCGATCATTGTTTTGGACTGAACATGTAAAGTTTTCATTTTCCAATACATATCATAATGTACGATATTTTTATCATCCCGGATGATTTGTATGCATTCATCTGTATGAATGTAGATGATTATACGGGCAGAATCAGTTATTATAAATGATCATACATATAAAAATTATATTTTGTACATAAGAATCATGTGTCATTCGATGTGGGGGATGAACCTAACTATCATTAAAACAACTTAAATAACTGATTGTCCCAGACGAACATATGTTTGTCTGTACGATCGGCTGGTCAAAAAGTCTATATAAAAGGATGCTCTGTAACTTGCGTGATTACAAAAAGTTATTTCGTTTCGAACGTATTCATTCGTACATACGAAATTATTTTTGTCATGTACAAACCACATATCGTACTGTATGAAACCATTTTTATACATACAAAAGGACATTTTTCTTTAAATTAGAGGGCTTTAGAATTCATTTTCATTCACTTTAATAGCCTCTTCCAATCCTTCTCTTCTTAGAGCACACATAAGGATGTAGATAAAAACTTTCTATCCAAAGAAAATAAGGATTCTTACTTTAGGTTTTTCTCTGTTAAAATCACTCCATCTAGACTCTTGATCCAAGAAGACATTCACTTTCAAGTAATGCCTCTTTTTGCCACCACCCAATTTCCCTTCATTTTGACTCTGATTCATGCTTACCATAAAGAAACCTTTCACTATTTTCTATCAAATATGACTTTTAGTTCATATGAGGGTAGGATAAGATCATACGTCCTAAAGAAATGGGTAGAAATCACAGAGGAAGATCTGAGAACCTTTCTGCATTTAAGAACTTAAGGAATTAGAGCACACATAATGACCTCCAAATCTGGTTTTGACTGGTCCGAAATAAACAAAGTTCTTAGAGGGGTTGCTTAAGTAGGTCTACCTAGGGTCTATACCTTACATCAAAATGTAAGGATCATTCAGCATATCCTTAGAAACTCAATCATTCCTAAGGATGGTGATCGCATAAACATTACTCCTCTTCTGCCCACTATTACCTATCTAATCATGACTGGACAACTTATAGATAATGCCCAACTCATTCTTGATTACATTCATAATCTTTCTGAAAATGGGCATGTCTCTCATAAGAGTAAGAAAAATATTGCTTTAGGACATCTAGTGACCTATGTTCTAGAAAAAAGTACAATATTGTTCATCCTGAGCCTCCACTTGAAATGCCAATCTACTTTACCGATGCCTCTTTTCAAGCACTCTTTTGGAAGAATGATAATTCTAGTGAGGATACTGAGGAAGAAGGGGAAGCATCTACACCTGCTCATGGACTTGAATTTTAGGATATTATCCAGCACTTTGACCTGTTGGAGAGTCATTTTTATAATTGTTTTGATCAAATTCAAACTCACTTAAATCAATAGGATGCATAGTACCAGCTGGACATGGGTTGGATCCGAGGCATGTTTGACTTGGTGAACACTAATGTAGCTATGATTTGTATTCACCGAGGCTCCTCCTCTAGACTAGGGCCCCTTAGAGTTCTAGATGTACTTCTTGTGTGTTATCTTTGCCAGTTCGTTGAGTTATGATGATCTTAGTGATGATTTCTGTGGTTTGTGAACTTATATTTGTTTAGTGATTTATATACTTGTGTTTGTTCAGTGATTTGTATACTTGTGTTTGTTCAGTTGATGGTTTATTGTTTTTACTTTGATGGAAAATTAATATCAAATGTGCTTAAATGTATTTCATCTTTAAATTGATATCAATAAAAAATATCTTATTTTTATTAGTTGCTTTTGTTCGTTATATGAAATGTAAGTTTGTCTATATATTAATCATGTCTTAATTAATTTAAAAAGTGTTATAAATTAAACTACAATACAAAAATTAACTTCATTATTGATAGTGCACTGATGGAACTAGAAAGTTTGTTAGGGATGTTAAGCCCTTATGAACTAGTCCCAAGGCTAACTAAGAGGGGGGTGAATTTTTCATTTTAAAAATATTTCACAATTAAAATACGATCTTAAAAAAAAAAACCAAGATTCACCATAGAAATAAAAGTATGGAAAATAAATGTGGAAGCAGTAATAAAGAACATAGAGATTTATAGTGGTTCAGTCAACATGACCTACATCCACTCCCAAGAGGCGCCCTCTGAGTATTGCACTAAACTCAGTGTCTCTCCTTTTTCCCTCACATCAAGGAAGAGAAGCCTATACAAACCTCTTTTTCACCAACCTAGGTGAGCCAGAGAACCCAACTCCTTTTACTTCCTCCAAAAGCAGGCAAAGAACCTAATTCCTTTTGCTTCCTCCTGAAGTAGGCAGAGAACCCAACTCCTTTTTCTTCCTCCTAAAGCAGGCAGAGAACCCAACTCCTTTTTCTTCCTCCTAAAGCAGGCAGAGAACCCAACTCCTTTTTCTTCCTCCTAAAGTAGGCAGAGAACCTTGATTCGATGTTGAAGCTTACCTCTCTAGAACTCCCAAGTAACTAAGGACGATGATTGGAGAAGATGATGATAGATCTTTGCTTGGAGAAACCTTTGTGAACTTCCTCACAAACTCCCCCTCACAAGATCCTCTCTCTCTCTCCCCCTTGCTCTCCCTCTCCTCTTAGCTCTCTCAGGTTAAAACAGCAGGAAAAGATTAGCTAAAGGGTACAATAAGAGCTCCTAAATAGAATAGCTTCAGAATAGTTCTTATTTTATACAAACCGACATTATCATCTAGGATGATATGGATATCATCCTGACCGATCAGCATAAATTTTGCTAAATCAGCCTGATCGGTTTGGGACAATCAGAAGATTTTTGGTCATATTATCCAGGCCAATATAATATCATCATGGACGATCCATACGATTCATAAATATCTTCTAGACAGTCGCTTTGAAAGGATGTCTAGATGATGAAAAAATAGCTTGATCATCCAGGTCGATCTCACGATCGTTATGGCTGATTAGCTTAAATCAGAGGAACATTATCCTGAACATCTCCCTAAATATAAGCTGCCAATATCAATAGTCTAAGAGATCGTCCCATAAGATCCTGCGATTATCCCTGACGATATGATCGAGCAATCAAACCTTAATTATTTTTCTTAATTACCAGATTAATTTAGACATAATTGAGCTGCATCGTACCGGACGATGTCTAAAAATAAAGAATACCTAATTAGATATGATAGTTGATTCTTTCTAATTTGAGCTTATCGTCCTAGCCGATACAAATATCATCCAAGATGATATGCTTAATGATGGCTACCTTAATCAGGATGTCCTAATTAGGGTTTCAATTTTTAGCAGATTGTCCAGGATGATTTTAGGATTGTCCTTGATAATGTGATCAAAATAGAGAACTTTAATCACCATATAGAAATTTTCTCCCATGTGTGTGTGTACAAGGTTACTTAGCATCAGGAACCATACCATTTATAATATACTCAATAAAGGAAAAATTATAAACTAACTCATACCTCATCTACCCAATATTGAGTTGGCTTGAGTTGCACTCTATCTTGTGAACCTGAAAAGTTTATAGGCAAGGTAATCATAGAAAATCATGAATATTTGCTATCATCAAAATTCTAATACATAAAATACGATTTACAACAATCTCCCTCTTTTTTATGATGGCAAACTAAAAAATGATCTAAGCAGTTTCAAGAACAATTTTTTAAAAAAGTAGTGAGAAGAAACAAAACATAATTTTATCCAATAGCAGAATCAAAATACAGAATAAAAAGTATAAAAACTACTCCCCCTTTTGATATCACAAAAAGGAGGAGGAAATTAAAACAAAAATAAGAGCAGAGACAAAAAAAAAGAAACAAACTATATAAAAATATAAAAGAAAAAGATTAATAGAAAGACGGCCCCTGGTCGTCGGATGGAGGCGGTGGTGGAGGTGGCGGATGAAAGTAACTGACAAGGGTGGTGAATTGCTCTCCAAACTAGGCCATATCCTGGTTATGCTAGTGCTGCAGGCGAATAATATCCTTAGTATGTTGCTGCTCTTGTGCAGCAATGTATCCCTCAAAGTGAAGCTCCCACTGGTCGAATTGCTCCACCAGTTCAGAGTGCTGGCGAAGCAAAATAGGTGTAAGGACAGGCGCAGGAGCATGTGCAGGAGCCTCCTCCTCCACCTCTTGAGCTTCTCCATCCCCTGAGTGGAGATGAGTATTGTGAAGAGCGTGAAAGGAATTGTTGGAGTAAAAAGCAGGTTGGAAGTTTAGTGGAACAGGATTTTGGAGGTTACATTTTGATTCTAAGACATAAGCAATGATATGTCCTAGGGCTAGATTTGGCTTCCTCCTATATCCTAGATCACGAATGGTAGTAAGATGCTCGATGCAGAAAAAAATTAAATCAATGGCATTGAATTCTCGATGGGCCAAAATCTAAAATATGGTGATCGAATGAAGTGGGGTGATATGAATGTGATCACCAGCTTTTGGAATAATGGAAGTGCGAAGGACATGTTGGACAGTCCTAGCATCTTTGAGCAAGCTGCTAGTCTTTCCAATATGAAAATGAGCATTGGTGTTTTGAAGAAAATGGTTGGCCGGAACCAAATTATAATTAGGATCATAAAACAGGGCATGGAGTTTATCCCCTGTGGTGAAAAGCTGTAAAAACTCTGCACAATCCTGATATGTGATCACGATAAGGCATCGATTCACATATGATCCAAGAGAAGTAAAGGAAAATTTATGCAGAGACTTGTAAAGAATGCAAAAAGAAGTTCTGAATTGAAAGGGATTGCAAGAGTAAAAATGAAGCATAAGGAAGTGTGAGAAAACAAGTTAAATACTAGATAAGATAGATGGTTCAGGTTGACGAACTGGGAGACAGTGATTCTGGCCTTCTTGTAACGTTGGTAGGCAGCTTGATCGTTCACCTCCATGAATTAAGGGTCAAGAGTTACCCTCGAGGAACTTCCAGAAAGACGAGATTGCTTTCCTTCTGCCATTATCAATGAATAGAGCACAAAAATAAGATCAGAAGAAGATTTAAGGAAATTTGGGTGAAGAAAAATGGTTGAATGGCTCCGTTTATAATGAATTGATCTGATCGTCCAGGACGATCATAGAATCATCTAGGTTGATCGGGTACATTAATGACATCCAGGCTGATTGGTTAAAAAAGCGATCGTATCATCCAAGCCGATCAGATATTGACCGGGATGATAAGACACTGGCGGTGTCTTGAGGATACAAGTCGGGCGACCGTTGAAAAAGCATATCATCATGGCTGAATAGGTGGATCATCTAGGATGATGCACAATAATGGATCGTACCGATCAAATTTAGAAATATTTAAAACATTGCCACGTGTATCATCAAGGATGAATAGATGGATCGTCTGGGCCGATCATCAATAGTTGATCGTACCGGCCGAGTTTAAAGTGTTAAAAATGTATTTTCATGTTTATCGGCAGGGCCGAACAGGTGGATCTTCCAGGCCGATTTTCCATAAATTGAGCAAAGAGAGAATAACATCATCCAGACCAAAATAGAATTGTCTAGGACGATCACAGATGACTGAAGTAGAAAGACGATCAGATCGTCTAGTCTAACAATGCATCGTCCAGGACGATAAAGAGTAAAAAATGTCACAATGCCTAGCAGATAATTTTTAGAAGTGAATTGAACCGATCGTCTAGGACGATGTGAATATCGTTCGGGATGATGTGAAAAAAAAAGTTTAAATCAAAGGAAGGATGGAGATGATCATAGAAGACCCAAAAATATAACAAAACCAGAAAGTTAAAAATAGGAAAAAGATAAAAAAGAAGAGAAAAAATAAAATGAAAAATAAAAAGTTCATTTTTTTTAAAAAAAAATAAGGTATGAACATAATAAAATCTCTAAGTGATTAAATTTAGGGACTTGTAAGACCAATGTATTAACATTGATGAAATTAGAAAAAAAAATGATAGAATATCCGATCCTACTAACCCTAGCTCGAACTTTTCTTAGGGCAAAATCGTCTTTTGAAAAGAAGAGACCTAACTCAAAACAAACTAATTGGATAAGAAAAAATATCCGTTCAAAACTTGGTTCTAGAAAAAATATCTTATAGAATAATATAACAAAGTGATTCATCACAATCATGAAATTTTAAATCAAGCATTAGAAAATATCAAGTGACACATGAACTCTTCTAAAATTTAAAGGTTTGAAAAAAAAAGAAGAAAGCATTTTCTTTTGTGGGCTCATTTTATGCCTCTTGTCAATTTGATTGGCGCACTTTACACATCTTTTGATTTTTTAATACACTTTGTGTATTTTTTAATTTTTGGCGATCATTGTGCATCTTTTATTTTAGCATCATTGGCCATTTTTTTTGTTATTTTTCCAAGCTAGATCCCTTTTTAAAACTCTTAAATATTCTTAGTTATGAGTATATCTTCTAGTTATTAGAGAAGAAAACCTCACTCTCTAATAAAGGGAAGAATAAACCATAAAATAGAATTAAATTCATATGATAAATGTGACGACAATATTTTAAAGAACTTGAAAGTAATATAAAGACTTTTGAACATTATATATATAAGATAGATTGTTGTAGCAAGATATAAAAGATCTTAATTGCAAAGTTCAATTGTTAATTTGAGATAGGCTTTTATTTAAAAAAGAAAATTATACCACTAAAAGTGGTTAGAGGGAGGAAAACAATCAACGGTGTTTATCTCTCTTAAACTAATTTAGGGATGTTTGGACATTGACAACAAAATTCCAAAAACTAAAAACCAAGACAAAATATCATTTCAAAGGAAAACAAAAAACATTAGAGATGAATCAATTAAAAAGTCAACAAACATAAAAAAGAAAAAAAAACAATAATCAACAGAGTAGTAAACATGCAATCCATAATTTATTAAGTAGCAAGTTTAAGCAATTATGAGCCGCGAGCCTCCTCTGTCCAAGTATCATATGCTCTCATGAGGTCTTTGGTGAGAGCACACCTATAAAAATCATCAAAAATTAGATTTAGGAACACAAATAGGTTTGGGTCCCTTCTTATGAAAAGAAGAATGCAATGTATTTATGTTATGCTGTGAATCATACAATTTTGGTCTCCATACCCAATGTGTACTATGGTGAATGGTGAAAGTGTGTAAAGTGTCCTAGCATGCCACATGAAAAATATCTAACTCCAGAAAAAGGATTTACTAATCTGTTTGGGTTATAATGCCTCTTCTTAGGTTTTAGCTTTAGATCAGGTGTTGATGTATTCCAATTTCTCTCAAGTGTATTCAATTTAGCTTTTATCCTCAAGTTAACACTTTTTAAATCAGCATTGTCAACTCTCAAATTGTGCTCCCTATGCTCAGATTTATCAATGTATGTCTTAAAATCAGATTCAAGTGAGATATAGGATGCTTTCAATGAATCATGCTCAATAACCAACTCCGAGTGCTTTTTATTCAATTCATCAAACTCATCAACTAAAGACATGTGCTTGCTATCAATTTGGTAATGATCTTTCATCAAAATTTTATGCTCTTTTTTTAAATTCAAAAACTCTAATTTCAAACTAGCATGTATTTTCTTAAGTTTTTTATATGATGCATGAATTCACTCACAAATTTTAACTGATTGATCATAGGTTAATTCACATACCTCTTCTTGATCAGATTGTTAAAGGTTATTATCAGTCATTAAACACAAGTTTGTGGTTTCCTTCTCTACTTCAATCTCAGATGAGTCAGATGCAGAATCCACCTAGAAAGCTTTTTGGGATCGCTTCTTGTTTTTCTTTATTTGGGTTTCTACTCACCCTTCTCATTGCTTAGGTGCTCCTTAAGTATAGGACAATCATCTTTAACATATCCAGGCTTCCTACATTCAAAGCAAATAACATCAAAAGAACTTTTATAATTTTTCCTATCCTTACATCTTTTCCACTTCTAATGGTCTTTATGCTTCTTCCTTAGAAAGCTTTTGAATGGCTTAGTGATGAAGGCAATATCATCATTTTCAGATCTGAAAGAATCAGTGTCCGTGTTGTTGGCTTTTAGTGCCATAGTTTTCTCCTTCTTTTTCTCACCTGTATTAAGATTTCTTTAATTCACCCCTTGCTTTATAAGCAATGAGTGATCCAAGTAAGTTATCAATTGATTAAGTATTCAAATTTTTAGATTCAGTAATTGCAGTGATCTTAACATCAAAAGAAGAAGGAAAGAATCTCAAAATTTTTTGACCCTTTCATAATTAGTTAGCTCTCTTCCTAAAGCATGCAATGAGGTGACAATTTGAGTAAACCTTGTATATATTTCAGAAATTGATTCAGAAGGTTTCATGCAAAAGAGTTTGTAATCATGCAAAAGAATATTCAATCGAGATTATTTAACTTCATTGGTTCCTTCATAAGTTACACATAATCTATCTCAAATTTCTTTACCAGTTGCACAAGTTGAAACATGTATATAATCTTCAGATTTCAAAGCACAGAAAAAAACAGTTCAAGAGTTTTTTACATTAAGTTGTGCTAAATCTCTTTCATCAAAAGTCCATTCAATAAAAAGAATTTCAATTTTAATGCCATTAAGTTCATGAGAAGGTGGTATATATCATTCTTTAACAAGCATCCACATACGATAATCAAGTGATTATAAAAATGTAGACATGCGAGTTTTCCAAAAATCAAAAGGAATATTATCAAACAAAGGAGGACGTCTGATAGAATATCCTTCCATTGTATTATGATTACCAAAGTTAGCGATAAATCAAAATTCAAAAAATTTTCAAACTTAATTTTATAAATCACCACTTGAAAGTGTACTGATGGCACTAGAAAGTTCGTTAGGGATATTAAGCCCTTATAAACTGTCCCAAGGTTAACCAAGAGGGGGGATGAATTATTATTTTAAAAATCTTTCATAATCAAAACACGATCTTAAAATAAAAACTAATATTCACAACAGAAATCAAAGTGCAAAAAAAAAATGTGGAAGCAGTAATAAAGAACAAAGAGATTTATAGTGGTTCGGTCAAACACGACCTACGTCCACTCCTCAAAGGCGCCCTCCGAGTATTGCACTAAACTAAGTGTCTCTCCTTTTTCCCCCACGACAAGGCGAAGAAGCCTATACAAATCTCCTTTTCACCAATCCAGGTGAGCCAGAGAACCCAACTCCTTTTGCATCCTCTAGAAGCAGGCAGAGAACTCAACTCCTTTTGCTTTCTCCTGAAGTAGGTAGAGAACTCAACTCCTTTTGCTTTCTCCTAAAGCAGATAGAGAACCCAACTTATTTTGCTTCCTCCTGAAGCAGGCACAGAACCCAACTCCTTTTGCTTCCTCCTGAAGCAAGTAGAAAACCTTGATCAGATGCTGAAGCTTACCCCCTAGGAACTAAGGACAATGACTGGAGAAGACGATGATAGATCCTTGCTTGGAGCAACCTTTAAGAACTCCCTCATAAACTCCCCCTCACAAGATCCTCTCTCTCTCTCTCTCTCCTTTGCTCTCCATCTCCTCTTAGCTCTCTCAGGTCAAAGCAGCACCCAAAGATTTGCTAAAGGGTAGAACAAGATCTCTTAAATAGAAGAGCTTTGAAATAGATATTATTTTATATTAACTGACATTATCATCCGGGATGATGTGGATATTATCTTGGCTGATCAGCATAAATTTTGCTCAATCAACCCGGTCAATTTGGGACGATCAAAAGATTTTTGGTCATATCATCCAGGCTGATATAATATCATCATGGACGATCAATACAATTCTGTGAATATTGTCCAAATCATTGCTTTGAAAGGATGTATGGATGATGAAAAAATAGCTTGATCGTCCAGGCCAATCTCATGATCATCTTAGCTGATTAGCTTAAATCTGAGAAAAATCATCCTTAACATTTCCCTAAATAGAAGCTGGCTGATGTCAATCATCTAAGATATCATCCCGGAAGATCCTGTGATCATCTTGGATAATGTGATCGAGCAATCAAACCTTAATTATTTTCCTTAATAACCATATTAATTTAGGCATAATTGAGCTACATCATTTAGGATGATATCCTGGACGATGTCCTAGATGATGTCCAAAAATAAAGAATATCTAAATAGATCTTGCGGCTGATTCTTTATGATTTGATCCTATCATCCACGATGATGTGTTTAATGATGGCTACCTTAATTAGGATGCCCTAATTAGGGTTTCTATTTTTAGTGGATAGACTAGGATGATTTTAGGATCATCCTAGATGATGTGATTAAAATAGAGAACTCTAATCACCTGAAAGAAATTTTCCCACATGTGTGTGTGTGTGTGTGCAAGGTTACTTAGCATCAAAAACCACACCGTTTATAATAAACTCAAGAAAGAAAAAATTACAAACAGACTCATACCTAATCTACCCAATCTTGAGCTAGCTTGAGTTGCACTCAATCTTGTGGACCTAAAAAGTTTGTATGAAGGCAGTCGTAAAAAATCTTAAATATTTGCTATCATCAAAATTCTAATCCATAAAATTAGATTTGCAATAATTATGAAATCTAATTTTTCAAAAATTTAAGTTAATTTATAACTAAATCAAGTTAAGGTTATCAATCTCATGTTTTTCTTAGGCATATATAATTTAAATATTATTATTATAATTTTGATGTCTTATTATTTTTTATTTCTCTTTTTAATATAATTATCTTTATACTTAGAGAAATTTGAGTTTATAGATTATTGATTTTGGAAAGATCAATTAAAAAAGGAGTATCAAAAAGAAATGTATAAGTGTACAAAAATTAAAAGAATGTGCAATGGTTCGCAAATTAAAGAGAGGTATAAAATTAGCTCAAATATAAAAAGATGTAATGCCACAAATAATTTAAAAAGATGTGCAATATCGCCAATTGAATCAGTTCTTTCCACTATTGTTTAATCTTCAAATTCAAATCAATCTAATATTCAATTATGCCTTATATTGAAAACTAAATTTAACTAATCTTCATTTCGTCAATTTTGCAATATTCTCCTTATTTAATTATCTAGAATGCATCATGATCTTGATCTATTTT
Source organism: Dendrobium officinale (assembly GCA_019514585.1). Classification (NCBI taxonomy): domain Eukaryota; kingdom Viridiplantae; phylum Streptophyta; class Magnoliopsida; order Asparagales; family Orchidaceae; genus Dendrobium; species Dendrobium officinale. Next base: position 31,487,621 of record CM033699.1, on the reverse strand, counting down.
TCTTGTATATATTATACTTTAATTTAAATGTTTTAATTCTTTCTTTTTTATCTAATGGTCATTAATCTTGTTATTACAATTATAGTTCAATCTCTTTCAATATCAATTATTAAGGATTCTCATATGACTTCTTCCATTTCAACCTTCATTTTTCCTTTTTAGTTGTTGCCAAAAGGGGGAGAAGTATTATTTGTGTTTGATTATTTAGTGTGTTAATGTTATTATTGTTTATTTTTTAGGGGTTGTTTAGGATTTTTGCCTTTTTCTTTTATGTCTTTTATATTTTTGTCATCATTTAAAAAATTAAAAAAATATATTTTGTTCTTCATGAAATCCCCTTATATTCACATATTTATTCATTTAGGGGGAGTTAAGGAGAAGTTTAGGGTATTCAATTTTACTCAAATAATAATTATTTTTTTATCATCAAAAAGGGGGAGATTATTGAGATAGTTACTACTTAGTTCATGATTATTAATATTCTTGCAACTTGTTTATTTTTAATGATTTCAAATAATATTATTTTAATTATTTTTTCTTCTAACATATTTTGGAAAAATTATTTTGCTCTTGTGTGTACTAACATTTCAAGGAAATTATATTCCGAATTATTGACGACTTTAAATTAAGATCAGTTTAGAGTCTATTGTAATTGAAGTCTATATTTCTCATTTTATTGAGTTTGAGAGAGTGTGATTGTAATTAACTAACTAAGCACACACACACACACACCGGGGGATAGTTTTAAAATCCATAATTTTTAAACTGATTATAGTGTAGGATTACTTTTCATACGGGATGATCTGATCAGTTATTTTTCCTTCGAGCAATTGAACGAACAGATTAGAGAAAATTTGTCTAAGTATGGATCGTACTATATGATATAACCTTTGTAAATACCTTATAGAGTACGAATTGGATGGGTCCATTTTTATTATGACTTTTCATCCTAATGAACCTGATGAATTTCTGAACGGTTCGTACCATATGATGTCATCATCGTACGTATGCTGTCTAATATATGAATTAAATGGTCCCTTTTATCTAAATGAATTTGAAAAATTACTAAATAATGCATACCGCATGATGTCATCCTCGTATGTACGCCATCCAGAGTACAAATTAGACGGGTCCCTTCTCATCCCGATGAACTTGAAAATTTTCATAACTGATCATACCATATGATGCCATCATCGTAAGTATGTCATACAGGGTACGAAATTGTGGGGTTCCTCAACATCCCATCTAAGTTGAAAAATTTTCTAACTGTTCATACCGGACGAACTTAGTTTATACCGGATGATGATCATGTATAATTTCATTTTATACCAATTCTCAATAGGTTCATACACAACAGTTTTTAACCTGTTTGTATGTATGACATCCGATTATACTGTACGATCGAGTATACTCAAAATTGAAAATTTTAGTTTTTTGATAGTTTTTTGGTGTCTTTTATATAAAATGTCCACTAAACTGATGTGAAAAAGCCTTATCTTCATGATTTTTCAAGGGCAATTGAAAGAGAGAGCGTGGGAGAGTGTTTGAGAGAGATTTCGTGCAAGTGGAGTGTGAAGGGTTCAGAAGGTTACTAAAAAGTAAGGATCTCTATGTGATTTTGGTGTTTACTCTTCCTTTCTTCTTTCTAGTTACTCATGAGAAGATCTATGATGAATATCCAGTACTTTGCCGATACTTAGAGAGTGTGAAAGGATGATGCTACTCTGCTGATGCTGCAAATTTAAGATTATAGAATAGAATTTTGATTATAGCCTACTAACTTTTCAGGACCACAAGATCAAGTGCAGCTCAAGCCAGCTCAAGATTAGGTAGATTTAGGTTTAGTCAAGTCTGTATTTTTTTTCCTTTCTTGAGTCAATTATAAAAGTGGTTCCTGATGCTAAGTAACCTTGCACACACACACTTGAGGGGTTTTTTAAATTTTTCTGTTTTGAGTACATCGGCCTGGACGATGTTCCTATCGGTCAGGATGATTCAACAAAAAATAGAAACCCTAATTAGGGCATTCTGGTTAAGCAGACGTCAATAAGCAAATCGTCCTGGATGATACATGTATCGGTCAGAATGATAGGCTTAAATAAAAAAGAATCAGCCGCCATGATCAATTTAGGTATTCTTTTATTTAAATCATCGTCCCGTACGATCCCCATATCGGCCTGGACGATACATCACAATTATGCCTAAATTAATCTAGCAATTATGGAAAGCAATTAAGGTTGATTAATATGATCACATCGGCCGAGCCAATGTCCTGGAAGATTGACATCGGCCAGACACTATTCAGGGCGATGTTCAAGATGATTGTACTTGCATTTGAACTAATCGACCAGGATGATATTGTATCGGCTTGGACAATGTAATCAATTTTCTTCTGATCATCCTGAATCGTCTCAGCTTATTGAGCTTATTTTATACTGATCGGCCATGATGATATTTATATCAGCCTGGACGATAAAGTCGGTTCTTGAAAATCTATTTAAAGAACCCGAATTTTCTCATGCAAAAAGACCTTGAGTGCTGATGTCTTGACCTGAGAGAGCCTTGGGAGAGGGAGAGAGAGAAAGAGAGATAGAGAGAGAGAGAGAGAGAGAGAAACTTGTGAGGGGGAGTTTATTAGAGGGTTCACAAAGGTTGTTCCAAGCAAGGTTCCAAGTCATCATCTCCGTTCTTCGTCCTTCATCCTTGGGAGGTTTTTTGGAGGTCTACTTCAACAAAGGTCTAGGTTCTCTGCCCGCTTCAGGAGGAAGCAAAAGGAGTCAGTTCTCTACTGCACCGGGGTTGGTGAAAAGGAGTATGTTATAAAGGCTTCTCCACGTAGTTGTGGGAGCTAAAAGAGAGACACTTAGTTAGTGCAAAACTCGGAGGGTGACTCTGAGGAGTGGACATAGGTCAAGAATTGACCGAACCAATATAAATCCGGTGTGATCTTTCTTTGTTTTTCTTCCACGTTTATTTATTTGTACCTTGATTTCTGTGGTGATTTGATTTTAACATTTTGTTGTGCTTTATCTAAAGAATTTTTTTTTAAAATACCAATTCACCACCCCCCTCTTGGTTAGCCTTGGGCTAGTTTTTAATGGCTTAACATCTCTAACAAACTTTCAAGTGGTATCAGAGCGGGATCCATAAAAATTAAGTTTGAAAACTTTTTGAATTTTTCATCCATAACTAACAACATAAATTGTAATACTGTGAAAGGGTATTCTATTACCCGACCACCTTTGTTTGATAACATCCCTTTTGATTTTTGGAAAACTCGAATGTCTACATTTTTATAATCAATTGATTATCGCATGTGGATGCTTGTTAAGGATGGTTATACACCTCTAATTAGAAAATTGAATGGCGTTACTATTCCACTTCATTTTACTGAATGGACTCAAGATGATAGGAATTTAGCATAATTAAATGCAAAATATTTGAACTATTTTTTCTGTGCTTTGAAATCAGAAGATTACATGCGTGTTTCCACTTGCACTACTGGTAAAGAAATTTAAAATAAATTGTGTATCACCTATGAAGGTACTAATGAAGTCAAGCAATCCCATTTGAATATTCTCTTGCATGATTACAAACTTTTTCATATGAAACCTTCTGAATCGATTTCTAAAATAAATATAAGATTTACTCAGATTGTTACTTCATTGCATGTTTTAGGAAGAGAACTTTCGAACTATGAAAAGTAAACAAAATTATAAAATGTTTGCCTTCCTCCTTTGATGTAAAAATTACTGCAATATCTGAATCTAAAGATTTAAATACATATTCAATCGATAACTTACTTGGTTCACTCATTGCTTACGAGCAAGGGGTGAACCAAAGAAATCTTGATGCTGGTGAAAAAAAGAAGGAGAAAACGATTACACTTAAGGCGAACGATTCGGACATTGATTCTTCCTGGTCTGAAAACGATGATGTTGCTTTAATCACAAGGCAATTTAAGAGATTTCTAAGGGAGAAGCAAAAGAATCATCAAAAGTATAATAAAGGTAAGGGTAGCAAAAATTTTAAGAATTCTAATGAAATAATTTGCTTTAAATTTAGGAAGCCTGGGCATGTTAAAGTTGATTGTCCTACGCTTAAGGCACACCCAAATAAGGAGAAGGGTGAGGAAAAACTAAACCTCAAAAAGGATAAGAGTAAGAAGTGATTTCAAAAGGCGTTCTGGGCAGATTCTACATTAGATTCCTCTGAAACTGAACCTAAGGAGAAGACAACAAACTTGTATTTAATGGCGGACAATAATCTTGGTCAAAGTGACCAAGAAGATGTATGTGAACTAACCTATGAGCAACTCCTTGAAGTTTCTAAAAAAATATATGCATCATATAGGAAACTTAAGAAAACTCATGCTAGCCTAAAATTGGAATTTTTTAATTTACAAAAAGAGCAAGAAAATCTTCTCAAAGATCATTCAACAATTGATTCAAATCACATGACTTTACTTGATGAGTTTTATGCATTAAATAAAAAGCATGCTGAGTTATCTGATTCTCATGATTCTTTAAAATTGTTCCATTTTGAGTTAGAAAAAGAATATAAAAAATTAGAAAATTCAAAAACCTTTGAAAATAAAAAATTTTCATTCCATACACCGCATAAAAAGCATCACCATAGGAGTAGATTAGTGTATTCTACTTTCCATTAGAAGGAACCCAAACATGTTTGGGTTCCTAAATCTAACATTTGATAATTTTGGAACCAGCTCTGAAAAAGGCCTTGTGAGAGCATGTGGTACCTGGACAGCGGATGCTCTCGACATATGACTGGCGATGCCAGTCAATTCATAGTACTGGAGACCAGGACAGGAGGCAACGTGACTCTTGGAGACAACACCACCAAAAAAGTGGTAAGAGCAGGTATAATTGGTAATTCCAATAATCTTCTGATTAAAAATGTTTTACTTATAGATGGACTGAAACACAACTTGCTCAACATTAGACAGCTTAGCGATAAGGGCTTCATCATAAATTTTTTTGGCAAATTCATGCATTATGAGCTTAAATAATATCACTATTTTGCAGGGAAAGCGGATCAACAACGTTTACATGCTTGATTTAAATAACATTGAATGTGCTGCTTCATTTTGCTTAAAAATTATTATTGATGATTCATTGTTGTGGCACGGGAGATTATGTCATGCCAGTATGAAAACTCTTAAGAAAGTGACCTAAAAGTCCTAGTTAGAGGTGTCCCCAAGCTTAAGTTTTCAAAAGAACAACTTTGTGATGCCTGCCAATTAAGAAAGCAAATCCACTCCACTTTTCACTCCATTAAGGACATTAGCACCTCTAGACCTTTAGAAGTCTTTCACATGGATTTGTATGGACCCGTTAGCACTACCAGTTTGGGAGAGAAAGAATATGGTTTTGTGATTGTCGATGACTACTCGTGTTTTATCTGGATTAGATTTCTGTCACACAAAAATGAGCCATTTGATGAGTTTAGAGTCTTCTTTACTTGGATTCAAAAAAACCTAGGTTATGAGATCTTGACCATTCTTAGTGACAATGGGGGAGAGTTTAAAAATGAGAGATTTGGAGATTTTTAGGAGGAAAAAGGTATTAGCCACAACTTCTCAGCTCCTAGGACCCCTCAGCAGAACGGGGTAGCTGAAAGGAAGAACCGAACCTTAGTGAAAGCTGCTAAAATGATGCTTACTGAGTATTCACTTCCAAAATACTTTTGGGCCGAAGCGGTTAACACAACTTGTTATGTATTGAATAGGGTGAATGTTAGAGCCAAATTAGATAATACACCCTATGCGATCCTTAAGGGTAGGACACCCAATCTTTCCCACCTATATATCTTTAATTGTAAGTTTTTTATTCACAACAATGGAAAGTCTCACTTAGGAAAATTTGACCCAAAATCTGATGGAGTGTTCTTAGAATATTATAGTGTTGGGAATTCTTTATGGTGTTTAATAAGAGGACTTTGGTGGTGGAAGAGACTACACATACTGTTTAATGAGTCTGATCCTAGAAAGCCTAGAGTTGAGGATGATGATGATGGAGAGAATGCCACTGGATTAGAAAGCTTGGAGAAGGGGTAGAGCACCAAAACACTAAAGGAGAATAAGAGGTTACCCAAGGAGTAGAAAATATAGATCTGGAGGAAATGGTTGAACCTTCACACACTTTACCTAGAGATTGGAGATACTTTTCGAGTCACCCTAAAGATCTAATTTTAGGAGACCCTTCTGATGGAGTTAGGACTAGACATGGACTTAGGAAGAAAGTGAACCACTCTGCCTTTATCTCAATGACTAAATCCACCAACATAAACTACATTGGAAGCCATTAGAGTGTTACTAGCCTTTGCCTGTAACATTCACCCTATAGAAGGGATATATTTTGAGGAGACTTTTGCCCCTATAGCTAGATTGGAAGCCATTAGAGTGTTACTAGCCTTTGCCTGTTATAAGGGATTTAAGCTTTTCCAAATGGACGTTAAGAGTGCCTTTTTAAACGGGGAAATAAAAGAGCATGTGTTTGTAGAACAACCCCTAGGTTTTGAGAGTTCTCAATTTCCAAATCATGTTTTCAAATTAAAAAAGGCCTTATATGGATTAAAGCAGGCACCCAGAGCTTGGTATGAGAGACTTAGCGCATTCTTACTAAAAAAGAGAGTTTTGTAAGGGGAGTGTAGACACCACCCTTTTCCTGAGGAAAGTAGGAGATGATTTACTCATTGTACAGATCTATATCGATGATATAATTTTTGGATCTTCTGATAAAAGGCTATGTGATGACTTTTCTAAAATAATGAGTAAGAAGTTTGAGATGAGTATGATGGAAGAATTGTCCTACTTTTTGGGGTTTAGCATTAGATAATTAAATGATGGAACTTTTTTTAGTCAAATAAAGTACATAAAGGACATCTTGAAGAAATATGAAATGGACAAAGCCAAGCCAATTAATACTCATATAATCTCATGAATTCAATTAGACAAGGACCCAAATGGAAAATCAGTTGATTAGAAGAAGTACAGGGGAATGATTGGATCTTTACTTTACCTGATTGCTAGCTGACCTGATATAATGTTTAGTGTTTGTCTTTGTGCTAGATTTCAAGCTGACCCTATGGAATCCCACCTGATTGCATTAAGAGAATTCTTAGATACTTTTTAGGGACCCAAAACTTAGGAATCTAGTACCCTAGGCACAGCACTTCTTTTAAGATTATTGGATACTCTGATTCTGATTTTGCAGGATGTAAAGTTCATAGAAAAAGAACTTTTGGAACTTGTCAATTCATAGGACAGTCTTTAGTCTTCCTGGTCTAGCAGAAAGAAAGCAAAACTCTGTTGCTCTTTCCACTATTGAAGCTGAGTACATTACTTTAGGAAGTTGTGTGGCCCAAGTCCTTCGATTAAAATGACAAATACTGGATCTAGGATTACCTGTAGGCACCATCTCTGTTCTTTATGACAACACTAGTGTCATCTGCATTTCTAAGAATCCTATCTAACATTCAAGGACTAAGCACATTAATATTAGGCATTACTTTATTAAAAATCATGTGACTAAGGGAGACATTGAGTTACATCATGTGGCGACTGAGAATCATCTGCCTGACATATTTACTAAACCACTGGCCTTCTACACTTTCAACAATTTAAGGACCAGATTGGGTGTGATTGACATTAATGCATGAACTTGATTTTTATTGATGTTCTATCTGCTGATTTCTTTACTAGTTGTTTTTTTATTTAGTTAGTTTTTATTTTGTCTTTGGTACTTTATTTTTTGCTTTATTTTTCCTTTTCAAATCATCACTGAATTGATATCTTATACCTTTTTTTTTATTTTGAAAATTTGTAGTTAATATTTTACATCTCCTAATCTACTAAAGGGTAAAAAATACCCTCGATTATGTCTCTTTCTCTAACCTATTTTGGTGATAAAAATTTCTTTTCTAACCAAAACTCTATCTTAAATCAACAACTGGATTTTATAATTGAGATCTTTTCTACCTTGCTACAGTAATCTAGCTTATACTATAATAATCAAAGTTTTTTTACTTCAAGATTTCCCGCTATCATGTCAATGCATCTCTCACCTGATTTTTTATTCTGTTTTATGGATTATTCTTCCCTATATTAGAGAGTGAGTTTTTCTTCTCTAATATCTGGAAGATATACTCACAACTAAGAATATTTAAGAGTTTTTGAAAAAGAATCTAACTTACAAAAATAATAAAAAAAGTGATCAATGATGCCAAAAACAAAAGATGCGCAATGACGCCAAATTGAAAAATATATACACAAAGTGTATCAAAAATTATAAGATGCACAAAGTGCGCTATTCAATGGACAAGAGGCATAAAATGAGCCCATCAAAAGAAATCTATCTTCCTTTCCTCCAACTCTTAAACTTAGAAGATTTCATGTATCACTTGAGATTTTCAAAGGCTTGATTTCGAATTTTACGATTGTAACAAACTACTTTGATATATTATTCTATAAGATATTTTTCTGAAACCAAGTCTTGATTAGATCTCTTTTTCTTATCCAAATGTTTTTTCTAAGTTAAGCCTTTTGATTTCAAAAGAAGATTTTGCCCTAAAAGAAGTCCTAGATTAGGGTTAACATGATCGGATATTTTACCATTTTTTGGATTTTTGAAGTTGTTAACTCATTAACTTACAAATTTTTAGAATCAATCACATTGAGACTATATCATGTTCATGCCTTAATTTAAAAAAACTTGTTGACTTTTGTTTTATTGTTGTTATTTTTTTTTCTTTTTCTTGTTGTTTTTTTGGGCCTTCATCCTGGATGATATACGTGGTGCATGATTTAAAACGTTATAAATTTGGCCGGTACGATCCATTATTGAGTATCATCCTGGAAAAATGCACACTTTCATGTTGGAGAGACTAGCTCTTTACTCAAAGATGCTACGACAATCCAGCATGTCCTTTGCACTTCTTTTAATCCAAAATCCAGGGACCGAGTCCACATCACTCCACTACTTTCACTTACTACCTTTTACACTCTAGCCCATAGGGAATTCAATGCCATAGACCTGATCTTTTTCTACATCGAGCATTTGACTACCATTCGAGATCCAGGTCATAGAAGAAAACCCAATCTTGCTCTAAGACACCTCATTTCCTATGTTCTAGAATCTAAATACCAGCTTTAATATCTTGCTCCTCCCTACCATTTTCCACCTTTCTAATCAAATAATTCCTTTAATGCCCTTCATAGTACACATCTCCACCTAGAGGATGGGGAAGCTCAGGGGGCAGAGGAGGAGGAGGCTCCCGCTCCTGTTCCTGAACCTATTTCTCTCTGCCAGCACTCTCAGCTGGATCAGTTGGTGGAGAGATTTGATCAATTGGAGACCCGCTTCGACCCATTTGTAGCATACCAATAGCAGCAGCACGCTGAGGATGTGGTCCGGTTTGATGCCTATGTTGCACACCAACAGCAGCAGCATGACCAGGACATGGCCTGGTTTGGGGCCTAGTTTGGGGCACAGTTTTCCACGTTTTCCACCTTCTTCCAGCAGCCACCACCACCACCACCTCCTTCTGATGATCAGGATCCCTCATTTTTCTAGTTTTAGTTTTTGTTTTTTATAGTTTTGCTGTTTGTGTTTTAGTTTTCTGTTATGTTTTTATTTTTGTTTTGTTTCCCTCCTTTTTGAGATGTCAAAAGGGGGAGTAATTTGATATATCATGTACTTTGAATTCTAGAATTTAGTGAATTTTTTTTTTACTGAACTGCCATAACTACTTGGAATTCTCTGTTTATGTTTGCCATAATCAAAAAGGGGGATATTGATGTGAATATTAGATTATGGATAAGACTTTTGATGATAGCAAACATTCATTATTCCCTACGACTGCTTTGCCTACTAACTTTTCAGGACCACAAGATCGAGTGCAGCTCAAGCAAGCTCAAGATCGGGTAGATTTAGGTTGAGTCAAGTCTATATTTTTTTTCCTTTCTTGAGTTAATTGTAAAAGTAGTTCCTGATGCTAAGTAACCTTACACACACACACTTGAGGGGTTTTCTAAAATTTTTTTCTATTTTGAGTACATCGGCCTGGACGATGTCCCTATCTGCTAAAATGATTCAACTAAAAATAAAAACCCTGATTAGGGCATCTTGGTTAAGCAGCCGTCAATAAGCAAATCGTCCTAGACTATAGGCTCAAATCAGAAAGAATCAGCCGCCATGATTAATTTAGGTATTCTTTATTTTAAATCATTATCCCAAATGATTTCCATATCGGCCTGGATGATACAGCATAATTATGCCTAAATTAATCTAGCAATTATGGAAAGCAATTAAGGTTGATTGATACGATCACAACGGTCGGGCCGATCGCAAAATCGACCGGGACAATGTCCTGGATGATTGACATCGGTCAGACTCTATTTAGGGTGATGTTCAGTATAATTGTACTCGGATTTGAACTAATCGTCCAGGACGATATTGTATTGGCCTGGACGATGTAATCAATTTTTTTCTGATCGTCCTGAATCATCCCAGCTGATTGAGCTTATTTTGTACTGATTGGCCAGGACGATATTTATATCAACCTGGACGATAAAGTCGGATCTTGAAAATCTATTTAAAGAACCCAAATTTTCTCATGCAAAAAGACCTTGAGTGCTGCTATTTTGACCTGAGAGAGCCTTAGGAGAGGGAGAGAGAGAGGAACTTGTGAGGGGGAGTTTTTGTGAGAGGGTTCACAAAGGTTGCTCCAAGCAAGATTCCAAATCATCATCTTCGTTCTTAGTCCTTCATCCTTATGTGGTTCTTAGGAGGTCTACTTCAATAAAGGTCTGTGTTCTCTGCTCGCTTCATGAAGGAGGAAGTAAAAGGAATCGGTTCTCTGCCGCACCGGGGTTGGTAAAAAGGAGTCTATTATAAAGGCTTCTTCGTCTAGCTGTGGGAGCTAAAGAAGAGACACTTAGTTAGTGCAAAACTTGGAGGGTGCCTCGAGGAGTGGACGTAGGTCAAGGATTGACCGAACCACTATAAATCAGATGTGATCTTTCCTTGTTTTGCTTCTGTGTTTATTTTTCTGCATCTTGATTTCTGTGGTGATTTGGTTTTAACATTTTGTTGTGCTTTACTTAAAGAATTTTTTTTTAAATACCAATTCACCCCCCCCCCCCTCTTGGTTAGCCTCAGGCTAGTTCTTAAGGGCTTAACATCCCTAACAAATTTTTAGCTGACACTTGGAGGGTATGAAAGGATGACGATACTCTGCCGACACTTGGAGGGTGTGAAAGGATAAAGATACTCTGCCTACACTTGGAGGGTGTAAAAAGACGAAGGTTCTCTGTCGACACTTGGAAGGTGTGAAAGGATGACGGTTCTATGCCGTACCAGAGATTGGTAGAAGAGAGGTTTTTGTAAAGGCTTCTCCGCCTTAATGTGGGTGCAAAAGAAAAATCACTTTGGTAATAGTGCAATACCTAAAGAGGGAATCATCAAGAAGTGGATGTAGATCGTGTTTGACCAAACCATTATAAATATCCGTGTCTTTTAAATTTCTATTTTTTATTTAGTACAAGTTATATTCTATGGTTAAAAATTTTGTTTTTAAAATCTTAAATAACTTACTAACTGAATCAAAGGTTTTCAAATTTTAAATCCAAGAGAATGTTTTAAAATTACCAATTCACCCACCCCCTCTTGGTTAGCCTTGGGACAATAGCTTAAGTTTAACAATCTATACAAAATCAATATAATCATCCAAGATAATTTTATTAATCATACAGGATGATTACAAAATTGCCCTGGATGATTAATTAGTTTTTATCGTCCAGACAGGTAAAGTCTAGCCAAACGGAGCGATGGTCTGGACGATTATCTATGTATTGAACAAATCATACAAGAAGCCTAACCTTGGCTTAGGGCACATTATAGCCTATATCCTGAAAACCAAGTACAATCTTCAATATCCTACCCAACCTAATTTCAGTCTTCCTTATACACCAACAGCTTCTTCCATGTTCTCCATGGTACTCATCTCCATATGGAGCATGAGGAAGCTGAGGGAGTCAAGGAGGAAGCTACTCCTGTACCTGCTCCGATCTGCCAAAACTCATAGTTGGATTAGCTGGTGGAGCAATTCAACTAGTGGGAGGCTAGGTTTGACTCTTATGTTGCTGCATAGGAGCAGCAGCATGTAGAGGATGTCGCTAAATTTGAAGTGTACTTGACTCACTAACACTGCAGCATAACCAAGACATGGCCTAGTTTGGGGAGCAATTCACTATAATTTCTAGTTTCTTTCAGCCGCTACCACCACCTCCTTCTTTTGATCAAGGCCCTTCGTACTTATAGATTGTTTTCCTTGTGTTGTTTTCTATGATGTTGTTTGTTTCTTTTTATTTTTTATATTCTTTTTCTTATTCCTTTTTGTGATGTCAAAAGGAGGAGTAGTGGTAGTATTTATATTATTTTGTTGTACTATTTTCTTACTACTTTTGTTTTGTACCATTTGTTTGATTTTAGCAAAATTTGAATTGCTTGATTCACAATATTTTCTTCATATATATTTCAATTAACTAAATAAGTTAAACTTTCTACCAAATATTTATCATCATAAAAAAGGGGGAGATTGTTATGAATCTGTATTCAGGGATTATAATTTTGATGATAGCAAACATTTCTGACACTTCTATTTTTCTATGATTGCCCTACCTACTAACGTTTTAGGTACATAAGGTCAATTGCAAATCAAGTCAGCTCAAGATTGGATAGATTAGGACTGAGTCAGTCTGTAAGTGTACATCAAGTGTCTTTACCTTTTCTTGAGTCAAATGTAATAAAATGGGTCATGATGCTAAGTAAACTTGCACACACACACACACTCAGGGAAAAAATTATGTCTGTTTTAGAGTTTTATTTTTTTTGATCATATCATTCGGGATTATCCAAAATCATCCTGGATGATTAATTAAAAATAAAAACCCTAATTAGGGCACCTGGTTAAGGCAGCCAAAATTAAACAAATCATCCTAGATGATATTACCATCATCCTGGATGATATTACCATCGTCTTGGACAATATGCTCAAATCCGAAAGAATCAACTGCCAACTCTTTTAGGCATGTTATTATTTTTAGACATCGTCTAGGATATTATCATGGATGATGCATTACAATTATATCTAAATTAGTCTAATAATTAAAGAAAGTAATTAAGGTCTGATTGATCTATTATATCATCCTAGACAATCGAAGGATCATCCAAGATAATCAGTTAAATAAACCATAGTTTCTTCTTAAACGACCATAACGATATCTTAGATGGTGTGTATTCATTTGAATTAATCATACTAGATGATCTTAAAATCTTCCTGGATGATCAGTTATTTTTCATTGTCTAAATAGGTAAAGTCTGGCTGAATAGAGTGATAGTTTGGACAATATTTGACGTCTTGAACTAATTATACAAGATAATTTCATAATCGTCATGAATGATCAATTATTTTTTTATCGTCTAGAAAGGTAAAGTCATGCCGAACAGAGTGATGGTTTGGACGATTATCGACATCTTAAAATAATCCTATAGGATGATGTACCTACATCATGGACGATCAGAACAAATAGACCTTCTAATCGTCTAGCCTCCCACAAATCATTTAGTTGAATTTCTACTAATCGTACAGGATGATCCATCAATCATCCTGGACGATATTTATTGAATAATTGCAATTAAGGGCAAATTTGAAACCCTTCTATATAAGATCTCTTATTTACTCAAGAGGATATCTTTTGCTGTTGTCCTAACCTAATAGAGCCAAAAGGAGAGGGAGAACTTGGGAGAGAGAGACGATCTTTTTGAGGGGGAGTTTTATGAGGGTTTCACAAAGGTTGCTCCAAGCAAGGATCTGAGTCATCTTCTCCAATCGTTGACCCTGGTTCCTTGGAGGTTCTAGAGATGTCTACTTCAATGATTAATCGAGGTTCTCTGCCTAATTTAGGAGGGAGTAAAAGGAGTCAGGTTCTCTACCTTCTTCAGGAGAAAACGAAAGGAGTTGGGTTCTCTGCCTCACTAGGGTCAGTGGAAAGGAGTTTTGTACAAACTTCTCCACCTTACTGTGGGAGTAAAAGGAGAGTCACTGAGTTTAGTGCAATAACTAGAGGAGAAGCTCTAGAAATTGACGTAGATCAAGTTGACTGAACCACTATAAAATATGGTGTGTTATTTTTTATTATATTTTTTGCATTTAATTTCTGCACTTTATTTTCTAGTGAATGAGTGTTTGGTTTAAATCATGATTTCTATTTAAGAATTTTTAAAACACCAATTCACCCCCCCCCCCCCCCTCTTGGTTAGCCTCGGGCTAGTTCATAAGGGCTAAAATTCCCTAATGAACTTTCAACATCCACTAAATGTTATGTGTTAATAGTCAAAATAGGCATATCAACAAGATGAATCGAATAAGTTTAAGACCACTTAATTATGATATCATTAAGAGGTTCAAAAAATGCCAAATGATAAAAGAGTGGGTTTAATTCATATATCATTAAATAGAGTGTCATAATTTCTAATAAAATTGATCAAAATACTTATTTAAAAAGTTATAAATAAATTAATTCCGATGCTATAAGATAATTTGGGATTAGAGAATTCTATAACTTTACGAGTTCCAAGGTTTTGTCTGCTACTCAAGACTATTGATAACATAGTATATGCATGCTATAGCCCATTAACGATGCCTAAAATCGACCCACGTCATTAAAGACTAGCTTCCTTTCATCAACTAATAAGCATGTTGTTTAATGGCACATGACATATCATTAGTCACCATTAAATAATGTTGTATTCCATTTTAAATTGATTACCTCTATCATCCACCATTAATGCCCCAACCCTTTATTCAGAATCATTGATCATCATCAATTCTCCTAAAATTGTGTAATGATCCAACATTCTCTAACAATATAGAAAGGATGATTGCTAAAATTTGTAACTTAGATAGTGTAACAATTTATGTTATGGGTCCATTTGATTTGTTGAAAAAAGAATGCAAACAAAATGAATAAAATTTATTTCAAATGTAGTGTACTTGAAATATTTATAGTCATTTGGGATAGCAAAAGTAAAATATTGCTTTTTCATGTTGGTTTTGAAGTGAAATGAATGGCTAACAATTGTGGTGGTTAGTGATACAGCCAACAACAGGTGGTGGTTAGGGGGTGGTGGGTAGTGGAAGTTAGCAACTGTGGTGCTAGGCAGTTGTGAGTAGCGGGGATGGGCTACGAATGTCAATACTTGACCAGATCCAAAACCTGATTTAAATCCAACATGGGAAATTCTTGGTTCGGGTCAACCTATTTTCAATATGGGTCAGGTTCGGGTTTAGCAATTTGACCCATTTTTAAATCAGGTAGGGTTTTAGTTAACCCAAAAACTCAAAGTTAACCCAATTACAGCCAGCATCTTTTAGATTAATTATAGTATTTTATGTTCATATATTTAACATTTGAGTAGGGGTGTCAATACCTAACCCAAACTAGATCCAACCCATGAAATTCTATGTCCAAGTTAACCTATTTTTAATATGGATCATGTTCGGGTTCATGTTTAGCAAGTTCACCAATTTTTAAATCAGGTCAGGTTCGGGTTGACTAAGAAACTCGAAATTGACTCATGTTCTGGGCTTCTAGCATTCTCTCTTCTTCTCTTCTCAACCTTGTTGAGTTGTTGATTCTCGAATCTCGATCTTATCTATTTCTCTCGTCTGTGCTTACAGCCTCCGATGGAGCCGCATCTTTTAGGCCTAACTGAATTTTCATTTATTTTTTTCTCTTTGCCTATTTAATATTTTAGGGTTTTTATCTATTTTTCTATTGATGGTTTTGGAGGTTATTAGTATTCATTGATTTTATTTCTTTCATGGCTTCATGTAATTTTTTTAGGTTTCACCAAAAATATATTAAAATTTAGAATTTTAGGTTTTTAAATTAAGGTTATCTTGGTTTTTATCGTTACCAATTTTAGTGTTAAATCTTCATATTATGCTCTAAGAAGAAAATCTTTTGGACTATCTCATATTATGATGTTTAGGATAAAATGGTGATTGATTCTCTCTGACTCTCTATTTTTTTGTCTATGCTCATTTATGTTTTATGACTGAGTAGTGTGTTGATTCTGTATAGGTTGTTAGACATATGCAATTATCCCAAGGCTAACCAAGAGAGAGGTTGAATTGATAATTTAAAAATTCTCTTGGATTTTTAATAGAAAACTAATTTAACAATTTTCCAACTTTGATTATATTTTTGAAATAAGCTTTTCAACCACAAATACCAAAGTGTAGAAAATAAGATATGCGGAAATTAAAATGACATAAAGATTTATATTGGTTCGGTCAAACATGACCTACATCCACTCCCTGAAGACTCCCTCTTCAAGTATTGCACTATTGCCAGAGTGACTCTCCTTTTGCTCCCATAGTAAGGCGGAGAAGCCTTTATAATTCCTCTCTTCCACTAATCCCTAGTGCGATAGAGAACCATCATCCTTTCACACTCTCTAAGTGCCGGTAGAGAACTGTCATCCTTTCACGCTCTCAAAGTGTCAACAGAGAACCGTCATCCTTTCATACCCTCTAAGTGTCGATAGAGTACCATCATCCTTTCACACCCTCCAAGTGTCGGCAGAGAATCATCATCAGTTCACACCCACTAAGTGTCAGCAGAGAATTGTCATCTGTTCACACTCTACAAGTGTCAGCAAAGAATCATATCTTCTTCAAATATCTTCTCAAGAGCAACTACAAAAGAAGAAAGGAAGAGTAGTAACCAAAAATGCAAAGAGATCTTTACCTTTGAGTAACTTTGTGAACCTTTCACACTCCACTTCTAAGAAATTTCTCTCAAACACTCTCCCAAATACACTCTTTCCTTGTTCTTGAAAAATCATGAAAAATAACTCTATTCATCTCAGTTTTTATAGACCATTTATATGAAAGACAAGAAAAATCATCCAGAAAAATGAAAATTTTCATTTTAAGCATTTTTTATTATATAGTACAATCGTATTTTCATACGTACAAATAGTTCAAAAACAATTATGTATGAACCTTTTATGAATTTGTACAAAATATTTTTGTACACGATGTTCGTCCAGTATGAACCTAGTTTGTATTGTAGGAATAGCTAGAAAATTTCTTATCTTCATCGGGATGAAAACGTATCCCATATTTTCATACTTTGGACGTTGTCTATATGAATAGTAAATCGTACAGTATGATATGTTCAGAAAATTTTGGCATTCATTAGGATTAAAAAGGACCCTTCTAATTTGTACTTTGAATGTCGTATGTACAAACAAAGAATCATATAGTACGATCAGTTCAGAAGAAACTTTGAATTCATCGGGATGAAAAGGAACCCATCAAATTCATACTCTGGATGTCGTTTGTACAAAGAAACCTTCGTACAATACGAACAGTTCATAAGAAACTTTGAATTCATCGGGACGAAAAGGGACCCGTCCAATTTGTACTATGGATGTCTTCTGTACGAAGAAACCTTTGTGTAGTATAAACTGTACTTAGAAAAATTTTCTCTCTACAATACATTTTACTGCTCGTAGGGGAAAATAATTAAATAAATCGTCCCATACAAAATGACTTCGTATAGTATATTTAGTTTAAAAATTGTAAATTTTAAACACTCCCCCAGTGTGTGTGTGTGTGCACAGTTACTCAATTACAATCACACTCTCTTAGACTCAATAAAATGAAAAATATAGACTTCATTTACAATGAACCCTAATCTAATCTGATTTGAAGTCTTCAACAATCTGGAGTATGATTTTCTTAAAATATTAGTACACACAAACAACAAAAATATCACATCCAAAATATGTTAGAAGAAATTGTAATTAAAATAATAATATTTAGAATCATAAAAAACACACATGTTGCAAGAATATCAATAATAAAAAAAACTAAGTTGCAACAATCTCAATATAGTGAGTAATATTTTGTTCTACTTCTTGTTGTTATAAACTTTTTTTTTGTTATGAACTTATACAGTTGTACTTCTTTGATTGTTTCGGGTTTAAGATAGTGATTTATTTAAAACTTCTCATGATTTGATCTCTGCAATTATACTTACCTATTAGTTTAGAGTACTTCTCATGATTTGATCTCTGCAATTATACTTATCTATTAGTTTAGAGTTTATAGTTATATAGTTATGGTTGTTATAGTCTTATGTTTCCTTACTTTATGAAATAATCAGACTAATAGGATATGTTTGAGCCTAAGCTCCCAATGAGATTAATGTAGATTCTGAGCATTCAATAATATTTTATATCATTTTTTTTAAAAGCTTGAACTTCTATTATGCATTTCTCTCACAATCACAAGGGATATATAAAGTTTAAGTTAGCTCCATTATAGCTTATATAAAGATGAGCTTAAATATATGAAATGGTTAATGAATTTCAGCGTAAGATATTCATCTGCACATTATTCTAAATGAATTTCTTATATATGGAGGGATTGTACTATCTATTTTGATGATATGAAGTGATCCTTAAGGCATGTATTCTCGTCTTAAAATTGTTCATAGCTTGGTAAAAAATTAAAATAATCTATTATGATGACATTTTATGTGCATCTATTTAGGCCTTTAGTTTAGGGTTAGTATGTTGGTTGTTCAATTATGTATTATACTTTGTAACTATGTTTAATTTCATTTTTTAGATGGAGGACTCCAATATTGTTGTTGAAAGTACTCTTGCAAATGTACATTGATGTTGGTGCTAATAAAGGAGATAAAATTAAAATAGACACTAATTATGTTGATGATGTTGATATTGGTGATGAGGATGTAAAAGAGAAGGATGAAGCAAACATTCTTAAGAAAAAAGAAAGATGACTTTAACTATATTGGGTCATTATGAGATATTACCCCTACTTGCTGATGGTAAACAAAGACGTAAATACAAGGAATGCGGAGCAATTTACCATTATTATAGCAAGAATGACACTGACAACTTAAAACATCATTTCCAAGTTTGTAAAAAAGAAGTACCTGTGACATAGGTCGGTTAATTTTATTTTCAAATTCTAGCTCACCAATTTCTTTAATTGAAACTAAGTTTGACCGCCAAGAATTTTGTGATTTGTTCAGTGCTGCCATTATTATGCATGATATACCATTTCAATGTGTTGGATGGATTTGTGTACATGCATTACTTTATTTTCTCTACCCTAACCAATAAGTAGTGTCGAAAAACACAACTAGAAGTGATTGTATGAAGATGTACTTTTGATAGAAGGCCAACATTCAATCATACTTGAGTAGATACACAAGTAGAGTTTGCTTGGCTTAAAATCTTTGGATTTCTATTAATACTAATAGTTTATTTGTTTGATTGTTCATTTCATTAAAAATAACTGATAACTCCAGAAAAAGATTATTAATTTTTGTTTCATGTCACCCCCACATGATGAGATTGTCTTGTTTGAGAAGCTTCAATCTTTCCAAAATGAATGGAAGATTTAGAACAAACATTTTAGTATCACTCTTGACAATGCTTTTGCTAATAATGTTTCCATAGATTTTTTACGACATCATTTGAACTTGAGGGGTAGTTTGCTATGCAATGGTGATTTTTAACATGTCCAATGTTGTACACATATAACAAAACATATTATGCAGGAAAGGATGAAAGAGATAAATGTTTCTATCTCAAAGATTAGGGAGAACATTAAATATGTGAAATGCTCTCATGCTAAGAAGCAGAAGTTTTTGGATTGTGCAAAGTATTGTTGTTTGGACTCAAAGAGGGAATTGCACCAAGACTTTCCAACTAGGGGAACTCAACTTTCATAATACTTGATTTTACTATTTACTATAAATGTGCTTTTCATTATCTAGAGTTGGTTCAATCCAACGGCAAACCTTGTGCATTCATATTTCAGTTGTTTCTTCTGAAAGTGCATTAAACAATAGTGATAGAGTTTTGGATCAATACTAAAGTGCCTTAAAACTTGATATTGTGGAAGCACTTATGGGCGCAAAAGACTGGTTATATGTAGAGTAGGGCATACAATAATTTACTTGATACATCTATCAATTTCATTTAATTTTTCTTCTTGTTAGAATTTTGAAGTATGTATGTTCTTTTGTAGTTACGGTTAATCCAGAACTAGACAATGTTACAGAGAATATTATGGCCTTAAACATTGAACAAAATCCTATTGAAGATGATGATATTTCAGTTAACATAAATAATTACGTTGGCCTTTGAGAAGTGGAGTTGCTTCTACATTAGTGATGTCATTGTTGCCTTACTGTCTGACTAGGGTTTAATGGTTGTATGGTTATTTCATAAGCTGTTGTTGAATACTCCAATTATTGATGAATGATTTGTATCTGCCATCATTACATTTAGCACCTGTTATATCCTTCATTAGTTTATTATTTATCATTTTCTTTGTGTTTATTGCAACCAGGTGGCATTCATGTTCTCAACTGCCTCCTTGGATGGCAATCGTAAATTAACATCATTTGTTGTTTAATATCTTCTAGATTCTATTCATTTGCTAGGTTATATAATATTTTTTTCCTTGAAGCCTGCTATATATATTTTTCATGGTTGCTAACTTACTGTTATTATTGTTCGGGTTACTGTTGTGGTTGTTGGTTTCAATTGTTGTTGTTGTAATTTTTGTCGTTGTTGTTCTGGTTGTTGTACTTGGTGCTTAAAATTGAATACTTGACACTGAACAAGTAAAGGTATGGATTCTTTTGGGGTAAATGTAACCACTTGTTGTGATTGTTATTTTGGTTGATGGATTTGGTTGTTGTTGTGGTGGTTTTGTATGGTTGCTAACTTATTGTTGTTACTATTCTAGTCGCTAAAAATAGAATACCAAACACTGAAAGTGAACATGTAAAGATATGGATTCTTTTGAGGTAAATGCAAGTATGCAACCAGTTATTTTGGTTGTTGTTCTGGACCTTCAGGTTGTTGCTGTTGTTTTTATTTTGATTACTTTATTAATAGAGAAATGATGGGAACCTTCTAAAGTAAAGGTATGGATTCGTTTGAGGTTAATGCAGCCAAGTGGCTTTTATATTCTATTAGACTGAGAATATACATTATAATTAAATAGATATCACTATCTAAGATAATACCAAATGCCACCTTGGATGGTACTCCCTAAATATTATTAACTCATTTATATTTTGCTTATTTTAGTGCTTGATGACTGATTTGGAGGTTTAACCTGAGCTCTAGATTGCAAATATTCAAACACCCCTAGGATTGGCAGCTATTGGTGATGACAATAGCAATAGCTTGCGGTGAATTCAAAACTAATAAAACTAATAAAGTATTGAATACATCACAAATGACATATCAAATGAATTTGAAATTCATTAAAATTATATTTTGTATTCCTGTCAGTTTAAATGAACATTAATATCTAAAGTAATTTACTTTTTTTTTTTAATTTCAAATCATGCAACCTCTCATATTATGACACAATTTTTTTCCTCTCAGTATTTTTTTATATAAAAAATCTTACACCTTTTAGCAGTGCAAATATTCAAACATGAAACTGTCAGAATTTTTATATCATAATATAAAATGCGGAAATAAAAAACAGGATTTTTAGAAAATTAAATTAAGACATTCTCAATATTAATTTTCTTAATAAATAACTTTATAATATGAAATGAAGAAAACTTTATCGAATTATTGATCGAGATTTAAGATCTTCTTCATCGAAACGTTGATTGAGACCGTAAGCCTTCTTCTTCTAATCACCCCACAAAATATATTTTAGTGAGTGGGCACAATCAATCAATTATTGATGAACACTTTTTCTTTTGAATCTAATTTGTTTTCTAAACACAATTTAATCCTTCAAAAGAAAAGACAATGAGAACAACATTCTTCTCATACATATTCTTCCATCTCTCATGAAGGAATTATGTATCATCATCAATCAATTTCATGTAGAACTTAATTCTTATTTATAAGAAAAGTTAACATCTTTTCATAAGCACCTCTTAGTATTCATGAAGAGGTGCTTATGAAAAGACAATGAGAACAACATTCTTCTCATACATATTCTTCCATCGCTCATCATCAATCAATTTCATGTAGAACTTAATTCTTATTTATAAGAAAAGTTAACATCTTTTCATAAGCACCTCTTAGTATTCATGAAGCATTTTTAATTAATATTAAAATGATAATTATCATGACACATCATCAATCTTATCTTTAATCTTTTTAATATTAAAAGATATTTGATGATAATTATCATGACACATCATGACTTATCATCAATCTTATCTTTATCTTTTAATATTAAGAAAATATTAATGATGAGTCATCATTATCTTCATGAAATATAAAATTAAAAGGTGATCATAAATATGTTACTAATGTGATCATAATTAACATTTATATTATGTCACATTCTTAGTATTCAATATATAATAGAGCTTAGGTGATGAAGAAGGGACCTATGGACCTATAATTCAAGCTCCAATAAATTTGATTATTAATTTAACTCTTAAATTAATAAATCAAAATTATTAATTTCAATATTATTCCACTATAAATATGAAATTGCACTCTTGAAATTATAGTATAATTTACTCAATTAAAAAATTGAATCGTCCATTGATTTAATCATTACTAAATGTCACAAATAGGAGTTTTTTAATAACTCAGGTTTAAGATTGTTTTATATGTGATCATCTTTATGATTAATTTTAAATTCTGTAAAATTAAAATAGAATTTATTAGAGAATTCAAAATATATCTTGTCCAGTTCTATATAATCATATTATATAAAGTACCTCCATCCTTAATATCTCCATATCGAATAATCCGGATAAGATTATTCCATTCTTAATGTTGATGGACCGTACTAATAATATTTAATCATAGATTCCAACTATAATTAATAATTATGAACTTGTTTTGATTATTATCCATAATTCAATCCTCTTGTATATAATTATATACTGAATTACGGTTGTATAAATAATCATGAAACAAAAATATTATATCAAATGATAATATCGAAACATGCTAAATTTGTCTTTAAATATTTATTTCCATAGAAAATATATTACAATAATATTTCTTTAGGGCACAACCCTAACAAACTCCCACTTGCCCTAAAGCAAATGAGACATCTTTCTCAATCCCATTTCTTGTACATGTTTCTGAAAAATTCTTTCAGGCAGTGTCTTGGTAAAAGGATCAGCAATATTCTCTTGTGATGTTATCTTCTATACTGATACTTTACCCTCTTTCACAATCTCTCTTATCAAATGATATTTTCTATCTATATGCTTTGCCCTTTTATGATTTCTGGCTTCTTTTGTATTTGATATAGCTGCACTATTATCACAAAACAGTGTTAGAGGTTTTTCTAAATTTGGAACAACTTCCAATTCTATTAGAAAATTACGGAGCCAAACTGCTCTTTAGCCGCTTCTGCACCAGCCACATATTCAGCTTCCATAGTTGAGTCAGAAATACATGATTGTTTTATACTTCTCCAAACTATGGATCCACCTCCTAAAATAAATATTGCGTCAGATGTGGATTTACTTTCATCTCTATCTGATTGAAAGTCAGCATCAGTGTATCCTATAGGGATCAAATCACTTCCAGAATACACAAGCATATATTCTTTAGTTCTTCTAAGATATTTAAGTATATGCTTAACTGCCACCCAATGAAACCTTCCTGGGTTAGATTGATATCTACTGACTATGCCTACAGCATAACAAATGTGAGGTCTTGTACACAACATTGCATACATGAGACTACGAATTGCTGATGCATAAGGCACTTGTAGCATATCATCTTTTTCTTGTTTTGTTTGAGGACATTGCTTTTTAGAAAGATAAACTCCATGACATGAAGGCATATTTCCTTTCTTGGAGTTTTGCATCCCAAATCTTGTAAGAATCTTCTCAATATAGGATGCTTGAGAAAGTGCTAATATTTTATTTTTGCGATCTCTTATTAGTTTTATTCCAAGTATAAAACTTGCCTCTCCCAAATCTTTCATTTGGAATAGTTTGGCCAACCATTTCTTTACGTCAAATAATAATTCAGTATTATTTCCAATAAGTAGAATATCATCTACGTAAAGAATTAAGAACACAACTATTTGATTTTTAAAGTACTTGTAAACACAAGGTTTATTTAAGCTTTGATCAAATCCATAAGATTTAATTGCTTCATCAAATCTTATATTCCATGACCTTGAAGCTTGCTTAAGTCCATATATAGATCTTTGTAGTTTGCAAACTTTTTTGCTCTTGACCTTCTATTATGAAACCCTCTGGCTGTTTCATATAAAATCTTTCTTCAAGATAGCCATTCGAAAAAGCCATCTTGACATCCATTTGCCAAATTTCATAGTCATAATATGCAGCAATGGATAAAATTATACGTATAGATTTAAGCATAGCAACAGGAGAGAAAGTTTCATCAAAATCAATACCCTCCTTTTGGTTGTATCCTTTTTCCACTAGCCTTGCTATAAGTCTCAACTTTTCCATTAGCACTTCTTTTTCTCTTATATATCCATTTACATCCTATAGGTCTTATCTCGTTAGGAAGATCCACAAGTTCCCAAACATAATTGAAATACATCGAATCTATTTCAAGTTTCATGGCGTCTAACCATTTTTCTTTATCAGGATCCTCTAATGCTTGTTTATATGTTAATGGATCATCATTGTCATCATCAGATGTGACAATATATGCTTCTCCATTAATATTATATCGAGAGGGTAATCTAATAACTCTCCCACTACGACGAGGCAATAAAGCTTCTTGATTTAGAGTGGTGGTTTCCTTTTGTTGACTTTCAACAATAGTGTCAACATCTTTTATGATTGGTTCATTTAGTAATTCTTTGAGTAACACTTTACTCCGAGGTTCGCAATCTTTCATATATTCATGTTCAAGAAAAATAACATTTGTTGATACAAATACTTTCTTTTCTTGAGGACTATAAAACAAACCTCCTCTTGTACCTTTTGGATATCCGACAAAAATGCATACTTCTGAACGTGATTCCAACATATTAGTTTTTGTCTTTAATACATGTGCCGGACATCCCATATACGGATGTGTCGTAAACTAGGTTTACTCCCACTCCATAATTCTAAAGGTGTCTTATGTACTGATTTTGAAAGTACAATATTCAAAATATACATAGCAGTTTGTAGTACATATCCCCAAAATGAATTTGGTAAGGATGAGTAACTTAACATAAACCTAACCATATCGAGCAATGTTCTATTTCTTCTTTCATCAACACCATTTTGTTGTGGAGTTGCAGGTGCAGTGAGTTGAGATACAATTCCATTTTCAATTAAATAATTTCTGAATTTTGTATCTAAGTACTCACCACCATGATCTGATCGAAGTATTTTTAATGACTTGCTTAATTGATTTTCAACTTCAGCACGAAATTCTTTAAACTTTCGAAAAGTTTCAGATTTCCTTGTCATTAAATAAACATAACCATATCTTGAATAGTCATCAATAAAAATGACAAAATATTCATAACCACCTCTTGCTTGTATATTAAATGGTCCACAAACATCTGAATGTACAAGTTCAAGGGTTTCTTTTGATCTTTCACTTTTTCCATAAAAAGTTCTCTTAGTTATTTTTCCTTCTAAACAAGATTCACAGACTGGTAGAGTTCCGACTGTTAGTTCTCTTAAAGGACCATCCTTTACTAGTCTTTCAATCCTATTTAAGTTTATATGACCAAGTCTAAGATGCCATAGATATGTGTTATCTTCATATGAAATCTTTTGCCCTTTTTAGTTAGGTTTTTCCACTTTGAACATTTCAGTATTAAGCAGTGTGTTTCTAGTGGGTTTTAACATAAAGAGTCCATTTTCCATTATTGTAGAACAAATATTCAAACCATTCTTAGAAATAACAATCTCATTATTATAAAAAGAGAGTCGAAAACATTGTTAAAACAACTTTGAAATAGACACAATATTTCTAGAAAACCTTGGAATAAAATAAACATTAGTCAACACTAGATATTTATTTTCAAATTCAAGCCTAACGGCTCCCACTGCTTGAGCTGATAAAGTACTTCCTGTCCCTACTCTCATAACATGTTCTCCACTAGCAAGTCTCCTCCAAGAACTAAGCATCTGTTGAGTCTAGTAATTAGGTTGTTAAGCCTAAGTAAATGTCCCACGGCTACCAAGAGGGGGGTGAATTGGTAGTTTTAAAAATTTTAAACCCTCTTAATAATAAAGTTGAACCGAAATAAAATTTTCATTTAAAGTTTGTAGAAAAATGTTTTTCAACCACAGAGTTGTTAAAACAGAAATTTAAAATGTGGAAACGTAAAAGCAATAAAGTAAATGACACCAGATTTATAGTGGTTCGGTCTATAACCAGACCTACATCCACTCCTCAGAGGCACCCTCTGAGTATTGCACTAATACCACAAAGTGACTCTCCTTTAGCACCCACAGCAAGGCGGAGAAGCCTGTACAAAACACTCTTTTCACCACTACCCGGTGCGGCAGAGAACCGTCGTCCTTTCACACTCTCCTAGTGTGGGCAGAGAACCCTACGGCTGTTCACACTCTCCAAGTGTAGGCAGAGAACCTTCTTCCTTTCACACTCTCCTAGTGTGGGCAGAGAACCCTCGTCTGTTCACACTTTCCAAGTGTCGGCAGAGAACCATCGTCTGTTCACACTCTCCAAGTGTCGGCAGAGAACCGGACCTTCTTGAATGATCTTCTCACAAGAATCTAGAAGGAAGAAGGAAAAAGAGTGAAGAAATCCAATTTCACAAGTAGAGACTCTTACCTTAGCAATCCAAGTGAAGCCTTCTCGCTCCAGTGGTAGGAATTCTCCTTTGAATGCTCTCTTCCACTCTCTCCTTGGCTATTCTCTCAAGAGGCACGAAGATCAAATGACAAAAAGATTGGGTGGCAGTCTAATTTGGACTATTTATAAAAAAGACAAGTGAAACCGCCCAAAAACTGCAAATTTTCAATTCTGTACGCAGTGGATCGTCCTGTACGATCCTGGATCGTCCTGGACGATTTTACTTAAACGATCTGAAACGAACCAATTTGTATATGTGTACGAACTGACTTCATACAGCTGATCGTCCTGTACGAACTTGGTTCGTCCAGTACGAACGGTTATTACAAGGTCGGTTCTAGAAACTGCTGAAAACTGTTCTAAGTCGGTTTATCGTTTGAACGAAAATGTGATCGTCTGGACGAAAATTTTCCAGAGAGCCGATCGTCCTGGACGATTATTTATTTCGTCTGGACGAAAATTTTCCAGACAACCAATCGCCGCGGACGATAATTTGTTTTCGTCTGGACGAAAAATTTCCAGAGAACTGATCGTCCTGTACGATATTTATTTTCGTCTGGACGAAAATTTTCCAGAGCACTGGTCGCCTCGTACGATGGTAAAAATTCGTCTGGACGAAAAGTTTACAGTGAACCCATCGCCTGGGACGATAATAAATTTTGTCCTGGACGAATAGGACTTAGAAAATTTTTCAAAGCAAGTTCCTATTCGTTCCAAGTGCTCTATAGGAGATAACTGACAGATCGTCCAGTACGATAAATATCGTCCTGTACGATCAGTATAGAATTTCAAGATCTCCTTATTTGTGTGTGTGAGATTTTATTCACTCAATTACAATCACTCCCTTTAAAAATTAATTCAAAGAAAAGACAAACATCAATTAAACAAAATATCTCATGTTGAATTTGAATTGAACTTTTCGTAGTCTGGAGCCTGATTTTCCTGAAATGTTAGTACACACAAGAGCAAGTGCAAATCTTCTGAAATTGTTAGGAGATAACTATACATTTGAACAATAATGTTTGGAATCATCAAAACTACATAAGTTGCATAAATATAACTCATTCAAATAGCAACTATTCAAACAATCTCCCCCTTTTTGATGATGGCAAAACAATTATTATTAGTATGGTTTCAAGTTAAAACATATCTTTTATCTCCTAAACTCCCCCTGAATTTATGAGTACATTAAAATAAGGAGGCATTAAAGAACAATATTTTTGTTTATTTTATTTTTTATTAACACAAACTTGCAAACAGAACAACTAAAAAGAAAAAACACAAACATACACAAACTAATAATTTCTCCCCCTTTTTGACAGCAACAAAAAGTTAAGAAGAAAAAGACAAGAAATGTAAATAATTATATGAAATTTATTGTTAAAATTTAATCTAAATGGTGATTGACATAGGGTATGTAATTTTAAACTAAAGATATTAGGTCAATCATAGAAATTCATAAAATTTATGAAATGATATAACATTGTAAGTAAGAAGAATTTTTCAAAGACATGATTCAATTTAGACATTTTGATTATTGAAAATCATTACAAGTCAGATGTAAAAAAAAATTCTATATTTCAAAGTTCAAGAGAATATGAATGAACATTAGATCAACTTGAATTAAGAGATTGAACGAATTTGGAAAGAAGAGAATTACCTCATGTGGTGCTTTGCACATCTTTTCAAAGTTTTGTAGCACATTTTTGTGCATTTTTCTTTGGTTGGGCTTATTTTGTGCCTCTTTTCTATTTTGCAAATTTTTGTGAATCCCTTTTGATTTTTGTACATTTGTACACTGTTCAAGAGTAATTTGACCAATTCTTTCCAAAATCTATAATCTAAAATTTCAAATTTTTCTAGGTGCATAAATATCATTTGAGCATAGAAATACAAACTAAGAAAACATCAAAATTGTAATAACAATATTAACTTTTATGTAGTCTAAATGAATAGACATGAATTTAAAAGTTCTAAGTACAACAAGTTATAAACAAATTATAAATTTAGAAAGTCTAGATTTTCTAATATAGATAATCTCAAATTACAATCGAATTTAAGCACTATGTAGATTAAAAAATACTAATGAAATTCATAAATATTAGCCACATTTTTCAAAACAAATCATTGAAAAGAAAAACATAAAAATTGAAAAAAACAATCAGAAACACAGAAAACATAAAACACAAAAAATTATAAAATCCAAAAACAATTCATTAAAAAAACACAAAATTCACAAAATTACAAAAACAAAACACAACAAGTATCAATGTTGCAAAGACATTTTAGTTAAGCATTCAAATCAATAACACCAAGCCTTGTTCTTAAAGTACTGAATGTATCAAAGGCTAAAGGTTTTGTAAAAATGTCTGCAAGTTGATTTTCAGTTGAAACATGTATGAGTTCAATTTCTCCTTTGGATACGTGATCCCTTATGAAATGATGCCTTATATCGATGTGTTTGGTTCTAGAATGTTGAATAGGATTTTTTGAAATACAAATGGCACTAGTATTATCACAATAAAATTGGAATAGTGCCTATAGTTAATCCTAAGTCAATCAACTGTTGTTTTAACCAAAGTACTTGTGCCACACAACTTCCTAATGCAATGTATTCTGCTTCTGCAGTAGATAGTGCCACTGAATTTTGTTTTCTACTAGACCATGAAACTAATGAATTTCCAATGAATTGACATGTTCCAGAAGTGCTTTTCCTATCCACTCTACAGCCTGCAAAGTCAGAATCTGAGTAACCAATAATTTCAAATGAAGAGCTAAACTTAGGATACCAAATTCCTAAGTTTTGAGTTCCTAGTAGATATCTTAAAATCCTTTTTACTGCTGTCAAATGTGATTCTTTTGGATCTGATTGAAATCTAGCACATAGGCAAACACTAAACATAATATCTGGTCGGCTAGCAGTCAAGTAAAGTAAAGATCCAATTATCCCTCTAAATTTCTTTTGATCAACAGATTTTCCCTTAAGGTCCTTATCCAACTGAACTGAAGAACTCATTGGTGTACTAACAGGTTTAGCATTGTCCATTTCATATTTTTTGAGGATGTCCTTAATATATTTGTTTTGACTAAGAAAAGTACCTTCCTCAAGTTGCTTAATGCTAAATCCTAGAAAGTAATTTAAATCTCCCATTAGACTCATTTCGAATTCATTACTCATTGTTTTAGAAAAATCATCACAAAGATGTTTATTTGAAGATCCAAAGATGATGTCATCCACATAAATTTGAACAATAAGTATATCCTTTCCAATTTTTCTTAAAAAGAGAGTTGTATCCACACTTCCTTTTTCAAAAGATCTTTCAAGTAGGAAGGTGCTTAACCTCTCATACCAAGCCCTAGGTGCCTGTTTCAATCCATATAATGCCTTTTTTAATTTGAAAACATGATTTGGAAATTTAGAATTTTCAAAACCTGGAGGTTGTTTCTACAAAAACATCTTCTTCAATTACTCCATTTAAAAAGGCACTTTTAACATCCATTTGAAACAATTTAAAACCTTTAAAACAGGCAAAGGCTAGTAAAACCCTAATTGCTTCAAGTCTAGCTACAGGGGCAAAAGTTTCCTCAAAATCAATTCCTTCAATTTGATTATACCCCTTAGCTACTAATCTAGCCTTATTTCTAATGACTACTCCTGAGTCATTCATTTTATTTTTGAACACCCACTTGGTTCCAACAACACTTTGATCTTTTGGCCTTGTAGTTAGTTCCCAAACTTTATTTCTTACAAATTGATTTAACTCTTCTTGCATGGCCAATATCCAAAATTCATCTGAAAGTGCTTGATCAATGTTAGTGGGTTCAATAGTTGAAATAAAGGCTGAATGATTGACTTCCTTGTTTAATCCACGCCTAGTTCTAACACCCTCACTTGGTTCACCTATAATTAATTCCTTTGGGTGATTTTTAGAGAATCTCAAATCTCTAGGCAAAGGGTCTTCTCTTTCTATATTTTCTTCCACATTTTCTTTCAAATTTAATCTATCAATCTTTTGGGAGTTTTCTTCAATTTCTTCTTCAACAACTTTTGGCTCTTCTATGTTTCCATTTTCATCAAAAACAACATGTGTGGTTTCTTCAATGACTAAAGTTCTTTTGTTGAATACTCTATAAGATTTTCCAACACTTGAATATCCAACAAAAATTCCTTCATCTGATTTTGGATCAAATTTTCCTAAGGCAGATTTTCCATTATTATGTATGAACACCTTGCAACCAAATACATGTAAATGAGACAAATTTGGTGTTCTACCTTTTATCAATTCATAGGGTGTTTTATTCAAATTTGATCTCACATTTACCCTATTTAGAACATAGCATGCAGTGCTAACCGCCTCAGCCCAAAAATATCTAGGAAGAGAGTATTCTGCTAACATTGCTCGGGCGGCTTCTATTAATGTTCTGTTCTTTCTTTCAACTACTCCATTTTGTTGAGGAGTTCTAGGTGCAGAAAAATTGTGATCAATCCCCTTTTCTTTACAGAAATTTTCAAATCTTTCATTTTCAAATTCTCCTCCATGATCACTTTGTATAGAAATTATTTCACATCCTAGTTTTCTTTGTATCCAAGTTGAAAAATTTCTGAATTCCTCAAATGATTCACTCTTATGAAAAAGAAATTTAACCCAGGTGAATCTTGAAAAATCATCTACTATTACAAATCCATATACCTTTCCTCCTAGACTAACCGTGCTTACAGGTCCAAAAAGATCCATGTGAAGAATTTCTAAAGGTTTACTGGTCCTAAGATCTTTATTGGACTTAAAGGAGGACTTCACTTGTTTTCCTAATTAACATGCATCACATAAGTGGTCCTTAGTAAAGTCTAGTTTAGGTATTCCTCTAACCAAATTCTTTTGGGTAATTCTTCTAAGATTTTTCATACTAGAATGACAAAGTCTCCTATGCCAAAGCCATGATTCATCAGAAACAGTTTTCAAACAAAAAGCAGTAGGAGATTGAATACAATTTAAATCTAGCATGTAGACATTGTTCACCCTTTTTCCATTTAAAACAATTTTCCCATTTAGGCTAATTATGCAGCTAGTAGGTAAAAATTTTACATTATAGCCCTTATCACATAGCTGACTTATGCTAAGCAAATTATGTTTTAAGCCTTCAACTAAAAAAAACATTATCTATGAAAAAGTTTTTCAAATTTCCAATCATACCAGATCCAACCACCTTCTTTGTGGTATTATCTCCAAGTGTAACCTTGCCTCCATTCCTGGTTTCCAGCGTTATGAATTGAGCAGTATCTCCAGTCATGTGCTTAGAACATCCACTGTCCAGGTACCATATACTCTCACGAGGTCTTGTGTGAGAGTATACCTGCAAAATTCTCAAATGTTAGACCTGGGAACCCAAACTAGTTTGGGTTCACCTTTATGAAATTTATAATCAGATGCATGTATGATATGTCTAGGTTTATGCATCTTAGTTCTCCACACCAAATTAGGTTTCATCTTTAAAGTGCAGGTGTGAGATATATGTCCCAAAAAATCCACAATTGTTACATTTAACATTAGGAAAAAATATTCCTATGTTTTCTTTCATATGATTGTCTTCTAAGGGATTTCATGAATTTAGGATAATATTTAGGATTTGTAAAATCTTCAAGTTTAGGGGGGTTCCTATTATCCTCGAGAGCTCTTATAGTAAGTTTGTAAAATGAATTCATTTCCTTCAAGATTCGATTTGTATAATTGATTCTATATGTCTTGTGCTCATATTCATCCTTAAATTTCTTAAATTCTTTTTCAAGTTCAGCATAGGATGATTTTAAATTTTCAAAATTTTTATTCAAGTCATCATATTCATCAAGTAGTTTCATGTGGTTGCTATCAATTAAAGCATGATCTTTCCTAAGGATTTCGTGTTCCTTATTAAGCTCTTCCAATTCTAAAACTAAACTAGAATGCATCTTTTTAGTTTTCCTATATGCATCATGCATGTGTTCAGAAACTTCAAACAGTTCATCATAGGTTAAATCACATACCTCTTCTTGATCTGATTGTTCAGCTTTATCTGCCATCAAGCAAAGGTTGGTGACTTCTTCTTCGTTTTCAGTCTCAGATGAATCTGAAGCTGAGTCCGCCCAAAAGGCCTTTTGAAACTTCTTCTTGCCCTTCTTTACTATTGGTTTCTCCTCTACCTTCTCCTTGCTAGGAGTGGCTTTAAGTTTTGGACAATCAGTTTTTATATGACCTGGTTTCCTGCATTCATAACAAATCACTTCATTAGAAACCCTGCCATTTTTGTTATACTTACCTCTATTCCATTGCTGGCGTCTCTTCTGCTTCCTCTTTAAAAAGCTTCTGAATTGTCTAGTCATCAGTGCTATATCGTCTTCATCCTCAGGTTGTGAGTGTTCACTTTCTGACTCTTCCACATTTAATGCAAGATTCTTGTCCTTTCTTGGTTCACCTGCATCAATCTTTCTTTGACTTACTCCTTGCTCGTAAGCAATGAGTGAACCAAGAAGATTGTCAATAGAATAAATGTTCAGATCTTTTGACTCTGTAATTGCAGTAATTTTAGCATCGTATGCAGTAGGTAAACAACGAAGAATCTTATTAACCATTTCAGCATTAGTTAATTCTCTACCAAGTGGATGCAAAGAGGTGACAATTTGAGTGAATCTTGTGTACATGTCAGATATAGATTCATTAGGTTTCATGCGAAATAATTCGTAGTCATGTAACAAGATATTGAGTCTTGATTGCTTAACCTCATTTGTCCCTTCATAAGTAATACAAAGTCTATCCCATATGTCTTTTCCGCTTTTACAAGTGGAAACTCGCATGTAGTCTTCAGATTTTAAAGCACAAAAGAAACTATTTAAACATTTCGCATTTAATTGTGCTAAGTCACGTTCTTCTATAGTCCAATCTGTATAGGGTGTATCTACCCTAATTCCATCAACTAATCTAGTTGGTTTTGTGTAACCTTCCTGGACTAGCATCCACATGCGATAATCAAGTGACTGTAAGAAAGTAGACATGCGTGTTTTCCAAAAATCAAAAGAAATATTGTCAAACAGTGGAGGTCTAGTGATAGAATAACCCTCAGGTGTGTTTCGGTTTCCAAATGTAGCCATCTACGTTAATCAAAAAGTAGTTCAAACTTATGATTTTAAAACTCTGCTCTGATACCACTTGTTGAGTCTAGTAATTAGGTTGTTAAGCCTAAGTAAATGTCCCACGGCTACCAAGAGGGGGGTGAATTGGTAGTTTTAAAAATTTTAAACCCTCTTAATAATAAAGTTGAACCGAAATAAAATTTTCTTTTAAAGTTTGTAGAAAAATGTTTTTCAACCACAGAGTTGTTAAAACTGAAATTTAAAATGCGGAAACGTAAAAGCAATAAAGTAAATGACACCAGATTTATAGTGGTTCGGTCTATAACCAGACCTACATCCACTCCTCAGAGGCACCCTCTGAGTATTGCACTAATACCACAAAGTGACTCTCCTTTAGCACCCACAGCAAGGCGGAGAAGCCTGTACAAAACACTCTTTTCACCACTACCCGGTGCGGCAGAGAACCGTCGTCCTTTCACACTCTCCTAGTGTGGGCAGAGAACCCTACGGCTGTTCACACTCTCCAAGTATAGGCAGAGAACCTTCTTCCTTTCACACTCTCCTAGTGTGGGCAGAGAACCCTCGTCTGTTCACACTTTCCAAGTGTCGGCAGAGAACCCTCGTCTGTTCACACTCTCCAAGTGTCGGCAGAGAACCGGACCTTCTTGAATGATCTTCTCACAAGAATCTAGAAGGAAGAAAGAAAAAGAGTGAAGAAATCCAATTTCACAAGTAGAGACTCTTACCTTAGCAATCCAAGTGAAGCCTTCTCGCTCCAGTGGTAGGAATTCTCCTTTGAATGCTCTCTTCCACTCTCTCCTTGGCTATTCTCTCAAGAGGCACGAAGATCAAATGACAAAAAGATTGGGTGGCAGTCTAATTTGGACTATTTATAGAAAAGACAAGTGAAACCGCCCAAAAACTGCAAATTTTCAATTCTGTACGCAGTGGATCGTCCTGGACGATTTTACTTAAACGATCTGAAACGACCCAATTTGTATATGTGTACGAACTGACTTCGTACAGCTGATCGTCCTGTACGAACTTGGTTCGTCCAGTACGAACGGTTATTACAAGGTCGGTTCTAGAAACTGCTGAAAACTGTTCTAAGTCGGTTTATCGTTTGAACGAAAATGTGATCGTCTGGACGAAAATTTTCCAGAGAGCCGATCGTCCTGGACGATTATTTATTTCGTCTGGACGAAAATTTTCCAGACAACCAATCACCGCGGACGATAATTTGTTTTCGTCTGGACGAAAAATTTCCAGAGAACTGATCGTCCTGTACGATATTTATTTTCGTCTGGACGAAAATTTTCCAGAGCACTGGTCGCCTCGTACGATGGTAAAATTCG
Organism: Dendrobium officinale; assembly: GCA_019514585.1. Taxonomy (NCBI): domain Eukaryota; kingdom Viridiplantae; phylum Streptophyta; class Magnoliopsida; order Asparagales; family Orchidaceae; genus Dendrobium; species Dendrobium officinale. The sequence goes on along the minus strand of CM033699.1, from coordinate 31,452,267 downwards.
TCTGGACGAAAAGTTTACAGTGAACCCATCGCCTGGGACGATAATAAATTTTGTCCTGGACGAATAGGACTTAGAAAATTTTTCAAAGAAAGTTCCTATTCGTTCCAAGTGCTCTATAGGAGATAACTGACAGATCGTCCAGTACGATAAATATCGTCCTGTACGATCAGTATAGAATTTCAAGATCTCCTTATTTGTGTGTGTGAGATTTTATTCACTCAATTACAATCACTCCCTTTAAAAATTAATTCAAAGAAAAGACAAACATCAATTAAACAAAATATCTCATGTTGAATTTGAATTGAACTTTTCGTAGTCTGGAGTCTGATTTTCCTGAAATGTTAGTACACACAAGAGCAAGTGCAAATCTTCTGAAATTGTTAGGAGATAACTATACATTTGAACAATAATGTTTGGAATCATCAAAACTACATAAGTTGCATAAATATAACTCATTCAAATAGCAACTATTCAAACAGCATCTGCAATGAAGAACATACATGATCAATTGCACCTGAATCAACTATCCAGGATGATAAATCATTTTCAACTAAACATGTTTCAAGAACTAGTAAATCAAATTTATCTTGCTTTTCTTTCTTCTTCTCTTTTAGCTCCGCAAGATACTTATTGCAGTTTCGCTTCCAATGCCCTTTGATCCCACAATGAAAACATTTTCCTTTGGGTTCCTTTTTAAAGCTTTTGTTCTTTTTATTGCTTTTATTCTTGCTGCCTTAGCTTCCTTTTATGAATTTTATGTTTTTATATTTTTTCTTTCTCTTATTATTCTTATAAGTAGAAGAAGGATAAACTTCAGCAACATTTGATTCTGGCTCTTTTTCTTTTGAAATTGATTCAAAAGTTTGAAGCTCATTTAGCAATTCAGTGAGATTATACTTTAGACGATTCATAAAGTAATTGCTCTTGAATTGCAGAAATCGCGATGATAAAGTTTCTAAAATCATCCCCACTTGAGTTCCCTCATCAATGATTGCTCCATTAATCTCAGCTTCATGAATATAATTTATCATTTTGAGAACAAGTTCTCGAACTGATACATTTGCTTTCATTTTAGAATTCATAACTATTTTGATAGCTTCATGACGAGCTTGTTCAGAAGGTTGACCAAACATGGATTGGAGAGATTCCATAATCTCATATGCAGTTATCATATTTTCATGTTGCGATCTTAGCACGTCAGACATGCTAGCAAGGAGATAGCATCTTGCTTTGTTATTTGAGTCAATCCATTTTTCATAGGCATCTCGTACAGTACGAGAAGCAGTAGCAGCAGGAAGTGGAGGACATTCCTCATTCAAAACAAACTTATGATTTTCACAAATCAGTACAAGGTTCATATTGCTTTTCCATTTCACAAAATTTTCCCCAGTTAATTTTTCAATTGATAAGATTGTGAGAATTGGATTCGTCATGATAACTGAAATAAATAAATAAACATATTTTAAAAATTAGCATGACATATCATTTAAAATTTGGCATATATCAGCATGATTCATATACATATATGATTTATGCCTTTAAACAAAATAAAAAAATTGTTAATGCCACGATTATACTAATTTTATCAATAATATGCTACCGTGGGGTCAGTCATATTATTATAAAATTAAATTGATACTTTATCATTTAATAAATAAAATCATAAATATCTCATATTTATCTTTATTTATTAATAACCGTTAATTTGGTCAAGATATAATTAACACATTTAATATATATCTTTATGAGTGTGACACATTATTATAATTTTCTAAAATTTAAATTAAAATTGCCGCCGTAGGGTAGGTCAATTTTAAAATATATCTTAGAAAATTTATATAAAAGAAATCAACCTTGTTATTGAATTAAATAGACATCTTCCGTAGGGGAACAAAATCTATGCGTTGCTAGGCGCCACTTAAAACTCACAGTGTTGAATTAATAATGGAGACCAAAGGTTTTATTTCCATAAAACCCACTCCCACTCATTATTTATTTTATCTTATAAAATACAAGAAAAAAATTATGATTAAATCATGAAATTTTCAAGAACAATATTACTAAAGTAAATTCAAAATCTACTTCAGATTTTCTTGACTTAAAAAAATACATAAACACTTTTCAAATATCTTTTGCATAAAAAATATCTCATAAAAAAACTTTATTTTATAAAAAGATATTATAAAAATTACATAACTATTAAAATTATAACATTAAATCATTTTTCATCTTATGAACAAAATGATTATAAAGTTGGCTTAATTTTATCATATAAAATAAGAATTTTAATAAACCAGAAAATTTTATTCAGTAATAAACTCTGTCTCTGATACCAATTGTTAGAATTTTTATATCATAATATAAAATACGGAAATAAAAAACAGGATTTTTAGAAAATTAAATTAAACATTCTCAATATTAATTTTCTTAATAATTAACTTTATAATATGAAATGAAGAAAACTTTACCGAATTATTGATCGAGATTTAAGATCTTCTTCGTCGAAATGTTGATTGAGACCATAAGCCTTCTTCTTCTAATCACCCCACAAAATATATTTTAGTGAGTGGGCACAATCAATCAATTATTGATGAACACTTTTTCTTTTGAATCTAATTTGTGTTCTAAACATAATTTAATCCTTCAAAAGAAAAGACAATGAGAACAACATTCTTCTCATACATATTCTTCCATCTCTCATGAAGGAATTATGTATCATCATCAATCAATTTCATGTAGAACTTAATTCTTATTTATAAGAAAAGTTCACATCTTTTTATAAGCACCTCTTAGTATTCATGAAGCATTTTTAATTAATATTAAAATGATAATTATCATGACATCATCAATCAATCTTATCTTTTAATCTTTTTAATATTAAAAGATATTTGATGATAATTATCATGACATATCATGACTTATCATCAATCTTATCTTTATCTTTTAATATTAAGAAAATATTAATGATGAGTCATCATTATCTTCATGAAATATAAAATTAAAAGGTGATCATAAATATGTTACTAATGTGATCATAATTAACATTTATATTATGTCACATTCTTAGTGTTCAATATATAATAGAGCTTAGGTGATGAAGAAGGGACCTATGGACCTATAATTCAAGCTCCAATAAATTTGATTATTAATTTAACTCTTAAATTAATAAATCAAAATTATTAATTTCAATATTATTCCACTATAAATATAAAATTGCACTCTTGAAATTATAGTATAATTTACTCAATTAAAAAATTGAATCGTCCATTGATTTAATCATTACATATAAAATAATCCTCCATAAAAAGTTCATAATTAGAGCTAGGTAATTCTGTCACCTCACTAATTATATCTTAATCCTTGAATTCCAATTAATTCTCTAATGAACAATAAACTTTATGACCTAGTCACAAAATTTGAGCGCTCAATTGTTCAAGTTTTGAATTAATTATTCAAGGGAACTAATTTTCTAACTTTCAAAATTGAAAGGAATGGATTCCATATCTGTATATTAACATTCCCAGCCATTTGTTTCATTGTGTTTCTGAAATACAAGGATTGAGTTTATTTCTTCCAAACTATTTTCGAGTAAATCAAAAAACTAAATGTCACAAATAGGAGTTTATTAATAACTCAGGATTAAGATTGTTTTATATATGATCATCTTTATGATTAATTTTAAATTCTCTATAATTAAAATAGAATTTATTAGAGAATTCAAAATTTTTCTGGTCCAGTTCTATATAATCATATTATATAAAGTACATCCATCCTTAATATCTCCATATTGAATAATCCGGATAAGATTATTCCATTCTTAATGTTGATGGACCGTACTAATAATATTTAATCATAGATTCCAACTATAATTAATAATTATGAACTTGATTTTGATTATTATCCATAATTCAATCCTCTTGTATATAATTATATATTGAATTATGGTTGTATAAATAATCATGAAAAAAAAATATTATATATCAAATGATAATATCGAAACATGCTAAAACTTGTCTTTAAATATTTATTTCCATAGAAAAATATATTACAATAATATTTCTTTAGGGCACAACCTTAACAAACTCCCACTTGCCCTAAAGCAAATGAGACTTCTTTCTCAATCCCATTTCTTGTATATGTTTCTGAAAAATTCTTTCAGGCAGTGTCTTGGTAAAAGGATCAGCAATATTCTCTTGTGATGTTATCTTCTATACTGATATTTTACCCTCTTTCACAATCTCTCTTATCAAATGATATTTTCTATCTATATGCTTTGCCCTTTTATGATTTCTGGCTTCTTTTGTATTTGATATAGCTGCACTATTATCACAAAACAGTGGTAGAGGTTTTTCTAAATTTGGAACAACTTCCAATTCTATTAGAAAATTACGGAGCCAAACTGCTTCTTTAGCCGCTTCTGCACCAGCCACATATTCAGCTTCCATAGTTGAGTCAGAAATACATGATTGTTTTATACTTCTCCAAACTATGGATCCACCTCCTAAAATAAATATTGAGCCAGATGTGGATTTACTTTCATCTCTATCTGATTGAAAGTCAGCATCAGTGTATCCTATAGGGATCAAATCACTTCCAGAATACACAAGCATATATTCTTTAGTTCTTCTAAGATATTTAAGTATATGCTTAATTGCCACCCAATGAAACCTTCCTGGGTTAGATTGATATCTACTGACTATGCTTACAGCATAACAAATGTCAGGTCTTGTACACAACATTGCATACATGAGACTACGAACTGCTGATGCATAAGGCACTTGTAGCATATCATCTTTTTTTTTGTTTTGTTTGAGGACATTGCTTTTTAGAAAGATAAACTCCATGACGTGAAGGCATATTTCCTTTCTTGGAGTTTTGTATCCCAAATCTTGTGAGAATCTTCTCAATATAGGATGCTTGAGAAAGTGCTAATATTTTATTTTTGCGATCTCTTATTAGTTTTATTCCAAGTATAAAACTTGCATCTCCCAAATCTTTCATTTGGAATTGTTTGGCCAATCATTTCTTTACGTCAAATAATAATTCAGTATTATTCCCAATAAGTAGAATATCATCTACGTAAAGAATTAAGAACACAACTATTTGATTTTTAAAGTACTTGTAAACACAAGGTTTATTTAAGCTTTGATCAAATCCATAAAATTTAATTGCTTCATCAAATCTTATATTCCATGACCTTGAAGCTTGCTTAAGTCCATATATAGATCTTTGTAGTTTGCAAACTTTTTGCTCTTGACCTTCTATTATGAAACCCTCTGGCTGTTTCATATAAATTCTTTCTTCAAGATAGCCATTCAAAAAAGCCGTCTTGACATCCATTTGCCAAATTTCATAGTCATAATATGCAGCAATGGATAAAATTATACGTATAGATTTAAGCATAGCAACAGGAGAGAAAGTTTCATCAAAATCAATACCCTCCTTTTGGTTGTATCCTTTTGCCACTAGCCTTGCTTTATAAGTCTCAACTTTTCCATTAGCACTTCTTTTTCTCTTATATATCCATTTACATCCTATAGGTCTTATCTCGCTAGGAAGATCCACAAGTTCCAAAACAGAATTGAAATACATCGAATCTATTTCAAGTTTCATGGCGTCTAACCATTTTTCTTTATCAGGATCCTCTAATGCTTGTTTATATGTTAATGGATCATCATTGTCATCATCAAATGTGACAATATATGCTTCTCCATTAATATTATATCGAGAGGGTAATCTAATAACTCTCCCACTACGACGAGGCAATAAAGGTTCTTGATTTAGAGTGGTGGTTTCCTTTTGTTGACTTTCAACAATAGTGTCAATATCTTTTATGATTGGTTCATTTAGCAATTCTTTGAGTAACACTTTACTCCGAGGTTTGCAATCTTTCATATATTCATGTTCAAGAAAAGTAGCATTTGTTGATACAAATACTTTCTTTTCTTGAGGACTATAAAACAAACCTCCTCTTGTACCTTTTGGATATCCGACAAAAATGCATACTTCTGAACGTGATTCCAACTTATTAGTTTTTATCTTTAATACATGTCCCGGACATCCCCATATACGGATGTGTCGTAAACTAGGTTTACTCCCACTCCATAATTCTAAAGGTGTCTTATGTACTGATTTTGAAGGTACAATATTCAAAATATACATAGCAGTTTGTATTGCATATCCCCAAAATGAATTTGGTAAGGACGAGTAACTTAACATAGACCTAACCATATCGAGTAATGTTCTATTTCTTCTTTCAGCAACACCATTTTGTTGTGGAGTTGCAGGTGCAGTGAGTTGAGATACAATTCCATTTTCAATTAAATAATTTCTGAATTCTGTATCTAAGTACTCACCATCATGATCTGATCGAAGTATTTTTAATGACTTGCTTAATTGATTTTCAACTTCAGCACGAAATTCTTTAAACTTTCAAAAAGTTTCAGATTTCCTTGTCATTAAATAAACATAACCATATCTTGAATAGTCATCAATAAAAATGACAAAATATTCATAACCACCTCTTGCTTGTATATTAAATGGTCCACAAACATCTGAATGTACAAGTTCAAGGGTTTCTTTTGCTCTTTCACTTTTTCCATAAAAAGTTCTCTTAGTCATTTTTCCTTCTAAACAAGATTCACAGACTGGTAGAGTTCCGACTGTTAGTTCTCTTAAAGGACCATCCTTTACTAGTCTTTCAATCCTATTTAAGTTTATATGACCAAGTCTAAGATGCCATAGATATGTGTTATCTTCATATGAAATCTTTTGCCCTTTTTGTTTAGGTTTTTCCACTTTGAACATTTCAGTATTAAGTAGTGTGTTTCTAGTGGGTTTTAACATAAAGAGTCCATTTTTCATTATTGTAGAACAAATATTCAAACCATTCTTAGAAATAACAATCTCATTATTATAAAAAGAGAGTCCAAAACATTTTTAAAACAACTTTGAAATAGACACAATATTACTAGAAAACCCTGGAATAAAATAAACATTAGTCAACACTAGATATTTATTTTCAAATTCAAGCCTAACGGCTCCCACTACTTGAGCTGATATAGTACTTCCTGTCCCTACTCTCATAACATGTTCTCCACTAGCAAGTCTCCTCCAAGAACTAAGCATCTGCAATGAAGAACATACATAATCAGTTGCACCTGAATCAACTATCCAGGATGATAAATCATTTTCAACTAAACATGTTTCAAGAACTAGTAAATCAAATTTATCTTGCTTTTCTTTCTTCTTCTCTTTTAGCTCCGCAAGATACTTATTGCAGTTTCGCTTTCAATGCCCTTCGATCCCACAATGAAAACATTTTCCTTTGGGTTCCTTTTTAGAGCTTTTGTTCTTTTTATTGCTTTTATTCTTGCTGCCTTTGCTTCCTTTTATGAATTTTATGTTTTTATATTTTTTCTTTCTCTTATTGTTCTTATAAGTAGAAGAAGGATAAACTTCAGCAACATTTGATTCTGGCTCTTTTTCTTTTGAAATTGATTCAAAAGTTTAAAGCTCATTTAGCAATTCAGTAAGATTATACTTTAGACTATTCATAAAGTAATTGCTCTTGAATTGCAGAAATCGCGAGGATAAAATTTCTAAAATGATCCCCACTTGAGTTCCCTCATCAATGATTGCTCCATTAATCTCAGCTTCATGAATATAATTTATCATTTTGAGAACAAGTTCTCGAACTGATACATTTGCTTTCATTTTAGAATTCATAACTGCTTTGATAGCTTCATGACGAGCTTGTTCAGAAGGTTGCCCAAACATGGATTGGAGAGATTCCATAATCTCATATGTAGTTATCATATTTTTATGTTGCGATCTTAGCACGTCAGACATGCTAGCAAGGAGATAGCATCTTGCTTTGTTATTTGAGTCAATCCATTTTTTATAGGCATCTCGTACAGTACGAGAAGCATTAGCAGCAGGAAGTGGAAGACATTCCTCATTCAAAACAAACTTATGATTTTCACAAATCAGTACAAGGTTCATATTGCTTTTCCATTTCACAAAATTTTCCCCAGTTAACTTTTCATTTGATAAGATTGTGAGAATGGGATTCGTCATGATAACTGAAATAAATAAATAAACATATTTTAAAAATTAACATGGCATATCATTTAAAATTTGGCATATATCAGCATGATTCATATACATATATGATTTATGCCTTTAAACAAAATAAAAAAATTGTTAATGCCATGATTATACTAATTTTATCAATAATATGCTACCGTGGGGTCAGTCATATTATTATAAAATTAAATTGATACTTTATTATTTAATAAATAAAATCATAAATATCTCATATTTATCTTTACTTATTAATAACTGTTAATTTGGTCAAGATATAATTAACACATTTAATATATATCTTTATGAGTGTGACCCATTATTATAATTTTCTAAAATTTAAATTAAAATTCTCGCCATAGGTTAGGTCAATTTTAAAATATATCTTAGAAAATTTATATAAAAGAAATCAACCTTGTTATTGAATTAAATGGACACCTTCCGTAGGGGAACAAAATCTATGCGTTGCTAGGCGCCACTTAAAACTCACGGTGTTGAATTAATAATGGAGACCAAAGGTTTTATTTCCATAAAACCCACTCCCACTCATTATTTATTTTATCTTATAAAATACAAGAAAAAATTTATGATTAAATCATGAAATTTTCAAGAACAATATTACTAAAGTAAATTCAAAATCTACTTCAGATTTTCTTGACTTAAAAAAAATACATAAACACTTTTCAAATATCTTTTGCATAAAAAATATCTCATAAAAAAACTTTATTTTATAAAAAGATATTATAAAAATTACATAACTATTAAAATTATAACATTAAATCATTTTTCATCTTATGAACAAAATGATTATAAAGTTAGCTTAATTTTATCATATAAAATAAGAATTTTAATAAACCAGAAAGATTTATTCAGTAATAAACTCTATCTCTGATACCAATTGTTGGAATTTTTATATCATAATATAAAATGCGGAAATAAAAAATAGGATTTTTAGAAAATTAAATTAAGACATTCTCAATATTAATTTTCTTAATAAATAACTTTATAATATGAAATGAAGAAAACTTTACCGAATTATTGATCGAGATTTAAGATCTTCTTCGTCGAAATGTTGATTGAGACCATAAGCCTTCTTCTTCTAATCACCCCACAAAATATATTTTAGTGAGTGGGCACAATCAATCAATTATTGATGAACACTTTTTCTTTTGAATCTAATTTGTGTTCTAAACACAATTTAATCCTTCAAAAGAAAAGACAATGAGAACAACATTCTTCTCATACATATTCTTCCATCTCTCATGAAGGAATTATGTATCATCATCAATCAATTTCATGTAGAACTTAATTCTTATTTATAAGAAAAGTTCACATCTTTTCATAAGCACCTCTTAGTATTCATGAAGTATTTTTAATTAATATTAAAATGATAATTATCATGACACATCATCAATCTTATCTTTAATCTTTTTAATATTAAAAGATATTTGATGATAATTATCATGACACATCATGACTTATCATCAATCTTATCTTTATCTTTTAATATTAAGAAAATATTAATGATGAGTCATCATTATCTTCATGAAATATAAAATTAAAAGGTGATCATAAATATGTTACTAATGTGTTCATAATTAACATTTATATTATGTCACATTCTTAGTGTTCAATATATAATAGAGCTTAGGTGATGAAGAAGGGACCTATGGACCTATAATTCAAGTTACAATAAATTTGATTATTAATTTAACTCTTAAATTAATAAATCAAAATTATTAATTTCAATATTATTCCACTATAAATATGAAATTGCACTCTTGAAATTATAGTATAATTTACTCAATTAAAAAATTGAATCGTCCATTAATTTAATCATTACATATAAAATAATCCTCCATAAAAAGTTCATAATTAGAGCTAGGTAATTCTGTCACCTCACTAATTATATCTTAATCCTTGAATTCCAATTAATTCTCTAATGAACAATAAACTTTATGACCTAGTCACAAAATTTGAGCACTCAATTGTTCAAGTTCTGAATTAATTATTCAAGGGAACTAATTTTCTAACTTTCAAAATTGAAAGGAATGGATTCCATATATGTATATTAACATTCCCAGCCATTTGTTTCATTGTATTTCTGAAATACAAGGATTGAGTTTATTTCTTCCAAACTATTTCCGAGTAAATCAAAAAGCTAAATGTCACAAATAGGAGTTTATTAATAACTCAGGATTAAGATTGTTTTATATATAATCATCTTTATGATTAATTTTAAATTCTCTATAATTAAAACAGAATTTATTAGAAAATTCAAAATTTATCTGGTCCAGTTCTATATAATCATATTATATAAAGTACATCCATCCTTAATATCTCCATATCGAATAATCCGGATAAGATTATTCCATTCTTAATGTTGATGAACCGTACTAATAATATTTAATCATAGATTCCAACTATAATTAATAATTATGAACTTGTTTTGATTATTATCCATAATTCAATCCTCTTGTATATAATTATATACTGAATTATGATTGTATAAATAATCATGGAACAAAAATATTATATCAAATGATAATATCGAAACATGCTAAACTTGTCTTTAAATATTTATTTTCATAGAAAATATATTACAATAATATTTCTTTAGGGCACAACCCTAACAGAAACAATTTCAGAGCCATGTAATCCATGTAATCTATGACTGCTATCTCAAATAAAGAATTCAAAAGGATCATTAAAAAAAAAAAAAATCATCTGATAGAATTGACCGTCTTTCCTCAATTCAAACGATTGGTCATCTAATTAAAATATGTAATAGCTTCTGTTTGAACTGACTTTTAACGACTTTGAAGATTAAAAGCGTTTGTTTAATTTACAGTAAACCTTTTACCGCAAATCTCACAATGATTGAATATCGTAAATTTTCGCCCCTTATTTTTAACTCAGGCGCGTAATCCTCTATCGTTACCCGTAATCACATTACCGCGTCTACTCTTTTCCACTCCATTCGCTCGTCTGTCTATACTGGCGGCTCTCTCTTTTTTCTCCATTTTCTCTCTCCAAATCTCGATATTCCGTTCTTCATTCAGGGGTCTAGACCTAGTACAGAGAGCAGATCGGGATGGACTTCCTAACTAATGGAAGGGATGAGGCTCTCAAGAAAGTATTCGAAGGGCTATCAGACCTAATCGCCTCAGCTGAGACAATCCAGCACGAGGAGGATATCCTCCATCGATATGCCGGGTTCATGATTCATGTCAGAGAACTTATCCGCAAGCTTCAATCACAGCCCGCAACTACCAATTCAGTCGGCTTGCTACTGAGAATGGAAACCGAGGTCAACAAAGCTCGGGAAGTCATCGATGGGTACAAATCCAGAAACCGTCTATCCCGGCCCTTCAGATACCGCTCCGTTGTCTCTAAGTTGAATCAATCTTCCAAGGAGATCTACGCCGTTCTACAGCTCCTCCCACTCACTGAAATCAACACAGCCCTAAACATCAAAGAAGCTGCCGACGCCATTATTCACGGTATTGAATCCATACAGCTTAAGCTTTCGACTAACACCAATGCAATCCTCTCTAGTCTCGACCAGTACGTCTCTGAGAACAGCGGGAATCAACATCAAACTTCGCCTAGTTTAGGGTTTAGGGTTGCTAGGCCAAAAGGTATCGCAAGCAGCAGCGTCTGCCCTTTGCCTTTTCAGATCCAAGTCCAAGAAGAAGGTGATAGACCGCATACAGATTCTTACCAGCAGTTACCACCAAGCTCCTTCTTCTTATGCCCCTTAACTGGGGAGGTTCTGGAGGATCCAGTATCTGTGTCCTGCGACCATAGCTTTGAGAAGAAAGCAATAGAGGACTATTTCCACGCGGGGCAAAATTTATGCCCTCTTTGTAGCAAGGAGCTTTCTTCGTCTGGGAATTTGGAACTCACATCGAACTCCACGCTTCGCAACTCTATATTAGAGTGGAAGAGACGGGAAGAACGAACCAATGCGGAAAGGAATGCGAAGAAGAAGTTTATAGACACGGCTGCAAAAATTACCCTAGATAACATGGAGGACACCAACCGAGCAATTGGTGACCTGCATGATCTGATGATTAAGATTCCAAGTTGCGTCAGTGCAGCCACGGATAGCTCCTGCAAACTTGTTCCAAAGCTTGCAGAGCTCTTGATGAATGACAGTTCAGAAAATACTTCCACGGTGCTGCAATGCCTGCTTCTGATTGCTCGCTTTTCAGATGAGAACAAGGCGAGTAATTAACTCTCCGTGAATGCTATTAGTGTTTTTTCTTTCAAAATTTGATTCTCCATGCATGAATAATGAAATTTGCTGTTGTCTGCTGCAGGAAAAAATAGGCAGAAGGGGAGTGATCAAATGCCTTTTGAAACATAGTATGACGGAGCCAAATGCTGTTGCTGTGTTGCTGGAGCTCTCCAGAAACAAGGTTGTTGCTGGAAAGATTGAAGGAATTCCATACTCCAGTCACATCTTGATCTCGTTTTTAGACAAGCCAAGCTCTCCTGTAGCAGAAATGGCACGTAAGGTGCTGGAGAACCTCACCATTGATATCAAATCTACTGTTATGATGGCCAAGTTTGGGTTCTTCACTCCGTTCTTGGTGCAATTCAATTCTCAAGGTGAGTTCCAGCAATGTTTTTATATTGCTTACCAATAATAATGTCCTACGCAAAATAGCAATGATGACAACCATAGGATGGGTCAATTACGCCATATAGGTTGATGCGGTGTGATGATGACGCTAGTTCATACTAGAAACCCAAATCAGTGTGATAAAATAGTCATAAGTTCAATGATGGACATTCTTCAATTTGTTTGGGTCAGCCACAAGCCTCATCGTTTGAAGATTGGATGGAATGGTCGCCATGGTGAGAAGGACCCAAGGTATTTTGGCCGCACCCAAAATTTTCTCAAAATAATCTCGGACACCCTCTCATATGTTAGCCTCATATTAATTTGGAAGAATGGGTAACCCCTCTACTCTCTATAAATTTAAGGTATTAGTATGAAAATTTTTCTAGGAAGAAAACAAGACACAATAATCTACATCAAACCATTGCTATGACGTTACCTCTTCCTGGTGTAGCAACCAAAACAGAGAACAACTAGCATGAAAACAATGAAACAATAAACTTAAGCAGTAGTATATTCTTCTATATGACCTCCTCTAATTACAAGAGAGTATATATTTTTAGAGATAATTTGACTATTCTTTAATAAGCTAAAGAAAAAAAAAAGGGGTCATGGTACTTGTCATAACATAAATGGAATAACACTAGGGAATAAGGGAAGTGGGGAGGAAATCAATGGATAAGTTATGTCGAGGATAAGATGGTCCACATAAGGTCTCCCTGCTTCTGAAGAGCATCGTCTCAGATGCGATTGCCGTGGAGGAGACGTCATAAGAATGATATGTTAGATATCATACACATTAAACATGTAGGAAGATTGATAATGTAGGTGTTGTGTTAATTTGGCTCTTGACTGGAAAATGACCAATCTTCTTAGGGCTGAGTTTGGAATAGGTGCCAAATGGGAACCGTTCGTTATGCAAGCGTAGCGTGACGAGATCATCTACAACATCAACAACATCAAGCCTTTATTCCACTATGTGGGGTCGGCTACATGAATCATTTTTCTCCATTATGCCCTGTTAGAGTCAAATTCTCATTTAAATCTAATAAGGATAGATCATTTTTAATATTCTATAAATAAGCCTTTTCAGGTCTACCTCTACATTTCTTAACATAATTCAAATCTAATACCTCTACTTTCCTAACCGGGTCATTGGAAGGCTGCCGTTTTATGTGACCAAATCATCTATGGCTACTCTCTCTAATCTTATCTTCCATTGAAGCTACTCCAACCTTTTCACGATTATGCTCATTTCGTATCCTTTCTCTAAGAGTAAAGCCACTCATCCACCTATGCATCCTCATCTCTGCAACACTTAACTTAGTATTATGCTTCTCTTTTAATGGCCAACATTCGACATCACAAAGCATTGTAGGTCTCACCTCCATCTTATAGAGTTTTCCCTTAAGTTTGAGGGGGACTTTTCTATCAAACAACAAGCCCGATGCATTCCTCCATTTCAACCATCTAACTTAAATTTTGCTGATAATATCCCCATCTATTTCATCATCACTTTGAACAATAGATCCAAGATATCTAAAACATGTACTCTTATTAATAACTTGATCGCCAAAAGTGACAATCCCCTCACCAAGTTTATTACTACTAAAATTACACTCCATATATTCAGTTTTAGATCTACTCAAGCGAAAACTTATGATGCATTGACTTTTCTCCTGAAAGAGGTCTGCAATATCTAACTCGTATCCTATTCAACACGCATCCAACACTCTGACATATGTCGGACACGTCGAAAATGTGTCTGATTAAAAAAATATTAAATACAAATTGGACACGTGTGTCCGACATGCGTATCTTAAATATTTTATGATTTTTAAAAAATATAATTTCTTGTATTTAAAATATATAAACTAAATTTTTATTTCCTATTCACAACATCAAATCAATCACCCGCACTTAATACCCCTTTCATCGAATATTCTCATTTTCATTTTTATTGGCGGTGAAGGTATTTTCATCTACTCTCTAAATGACTGATAAACAATATTGACGTCCGACTCAAGACATCCTAATATTAATTATTTTAAGCATAAATTCTAATTAAATGACTTAATTTTTTAAATTATACTTATTTAATTTTTTATGCACTATTTTTAAAATATAAAAACTATAATACCTTTTTTAACCTATATTCGTGTCCTATATTTTCAATAATTGACGTGCCGTGTGTGTTCGTTTTGTGTCATATCTGTGTCGCTATGTTCATGTATGTGCATTATAAGAGAAAACCTTCAGAATCTAAGGTTGACCTCCATAATTCAAGTTACCTTCAACTCCCTCTCTAGTCTTATCGACAAGAAGAATATCATCAGCAAAAAGCATACATTAAGGTACTTTCTCTTGCAAATGTCTAGTGAGAACATTCATGACTAAAGTAAAAAAGATATGGGCTTAAGGTTGATCCTTAATGTAATCCAATCGAAATAGGAAAATACTTGGTCAAACCACCTTGTGTTTGAACACAGTTAATAGCTCTTGCATACATATCTTTAATGATTTGAATATAAGCATTATTAACTCCTTTCTTTCCAAGTACTCTCCATAGCACTTCTTTTGGAACTTTATCATATGCTTTATCTAAATCGATAAATATCATATGTAGATCATCCTTATTCTCTCTATATTTCTCCATCAAACCTCTCAATAAATGTATGGCTTCAATAATAGATCTACCCGACATGAATCCAAATCGATTTTGAGAAACTTCAGTATCACACCGCAACCTGCGCTCCATAACTTGCTCCCATAGTTTTAAAGTATGACAAATTAACTTAATTCCTCTATAATTCACACAATCTTCTGCATCACATTTATTTTTAAAAATATGAGTTAACACACTTATTCTCTACTCATCTAGCATCTTTTTAGTCTTCAAAACAATATTAAAATATTAGTAAGTCAAGAAATTCCTTGATCTCCTAAACATTTCCACACTTTCTATTGGAATAGCATCAGGTCCTACAGCTTTCCACACTTCATTTTATTTAAAACCTCTCTAATTTCGCTTTTACTAATACGCCGATAAATCATAAATCTTTATTTTCATTTAGGGTGCAAAGGTCACTAAAGTCAATTATAATTCACATTTTTCATTAAAAAGTTTAGCAAATATCTCATCCATCTTTGTTAAATATTATCTTTTAAGAAAAGTACTTTTTGATCTTCATCTTTAATATACTTTAGTTGAACTAAATCCTTATTACTCTTATCTCTTTGTTTGGCTAACTTATACATATATATTTCTCCCTCATTAGGATCTAATTTATTATATAAATCATTAAAAACTAAGATTTTTGTATCGCATATTGCTTTCTTAGATTCCTTATGTGCCTCTTTATATCTTTCCCAATTATTAGAATTTTTACGTCTAAATCAATTTTTATAATAAATTTTCTTTATTTTTATCTTTTCTTGTACATTTGGATTCCACCACTAAGTATTTTTACTATTAGAAACTTTTTCCTTTGATATTCCATGCATCTTTTGCAATATTCTTAATATCACTAGTCATTTTTTCCCACATAACATTAGCATCCTCATGGATAGACAAAATTTTAGATCTAAAATCTTATTCTAAAAAATATTTTTATTAATATTCTTTAAATGCCTTCATTTAATCCTAGAATATTATTTTACTTTATTTTTTTATTTTTTGCCCCTCTATCTTAAAATCCAAAACTAATAATCGATGTTGGATACATAAATTTCACTCGAAATAATTTTACAATCTTTGCAATCTAAATGATCTAATTTTCTTATAAGAAAATAATCAATCTAATTTTTACTGGATTCATTTTGTAAGTGATGAGATGTTCATCCCTTTTGCTAAATAAGATATTACCAATTAAAAAATCATAAGCTAAAAAAATCTAATATAGTCTTACCACCTTCATTTGTCGTTCCAAATTTATGACCACCATGAATGCTTTTAAAATCATCTATCTCTCTATCAACATGTCCATTTAAATCTTTTATAATAAAAATTGTTTCGTCAAGAGGCATCTTTTGTATTAATTGTTCTAAGTCTTTTCAAAAAATTTTAATTTAAAAACTCATTTCCAAACCTACTTCAGAAATATAAACACTTATAATATTAACAATCTTATCATCAACAACAATCTTTAAAGTTATAAATTATATCTCCAATTATATTAATTTTAATAACATTATCCTTCAAACTCTTATCTATAATAACATCTATACTATTTCCAATACGACTCATATCCAAATATCAAAGTTTAAATCCTAAACTATCAATCTCTATAGGCTCTCCAACCCCATTTAGTTTTTTGAATGCACATAATATTTATCTTCCTATGAATCATAAAAAAAGGTAAAAAACAATTAAAAATTAAATAATAAACATTTGTTGCGTTGAAAGAGCTATCACTCATCTACGTCATCTACATTAAGGCTCAGCCTAGCCACGTGCATTTAAGTTAAATCTGGATAAAATTTATGAAAGAAATCAGTGTTATACCAATGTAATCATATATCACAGAGAAAAATAATATACTTGTTCGGATCAAGTGCAAAGCATTGATTTGGTCGGTCAATGAGCTCCTAAACCATGCTAACTAGAGCACATTTCCAAACTCCTACGTTCCCCGCTGGCAATATATTTGAAATTGTGAGTCGTATGACATTTTGGCATGGAATAAAACCTTTATTAGTTGAGGTCTGTCACGAATTTTGCCTCCTAGGTAAGTTTTTGTACCCTTTTTTTATGGTCTTCTTGGATAATGTAGTTTATAATTACTGATAAAGATCTCTAAATTCAAAACATAAATGCCATTGTCCTCAGACTATTTAGACTACGGCCTTCTAACAAACATAGAAATGATAGAATCATAAAATTATATTATGTTTGACATCATCTAGACCCATATAACCCCTATTTAAAGCCATCAAACTCATCTACTTTTGTGCATAAGAGCGGAGTCCTTTGAATTTTTTTTTTCTTGCAGTCTGTCAGCGTGAATGGAATCCATCACGGTAAAATCTAATTTAAAGCTCTCAAACTATCCTTAATTGATCCTGTGATTGGAAGGATAATTATGGAAAACATTAAATCCCAATCTCTTGATTGAAGAATGATTCACGAGTGCAAGACAATTATTCAAGCACAAGATAACATTTTGTATAAAAAAACGTAGCTTTTTTTTTTTTGTTCTGTATAAATTACGAGACCATTTTAGAAACTATAACACAGTTATGTAAAGAGTGATAATGTCTTCGTCTACTACTATAAGACAATGCTTAAAATTATGAGTTTCTTAAGACAAAATTAATTCATCTTGTTTTTTCTATAAATTTAATTTTTTGTTAATGCATAATTGTCTTTTGAGCTATTTTTCTTGTAACGGATCATTGGAGCTTTCATCTATAAAAAGTTTCTAATCATGAGTATATTATGTCCTTAAGAAAAGGTGAAATGACTTGTTGTATCAACTATTTTAACGAACCTCCTGAAACCATTCCTTCCTCGATCACATCAACCAATGTTTGCCTTCCAGAGCCAACACACTGATAAACACATTCCACAAGCTTCCTTACTCCCATTGCTTAGTAATGCTCTTTTTCTGTTTTTTTATTTAAGCAGACATTTCCGATGAGATCAGAGCTTATATGGCAGAAGAACTAGCACAGATTCAACTATCAGAAACTTATGCGAGGAACTTAGAAAATGAGCAATTAATTGTTCATTTAACTGAGATGCTCAGCTGCCACTATCCGTCTGGCAAAATGGCATCCCTCAAATGCATCAAACAGTTCATAGCTTTCAATGAACTAAGGACTTGCTTCCTCAAAAATGAATGTGCCGTTCCTGCTCTACTCTGTCTCATAAATAGCAAAACTGTTGAGGAGGAATTGAAACAGAAAGCACTAGAGATTCTGATTTTACTCATTCAGACGTATCAACCCAGCCATCCTGGCTTGCAGTCTCTCTTCTCCTCAAATGGCATACAAGACATAATTAACCAGGTCACAACCTCGGCTCCGGCGGACCAAATCTCACTGCTTCGCCTTCTCCTCGTTATGGCTCAGAACTCTGCTGCAACAGGAGAGTGGATAGTTTCTGATCATCATGCAATGAGCTTTTTCTTCTCTGCCATTATTCTGGATCAAAAAAACAACCAGGTCAAAGTTAATGCACTGAAGCTAATATCCTACTTTGCAGGAAACCATCATATAGTTTTCCCCTCTTCACCTTCCAAAGAATCAATAGTTAGTTCCCTTATAGCTTTGCTCACTGAGAAACGGATTGATGAAGAGCTATATGCTGCTGCGGCCAGCATCCTCATTCATCTTCCTGCTAATGACAAATGCATAAATAAGTTGCTGCTGAACTCAGCTGTGCTGAAATCCATCCATGCTCTAATAACTCATTCAAATATATCCTATTTGTTGTTAGAGAATGCTTTCGGAGTATTGTTACATTGCGTAAAACAATCCCAATCCAATCCAAAGTTTCAGAAAAAAGCCTGTAATCTTCTACGAACTGATCTAATTGAAACTCTCTCGACTCGACTGCAGCACTCTTGCCAAGCAGCGAGTCGCCATGATTCTTTCTCATCTATCTCGGTGCACTACCGATTCATCATTAGAACCCAGCTCATCTCAATCTTCGCACTTTGGCCGTCGCCGTCTTGTTAACATAAGAATGTCGGTGAAGGAAGTAGATGGTTGTCCTGTTCATAAATCCAGCTGCTCACAACAGCGTTCCATCTGCCTTGTAATGGATAAGGCAGTGAAGCCATTGATAGAGATGATGAAAACTATGGAGTTTGGTTTGACTGAAGCCGCTTTGGCGGCACTTGACACATTGTTTGATCCTGGTTGCAGTTTTATTGGAGCTGCGACCACCATTGTAGAGAGCCATGGTGCAACACCAATACTTGAGGTGCTTGAAAGGGGAGAATTGAATGCTAAGGAGCAGACACTTGAACTATTCAGTAAGATTTGTGGGCATCCAGGTATCACAGAAATGGAGTTAGATAGGTTTAAAGGATTGCTTCTCAACATAGTCAGAAAGGACGATCGTCTCAAGAATAAAGCTGAAAAAATTTTGAAGGATTTGGTTTGAAGATTGGATTGTTCAAAATGTCATAATTGCTTTGCTTCTGTATGATTAAAGTTGAGCCATGCATGATTAGAAGTTGTGATGTGGAGGTAAGTAATCCATTCCACTTTGGCAATTCCTTTTATTATTCTGAGTTTAACAAATTTCATCATCTTGTTTGAAGTTCAACTCCTTTCCTTTATCAACTCCCCTCACACGCAGACTTAAAATACCCTAAGAAGTAATAAAGCATTTCTACTTTGATTTGCAATCATAGGAAGATCATGTTAACTGTGATTGGTTTGTTTGTGGGTAACGCAAGGCTATGAAGAAATAAATTCCTCAATTGAATCATAATACTCTAAATAGTTGCTCGGAAAAGCTCATGCTAAGCAAAAATTTTCCTTTGATTTTTGCCCTCTTTGATCAGAGTAAACGTGTCTATCCTGTTTTTGAAGGTTGAATAAGATCATATTAATTGGTATCATACGACTTGCACAAAATGAACGCTTATGGTGGATTTATAGTCCGTTGTCAACCCATAAGAACAAATATCAACAATTGACCTTTTTATAAACCTTATCACTTATAGATGGGAATTTAATGGAGCCTTGAATTAAGGGAAAAAAGGATGATCACCTGAATATAAGTATGCAAATAAAATTTAATTTAATGATTTTTAAATTAAGTGATGTATTCATATGGATGGAATGACAATATATATGTATTTATAAAAAGTGATGAACCACTAAGATTAATGTAACCTCAATTACCAATCAATCAATATTCACATTAATCTGATTTTTTGAACCATTTATATTAAATGATTCAAAATAGCAAAACATAATTTGATGATTATCGCAAAACCTTAAGAAAAATATATAGTTCTTCAAATTTTGAAATAATAACCTCAAATACATAAACAATTCTATAATTTTACAAGATATCGCAAAACAATTTATTAGAAATGTGAAAATCTTATTACATAATTTAACTACCAAGTACATAATATAAAAAAAATGAATGAGTTAGTCTTAAAATGCATAAAATATATGAGATTTTTAGTTCTAATGTTTTAACCAGTATATTAGATATACAAATATGAGAGATTTGAATAATATTATCATTATAGCAATTGAACCAAACTAAAGCCAATATTCTTCTTCACTTTTCTAGAATCCAAGATCTTCCTAATCTTTCCGCATCTTTCCATCTTGTATCTACATAAATCATTTCCATAATCGAATTAACCCATGTTCCCTTGGATTAATCTCCACCTGTTTCCTTACCTCAACCTCAACAATTTTACAATGAATTCGACAACCAGATAGCACTCCCCTCCAAACATTTACATCTCCCTTCATCAACATCTCCTTAATCATCTCCATCACTTTCTCAATCATAAACAAGTTAGTCATGCATCCATAATACTTTAACTCAATCCTCACTCCAAACACTCTCTCCATATCACCAAACACCCTTCTTTTAGTCTCTACAAACCTAGAATGACCACAAGCCACCAGACCACCCAAGATGGCGATGCCATCTGACATAACTCTATCAGCTCTCATCTCGTGGAAGTAATCAAATAAAAGCTTTCCATACACGTGCATTATTAAACCAACTATAATGGAGTTCCAAGTGAAACGATTTCTACTTGAACTTCCATCGAAGATTGAGTGCAAGGTTGATTTCACCACATTTGGTGTGCATGTCCACAAGCCTTGTTAAGAGTGAAACACTGAGCTCGTCCCTATTCCTCTAAATGTAATCCTGAACGACTTTTCTAGGTTTAATTCTCCTATCTACATGTAGGAGAGAGATGAACTATCTTATCAAATAGCTGTAATGCTGTTGACCTCCATACCATAACCAAAAAGCAAAAAGGCAAAACAAAAATAAAAAGGGGCTCAAAATCATTACCTGTGGCAAAATCTCACCCAAATCGCTGCTCTCATCACTTCCAAAGTCGTCCTTTCCTTTGCAGCGGTGCCGAACTCATGTCTTTTCTCCCATATGCGAAACTCTCGCTCATTTGCGTTGTTAAAATTGGAGAGAGGTCTCACTTCTTCGGCTGATATACACACACGACTTCGCTCCTTCCACGCTCATCACGCGACCAAACACCCTCCATGGCTCTTCTCTCGGACGTCCTCCCATAGCCTTCAAAAACCCCATGGCATTTCCTTCCTCCTCTATCCGGTCTTCTATGAATCCCTAGCCGAAGACCATTCCGTCTCCTCCCATTTGCAGGACTCCCGAAGTTCGAACTCCACCTCTAAGCCCAAGTCGCCTCCAACCCAACACCTCCATCTCCCGATTCATTCGTCCAGAGAGAGAGAGAGAGAGAGAGAGAGAGAGATTCCTCTCTACCTAGCCAACGCATACTCCTATTCTCCCCTCCTCATGACCTAGCCGAAGCCTCTTCCATACCTCTTCTTCCCATACTCGGTCTTCCTCCAAGGCCGATCGAAACTTCATAGTAGCTGAAGATCCATTTAGTTGCTCTGTTCATCTAGCCGAACCTCACCTATACCCGACCTCCATCTCCTTAATCTGACACCTTCAGACTTTCTACCCCTCTGCTCCAGTGATCGAGCTCTTTAGGTATAGGTATTTTATTTTTATTTGTTATAATAATAATAATTATTATTATTATTATTTCACGTGTGTGTGTCGGGCCGGCAGACCACCTATGCACACCTTTATTGAGCGTGGTAGGAGGGAACCCGGTGCGACGCCTACGATGAGGTAAGCAAGCGACCCACCGCCCTCCTGCCTCGTCATGCGTGTCGAGCCAGTAAACCACCTATTTACGCCTTTGTTGAGCGTGGTAGGAGGGAACCCGGTGTGACACCTACGACGACGTAGGCGAGCAACCCCTCGGCCTTCGAAACCCTGCCCTCGGGTGTGTGCGACGAGCCGGCTAATCGCCTATACACGTCTTTATTGCGCATGGTGGGATGGGACCCCGGTGCGACGCCTATGACGAGGCGTGAAATCACCTAAACTCTACTTCGGCGTTCGTGGTGCACCAGCAAACCGCCTATACACGCCTTTATTGCGCGTGGTGGGATGGGACCCCGGTACGGCACCCACGACGAGATAGGGTCATTCATAAGTACTCTCGGACGGTTGGAAAGTAAATTGCTATTTTCTTGTAACAGGCACCGAAGACCCATGCACGCCTTTATTGCGCGTTGTGGGACAAAGACTTTACACGGCCTCGGTGTTCTCGAAGAGGGCACCTACCATGCACGCCTTTATTGCGCGTGGTGGAAAAGGCCCAGTTCTCCGTAGTTTTTCCCTAAACGGGGGAGACGCCGGGAGGCGGTCGAAATTTCGTGTGAAATATTACTCGACTTGGACCTGTTTGAACTCAAGAGAATAAGGACTTGGACTCTAATGAACAATGACTGTGAACCGTTGAACTTGATTGAACACGAGTAGGGGACCTATGAAAATGAACTTAAATGAATTGAATCCAATATGAACAAAATGTGTTAAGAACTTGGAATCAAAGTGATAACAAGGACCTGGCTCAAACTCTAATCCAAATGAAATGAAATCAAATTGGAGCTGAATTCAAACCAAATTGAGTACTCAATTGAACTTGCAAGGACTTTAGAAGACTCTGAACGAGCACTTGAACTTGTACACCTGAATTGGGACTTGAATTCAAAAGAAATAAATACAGAGAACTTTGAACTACAGTTGAACTCAATGCGGACTGCAAGGAATTCGAACTTAATGCTCTTAAAAATGTGAAAATTCTATGTTCTCAAATGAACACAAGCATTTGATACAAGCAAAAGACTAGTGGTAAAAAGTCTTCAAACATAAATGGCATGCAAATGAAGATATGGTGATTTATCTTACAAACATATGTAAGGAGACTACAACAACACTAGAAACAACGCATGTTGATTGAAGAAGGCAACATTTTCAATTGATAACTCTCATACCACTCTTTCATGGGAATAAGTTGTCCACTAGTAATCTTTTGATGATGGAGTCTTCTTCTAGGCTGAGCTATGGTATTTAACTGAATTCCACCTCCGATATCAAATACCTTACAATAGTAGGAAGTTAATGATAACCTACGAATTCGAGATGTGTTAAGGAAGGGACTGAATTATGAAGACATCGATCATTTCATCATTGAAGTGTCTGACTCAACAGTCAAAGAAGAAGTGTAGAAAGTACGGGGGAGGAGTCTGAGTGTCATAGTTTCGCAATCCGTGGAACAACCCTTACCTTTTCCTCGTCCTCCCTTTCCTCTGACGAGGGGGGGCATCGTGCCTCACGGCCAAACTAAATGGAGCTCTTCAGATTGTAATGGGAATAATGCAGTACGTCAAGTCTAGGCGGTGTTGGACCCGGTTAGGGCGAATGTACAGCGAGCTGTGAGGTGGCTATTTGGCATCCTTTTAATAACACTAGCATGTATCACGTGGTGATTGGACAGGGGGGAGTCTTAGTAGTCGTCCAAGTAGAAATACTCGAATTATTATAAATAGGACTCATGCATGAAAATGTTTGGGTGTCTTAAGAATGGTATATTCAACATTTCTCATATACTTCATACATTGGTGCAGGTAGAGGGTATCATTCTATATATGGATTCAACGCCGTCTTAAGAGAGCTTGTATGAAGTATCGGCTCAATGACATGAAACTTTTCTTAAGTTAGGAAATTTCCAAACTTCAAAGGAAGAGTAATGGACCCTAGAGCGCGCTGTCCTTAATCATTGAAGCCTTTCAACATAATATTATCTGAAGTGAGTGCTTCAAGTTACCTAGGGAGAGGCCCTTTAAAGTTTTATATGTAAGGATGTTTAATAAATCCCCTTGGTCGATGAGGACCATGTTCAACTCATAACCATAGACTTCAACAGTGACATATAAGGGAGGTTGTGCTCAAAAGTCCCTAAAAAAAGGTCATGATTTGAAAAGGTAATACATGGCATCTCTCCTAAGTGGCATGCATCCCCAACAGAATTAGAAGTAAAGAATGCTTGATATGACTCTGGTTCAAGTAAGGCTTTCACCAATGTCTCTATCAAGTCAGGGGACATCATCAAAATGTCATAGATGCTAAGAAGAGAAGGGGTTTTCCTTAGATGGGCTAGCACATTATAGTCGACCTCCTTCTGAGGGCCTTTCCCTTTCTCCTTAGATTGCTCTTGGGAGGAAGGGGCAGAATCATCCTACTGCCATAATAATATTTTTATCTTCTTCTTTTATATTTTTAGTCATCCGAGGTGGAAGGGCCTTCTCTAAACATAAGTGAACTTCTTATATCGAGTCATCCTCGATAGGAGATTCACTTGGCTCTAGTGTGGTGGCTTGTGCTTGCTCTAAGGAGGGTGACTGGAGTGGGTTCTCGGATTTATCTTCTGAATCCAAGTAACATCCACCCTCTTGAATATTAAAAATCGGCTCATCTTCATACTCATATTCATCTTCATTTATATTACAAGCAATCTGTAAAATATGAAAAGAGCGAGTACTAGAAGAAGCAGAAGTAAGAATAGGAGAAGAATACCAAAAGTAGCCAGAATCACCTTCTTCTATTTTTTTCATCATCAATCGAAAGGAGAACAAAGTCTTTCAGCGTAAGTGCTGGAAGGAACCTTGTATTCCCTTCTGAAGTTACAATAAGTTTTTCTTTCTCATACATCTTTTTATTACATAAAGAAGAAGAAGCAGAAAAAGAAATGTGCTCAGTAGGCACAATAATAGAAGAAGAAAGGGAGAAAAGTGCTGGCGTAATAACTGGAGCAGAAACTATTGAATCATCCTGGGGAGGCCTCCTCTCAACTACCTTTGAACTCTAAACTGACCATTCGATCATCTTCTTCATCTTCCAAGAGAGTGTTAGCTGCCACTCTCCCTCAGAACCTCTGTGTGACCTACTACTACTGCCCTGACTGTCACTGCAACAGCCACTGCGGTTGAAATTGGAGATAATCTGATTTGTCTAAGTGGTCTTGCCCTGGGGTTGCACTAGGTCACTATCTTACAGATGAATCTTCCTACTGGCTATGAGCCTCTCAACTTTATTATTGAACACATAGTAGTCCTCCAAAACTTGCCCGATATGTCTGTGATATGGGCAATAGAGCGGGTGGTTTGTCTGTCCCTCCTCCTCCACTCTATTAATGTCCAGGAATGTTAGGATATTCTTCTTAATAAAGAACTTAAAAATCTTTCTCACACTTTTCCTTTTGAAAGGTTATTCCTTACTAAGCTTTTCTTGCAGGTACTACTAACCCTCTAGAGCCTTATAAAAAGGTCTAGATTGTGCTGATGACTGACTCGGTGAGTACGACTGTTATGGAGGTACTGAACTAACTGTGGGCCTCTTAACCTTATCTAGTATCCCATGAGTACTGTGTACCTCCCCTCTCATAGGAGAAGGTACCCCTGAAGACTCCTACTGCTAAAGTCTACGCGAATGCTGACTCTCAACTGTAGTAGGGACTGCATTGAGTATGCTGTCCTGCAAGCTAATAACCTTCTTCAGTAACTTCTCGAAGGTTCTAATACTGAAACCCTTAAGGTAGGGTGCTATGGGACCATTGATGTTTTTTAATAGGATCTCTATTACATGCTGCTCCTGTAGCTGAGGCTCATATTGCAGGCTAAGGTTCCTCCATCTGATTATGTAATATAGGAGACTCTCTCGAGGGCGTTGTCTAGCCACAACTAATTCTCTAATTGTGACCTTGTGCTCTGTACTGACAAACCTCTAAACAAAAAACTACTCTAACTCTATGAAGGTGCGGACTGAGTTGTTAGGGAGGTTGGCGTACAAAGCAAAGGCCACTTCAATAAGGTTGCTAACAAAGAGTCTCAACATCAGTGCATCGTTTCCCCATATGTTGCAACACACAGACCAGTACTGAAGCTATGTCCTGCCTCGGGATCCCAAACCCATCAAAGTCTCTAAAATTTTGGGGAACAAAGCAGGACGGTAGGTCTCTCTTTTGTACTCAACCGGGTAGGGTCTCCCTCTACTAATAACCTATCCAGCCTTTCTGGAGGAAAATCATCTACTCAATTTTCTAGGCTATCAAGTCCTGAATCTATCCCTTTAACAACTATGCTGACTGACTCTGAATTGTGGTGTTAGCTAATGTAGGTGGGCCTGGCACTAGTGGGGGTATTATGGGCTCATTCCTGGATGCAGTAGGAATGGTTACTCCCGTCACCTGAGGCATCGCCTCCAATGCTGTCAATTGTGCAGTCATCGCTGTCATAGCTCTGCAATCTCTATCATCTAAGTCTGAATGTGTAGAATGGTAGCCTTTGTATCAGTTGACCTGGGAGACCCACCCACCTCGGGCTCTCCCTGCTCGTCATCCTCAGGCTTTCTCTGCTCGTCCGAGTAACCTCAATGAGTAACTATAAAAACTGTGTGTTGGTAAGTCGTCATCTGACTCATCCTTGATTAAGTCCTCCTTAGTGAATGTCTGATGAAGTGCCTCTATATGTGGACCCGGTGAACCATCAAGGGAAGCTACAACATCCGCATCACAAACCATCGGGACCACCTTGGACCTAGGTGGGACAACGGCCTCCAACAGCTCAACTACCTCTACTTGCTGCACTGCCTCAACAGGGGTGTCTGCTTGTCATCATCTCCAAACCCACCTACCGCGGTGGGACCCAGAAAGAGAAACTTGCTCCTGAGGGGCCATAACTACTGAATAAATATGAGCTGACATAGGCTCCAACTATTGTCTCCAGTCCACAATGATGGGGGCGTCATCCAACACCAGGGGTAATCTGTCTATAGTCGGACTGCCGAAACTAAATTAACTGGCTTCCTAGATGGTTATCCTCTCTGCCACCTATACCTCTATCTCGAGGTCTGCCTCTGTAAATTAAAGGATGCCTGAGAGATCTGGCAGAGTAACCTCTCTAGACTAACAGGCCCTTGACCTCATGCTATGTGGATGATACTCTGAATCCTCTAAGAGAGGGTTTGGGTAGCATCATCCCTGGGGGAACTAACTTGGGGTAGAGTAGTGGTAAAAGGAGGGGTCTCCACAATACGGGTGACGTCCTCCTCATCACCAATGTGTGCTAGTGGAGAGAAGCATCCTCCCTAGACTGCTTTTATCTCAAGCACTACTACAACCTCTAGAGTATGTTGAACTGACCCTATTCATGGCTCCTACTGCACGGGGACCACTCTCCTCTGAACAGGCTCTTGGTGAGCCACTGCCTCTGCCATCCTCAGTCTATCTGCCTTAGATGCAACCAATCTCATTCTTCTATTACTATTCCTTTGGGCCCTTCTCCCAAGGTCGGAGGTGGAGGAGGAAGGGACATCTGAACCCACTGCCTCGGTGACCGGGGGAATAGGAGCTACATGAAGTATAGGAAGTGTCAGGGTCTGCTCGACAGTCTCAGGGTGAGAGAGCCGAGCGAACACAGATGCCTGACAAGCGAAAGGTGAAGAAGCCTCGATCTGGGCACCGCTCTTCCTAGAGGAAGGAGGGAGAACTCGAACTCGAACTACCTCCATCGGAACAACAGGAGTAGCAAAAATTGGCTGTCGGTGCTAAGGGGCTAGAGCATCTTGCACAACAGGTACATTAGGTAAAGGTCTCCTAACAATTAGATGAGTATGAGGAACGAGAGTGTGTTCTAGGTACTAGTTGCCTAACCATAAGGGCACACTTGCTGCACAGAAAGGGGAGAGGGATGAGCAGGTGTCCGGACTATCCGTCGAGCCACTGGTCGTCTGAAGAGGAGCATGGCTGCACATCCTCTCCTCTGGGAAGGATAGAATTCAGCTGCCTCATCCAGGTTCATCCCTCCAAGAGTGATGAAAGCTGAGTCCGTGAAGAAACCAAAAGTGATCCCTCCAACAGGTGGACTAGTCAGCAGTGACTCAGGGAGAGTTACCTATGCGTCCGAGCCAAAGCAAAAGGTCATGAAAGAAGCACATGAATCCATGTCACTTCTTCCAAAAGAATAAATAATAAAAAAGATCAGTTAGAATTATAAAATAAGAGAATTTGATAGGGTATGGAATGGCCTAGAAGGCCAGAAGGAAAGGTACCATAGCTAGGGGAAACGTTAGCCAAGAGGGTAACTTAACTAAGAAAGTGATCCTAACTAAGAGTAGCACGAACTTAATCTAAGGAGTACCAACCATAAAGTACACATAAGAAAGAATAATACAGGATCAAAATATGAAGAGAGAAACTGGGTCCCCCATGGTCGTTAGAAACTTATGGACCTCCAAAAGGACACCGCTGGCTGTAAAGTGTAGAGGGTATATGACCACATCACCTCGAGGAATAAAGATGATCGCAGGCCTTCGCGCTCTTCTTAAATGGGCCGATGGAAGGGCAGATTAGATCACACATATGACTAACCTCCGAGGATAATAGCTCTCGCCAGCGCACCATGATGGGTAGTAATATATACGACTTGATTGTATTGACGGGTTTCCCCCACCCGATACATCAGTTTGAATGGAGTTTATTTGATGGTGGTGTTCTGTTTCCCATGGGCGCAAGCCCCCGTGGTTAATTATATCTCGAGCCTATGGCCCGAGAAAACTCTTGATTAAGAATCCATTATTATTCTTCCCAGATAAGGGGATTGGCACACAAAGGGAGACTAGGAAGTTCCTACTCAAAATAAACGACAGGCTCAAGGGGATTAGTCAAAATGCATGATTCATTTCAGATATCCAAAGGGAATAAGGTATTGAGAAAGTTGAGAAAAGAAATTAATCAAAGCATGCAGAGGGAAAGGATTGAGGTGGCGTCATCCATGTGACGCAAATAGGTAGGATTTATAGTTCCTCGATAAAAGGAACTTGCGCACTATTTAGGCATACTACGAGACACCCAATGTATTATCTTCGAATCCAAGATCTAAGGCGGGTTTAGAGTTTTATCTGAGACTAACACCTGTGTCCTAGCTAATGCACCTAAGCTTACATCTTGTCTGAAGATGAATGTCAGCTAACCACCTAAACGCTTAAAATTCATGATGTCTAGTCTTTATGAAAAATAGGCAGGTAGTTTAGTTTTTGGAAGTAGAGCCGATGTCTCAAGAGTTTACTAATTAGCCCTGGACTTAGTAGGGCGAATGCTCCTAGAGCTAATGCAATTAAATTTAATTAAATTTATTTCTAATGCAATGTATGCTAGTTTAAAAGGTTGAATCATGTATGTTTGAGATTTTAAAAATAGGCTTATATAAAAATAAATTTTAGAAAAGACTGAGCCTCTTCAGGTCCGGCACTTCATCCTCATAGGCCAGTTATACGGACTCTACCTGTAGGCGGGGATGTGTCTTATTAGAAGGAGAGAGAAAATGCATCAATATGCATGTGACCCTAGACAGTTTCGACTATTCCCTAGGTTGTTAAGTTTCTAAATTATTTAATTCTTAAAATTTTATATTATTAAATATGAATATAAAATATTTTATCCTAAGGAGCCTAACATAAATCAGGCCAAGCACATGCAAAAAAAAAACATAAGAAAATCATGCAATTTTTACTACGCAATTAATGTAAACACACTAATATAAGTCCACCAAAAACTAAAGTAAGAAAGTCCATGGCAAGTGTCGTATAAATACAACTCAGTGTATGTAGAAAAGTAATTGTGGTCAGGCCCCACCGATAACATCTTGGATTCTAATCCTAATAGACGCAAGTCTTAAAAGCTGGGCATTTCATCTTCAAGTCTTTATCTTCAAGTGGACCATCCTTCTCCGGATCATCTCCTGCATGGTTATCCTAATAAAAATAATAAGAAATAATACACAACATCCAAAGAAGTTAATATTTACAGAAAAATAAACACGCTTAGCCACATTCTTTTAATTTTAAAGGGGGCTAAGCATGTCTTTGAAGCATATACATAAAATAATATTAGTATTAAAGTATTAATAATTACACCTCTCACTATGTTAGCACTACACGAGTGTGGCCACTTGCATAAGATTTAGTTAGTATAAAAGAGGCCCTAGCCCAAGGACAGTCTAAAGCATAAATAATATCATAAGGAGAATATATAAGACACATCAATGAAATAATCAATAATCATAACACACCAAAGCAATCAATCAACACTCATGCCACATACAATCGTATCACATCACAGAAGCAACAAAAAGTAGAACACCGACCCTAATCCTAAAGCTAGAAGTGGTGTCTTAGCACATCTATGTGTGTATAATAGGCTTGTGTGACTTTGGATAGGTTCTATGTGGCGTAATTAATTCAAGTTGTCTAAAGTTCAAATTTGTTGAAGGTCTAAAAATGAAACTTTATTTAAAGTTCAAATATTAATGGATTATAGTCCATTTTAGTTAATTTAATTATTAGATTCATTTTAATGCTTAGGGTAATTATCTTTGAAGTTTAAATTACATTAGCCAATTTTGGAAGGTCTCGGGTCCTCCTATACGCTAGGCTAAGAGGGCCCAAAAGGCCACTATGAGAAATAAGGTAGGTTTGGAGGTTCTTTCATTGTAATTAAATATTATGCCTTACAAGGAGTTGTTAGGCTTTGATTTTACTAGATTTAGAACTTTCTAGGCCAAGATATGAATTTTAGGAGATTTGGGCAATTAAAGAATTATTAAAATTTGTTAATAAGGGGTATTTTAAGGTTTTAATCCAAATCAGCTCCAAACTGATTGGAAGCATTCCCAAAGGTCCAAAAATAACCTAAGAAAATGTTCTCAAGTGTTTGGAGAAAATTTGGAGTTTTTTATAATTTTTAATAATTTAATTAGGGCAAAAAGGAAATTTTTAATCAAAATTAAATTAAGGCTTAGATTAGACTCCAATTAGAGACCCTAATTATTTAAGGTTAAGGGCTGAATTCTAGAGAGTTTGAGGTATGGTGGAGAATTTTCTGAGTTGAAATGGATTTATTAGAATTTTTTGGAAGCTATCGGGACCTAATTATCGTGTCAATTACGGTTTGTTAATTAACGTATTTAAAGGGTCCTAAAAACTCCTAGAAATTTCTAATAGATTTAGGATGTCACTAAGTTTAATTTTTGAAAGTTTCATGTCAATCGGAGATCTTTCCTAGCTCCTAGAATTTTTCTAAGTTTGTTAGACGGGTCCTTAATTATTATCCTTAGGGCGTCACTACATTAAGTGAGTTTAAAGTAAGTTTTCAGACTAACTCTTAGGAAACATCCAAGGGAATACAGCAAAATAAACACACCAATTCCTAGAATTTAGGAGGACCTAAGCTAAGTGCTTGTGCGTCCTACACATGTAAAAAGACAAATAAAAAAAAGTACCACACATTTATCAAAGCAATTAGTGAATGATTGGGACTCGACCACCCACTAATTCTCCCCCATGAATGCTATTCATGTATACACCACATGTTTAAAATTTCAAAGGGTATATCTCTTAAAATTAAAAATTTAATCATTTAAGAAATTTCAAAAAAAATTAAAATACATATATATTAGATATACTAGTATATGAGCTTGAGAAAATAATATAATTTAAAAATACTTCCATTTACAAATATTTGAGAAATCTACTGGTCACCCAAATGAGGTTTCAAAATAATTTGAAATAATTTATAATTTAAAAATAATTAACATAATAATTATTTAAATAATAATTAAAAAATTAATTAATTAAATAATGCAGAAAATTAAATAGAAAAATATGTTTTGATGTCTAAAAACATCTTCAAATTAAAATTCATAATTTTTTTAAAATAATGAGGTATTATACGTCAAAATACGATTTAGAATGAAATAGTTATGAATTTTTAAAGTTTAAAGGTAATTGAAAGATTTTAAAATAATTAATAATTGAAAAAAATCATCAAAATAAATTAAATTAAAATTAAAAAGTTTCTAAAATTTTTAAATATTTGAAAATAACTTTAATTAAAAAAAAATTTATTTAAATCTAATTTAAGTAAATAGAAATTAAAGAATTAAGATATGTAATTAATAAAAGAAAAATAAACTATTTAAAATAATAACATATTCTTAATTATTAAATTTAATTTGAAATAGAATAAAAATAAGTTTTCTGATTTTTTTTTAAAATAAATAAATATACAATAATAAAATAATGATAATAATAATAAAAATAATATTGAAATAATTTTTAAAATAGCTTAAAAGAGAATAATAATAATAATAATAATTTGAAAATAATGTTAATGATTAAAAAAACAATAATAACAACACTTTAAAATAATGAAAATAATAGTAATAATAATAATAATAATAATATATTATTTAAAATTAATAATTGATTTAAAATAGATATTACTAGAAATCATTATATAATAATACATAATACATATTTAATAAGAATTAAATGGAAAATTAAGATATTTAATCAAAAATGCATCATTATATTCATATGAAAATAATATTATTTTAAAATAAAAATTTTATTATAAAATAACATATTTTAATAATTGATTTAAAAATAACTAATATTTAATAATTAATATAAAAATAAAAATACATAATAATTTTAATCAAAAATATTTTTAAATTAAAGAGAATAAAAACTCGATCGATTTGACATATTATATACATTTTTTGGATTTTTAAATAATTTATAATAATTTTCTAAAGTACTCCAAATTAAAAAGGATTTTAAAATTTTTCAAAACCATTTTTAAATTAAATATCAACGGCGGCGGCGGGCCACCTGGTGTGTAGGAATTAGATCCGTGGTCTGCGAAGCAATGATAGTGCAACGACGCAATGATTGCGCCGACAACAATCATTACCTAATCAAAGCTGTGGACGCGGTTTCAACTAAACCACGTCAACAAGCTCTCGTAGCCATTGGATCGTCTGTTGTTTCGAGTGGACAGTCCGGATTGATCCCCAGCGAGCGAAGAGCATAACCTGTTACCCTAATTCATTTTTTATCTCATTCTAGCAAAAGACACAATCGATTAAATAATTAATAACATATTTTAATAATTAATAAAAAATAATTGATTTAAAATAACTAATATTTAATAATTAATATAAAAATAAAAATACATAATAATTTTAATCAAAAATATTTTAAAATTAAAGATAATAAAATCTTGATCGATTTGACATGTTAAATGGAAGAGTGAGGAGGAATTGCATAGTGGTGGAGGCAAAGAGGTTCATAACCTCATAGTTCAATGTGTGTCATTCAACATTCTGTAGGGGATGATTTGAGCTTCCTTATATCTATAGTACGCAACTTCATCCTCAGCAGATTAAAAATGTTTGTCGATAGGGCGATGAGAGGAAGAGCCTCCTTAGGTCAATTGACCTCGCTTAGTTCCTCGAGCCATTTGAGCGCATAAGGATAAGAGAGTACAAGTCAAGATGGAAGAAAAGAAATTGAAGAATTGAGTGAGTAGAAAAATAGAAATATCTCCATAAATATAGATTTTTAGTAGTTTGTATAGTTTGATTTGAGAATGTATAGTACGATCAGATGAAGTTAAATCGTTTGGATGACTTTTTAGTATGATCAATATCATACTTGACAATCTTAAAGAATTACGTTCATCCCGCGGAGTAATACATACATGTTTTGACTAAATACACTACAAATATGTATTCGTACAGTATGAAGTAGAATTATTATTATACCGGCCAACTTGAATACATCCAATGGCTTTTGACACGTGTATCATATAGTATAAAAAGGTATTCGTACAGTACGATTGCCAATAATTGAACATATGTGGACCAAAACTTTGTGTAGGGA
This sequence comes from Dendrobium officinale, assembly GCA_019514585.1. Lineage (NCBI taxonomy): Eukaryota > Viridiplantae > Streptophyta > Magnoliopsida > Asparagales > Orchidaceae > Dendrobium > Dendrobium officinale. The sequence continues at coordinate 31,417,714 of CM033699.1, read as the reverse complement.
TGCGCGTATTGTACAGTATGAAAGTGAATCGTAGGGTACGATATGAACCAATTTTGATTTTCATTTTTTTGTTTCAAATAGTGAAGGGTGTGTAATGATCCAAGAAAATTTACTAAATAAATAAAATGAAAAATAAAAGAAGATACACAAACAAATAAATAGTCACACAAATTCAAAATGACACGTACTTAAAGCACACAAAATGAATGATTGATTTCAAATGATCAAACAAGTTAGATTCATCTTGAATCAAACATGATGTCTATAAGACCTAGTCTAGTCCTCAAGGTACTAAAGGTGTCATAAATAAGTGGTTTGGTGAAGATGTCTGCTATTGGTCTCAAGTAGCTATATGATGTCATTCTATAAACCCCTTGGCGACATGACCTCTTATAAAATGATGCCTAATATTTATATGTTTTGTTCAGAAGTGTTGGATTAGATTTTTGGAGATACATATAGCACCAGCATTATCACACATAATAGGAATGGTGCCTACATGTAGTCCAATATCTATGATTTATTTCTCTAAGCATAAGACTTGATCAACACAGCTTCATACGATAATGTATTCCCATTAGCGATGGATATGATTACTAAATTTTTCTTTCTATTGGACCATGAAATTAATGATTTTCCTATAAATTGACAGGTTCCATTTTGTGTTTTTCCTATATACCCTACATCCTACAAAGTCAAAGTTTGAATATCCTAGATTTTAGGTACCTAATAGGTATCAAAGGATTCTCTTAACAGTATTTATTGAGATTCTTTTAGATCAACCCAAAATTTGGCATAGAGATATACACTAAATATTATATCAGGTCTATTGGCAGTCAAACAAAGAAGTGATCCAATTATCCCTCTATATTTTTTCTGATCAATTGATTTTATATTTGGATCCTTATCTAACTAAATAATAGTACTCATGGGCATATTTATTGCCTTAGTATTATCCATCTCATATTTCTTAAGAATATCATGAATATATTTTGATTGGCTAAGGAATGTTCCATCATTGCTTTTCTTTATACTAAATCCATGGAAATAATTAAGCTCCCCCATCATGCTCATCTCAAACTCTTCTCTCATTATCTTTAAAAAATTCATCACATAGATTTTTATTTGTAGATCTAAACAGTATATCATCGACATAAATATGAATAAATAATACATCTTCTCTTACTTTCTTAAGAAATAGGGTAGTGTCTACACTACTCTTAACAAAGGCTCTATCTAGGAGGAATGTGCTCATCCTTTCATATCAAGCTCTAGGTGTTGTCTTTAATCCATATAATACTTTCTTTAATTTGAATATATGATTGGGAAATTGAGAATTCTCAAAATCTAGGGGTTGCTCAACATACACATCTTCTTTAATCACTCCATTTATAAATGAACTCGTAACATCCATTTGATACAACTTAAATCCTCTAAATTAAGCAAAGGCTAATAACACTCAAATGGCTTCTAATCTAGCTACAAGGGAAAAAGTTTCCCTAAAGTTAATTTATTCAATCTGATTATACCTCTTAGCTACTAACCTAGCCTTATTCCTCATCACTATGCTAGAGTCATTCATTTTATTTTTAAAAACTCACTTAGTTCCTACAATACTCTAGTCCTTAGGTCTTCTTACATGTTCCCATACATCAGTTCTAACAAACTAATTTAGCTCTTCTTGCATTGTTAGGATCCAAAATTCATCGACTAGTGCTTGATCTATATTGGTGGGATCTATCATGGAGATAAATATATAATGACTAACCTCCTTTCTAATTACATGCCGAGTTCTAACACCTTTATATAGGTCTCCTAGGATAAGTTCTCTAGGATAAATAGATGAGCAACTCCATTCTCTAAGCAAAGGCTCCTAGGGTTTACTCCATCCCCTAAGTAAATAGATTCTACCCCTCAAATGACCTTTACTTCTTTTTCTTCTAGTCTAGGTTCATATATTTTATTTGTTTCATCAAACACAACATCGGTAAATTCTTTTACTACTAAGGTCCTCTTACTGAAAAATTCTATAGGCCTTACCTACATATGAATATCCTAAGAAGACTCCTTCATCAAATTTGGGATCAAACTTTCTTAAAAGTAATTTTCCATTGATCAAGACAAAATATTTACATCCAAAGACATGCAAATGAGAAAGGTTAAGTGTCCTACCCTTAAAGAGTTCATAGGGTTTCTTATTTAACTTGGATCTGACCTTTACCATATTTAGTATAGCAAGCAGTATTTATTACTTCTACCCAAAAGTATCTAGGGAGAGAATATTCGACTATCATGGCTCTAGCAACTTCCACTAAAGTTCTATTTTTTCTTTCAGTTATTATATTTTTTTAGGGATCTAAGGATAGAAAAGTTATGATCATCTATATCTCCTGATAAAAAATTTCAAATTTATCAATTTCAAACTATCCATTATGATCACTATGAATGGTTGATATTTTGTATCCTAATTTTCTCTGTATCCAATTGGAGCCTATTTTAAAATTTTTAAATGTTTCACTCTTTTGTGCTAGAAATCTAACCCAAGTAAATATAGAATAATCACCAATAAATATAAATCCATGTGATTTCCCTCCTATGCTGGTTGTACTAATGGACCCAAATATATATATATATATATATATATGAAGAATTTCTAGTGGCTTAAAGTTGTTGACATCCTTGATTGAATGAAACTATGACTTAATTTATTTTTCAAGTTGGTAGGCATAACATGGGTGGTCCTTATAAAGTTTAACTTGAATAGCCTCTCACAAGGTCTTTCTGGGTAATATTCTTAAGGGTCTTCATGCTTGTATAGCATAGTCTCCTATGTCATTGCTAGGATTCATCAATAATGGTTTTCAAGCTCAGAGAGTTAGAGTGTTCAATGAAATTTAAATCAAGCAAAAAAACATTATTGACTCTTTTCCCTTCTAAAACTAATTTACCATAAAAAACTATTCATGTATTTAGTAGATAAAACTTTGATATCAAACCCTGACACATAACTGACTAATGTTAAGTAAAATATGCTTTAAACTATCTACAAGTAAAAAATTCTCAATTATGAAATTCTTTGAGTTTTTAATTATACCTGTGACCACTACTTACCTAATGGTGTTGTCTTCCAATTTGACCTTGCCTCCTGACCTAGCATCTAGCATGATGAACAATTTCAAATCTCCAATCATGTGCCTTGAGCATCTTTTGTTCCGGTACCACATGCTCTCACTAGGTCTTTTATGAGAGCACTCCTACAAGGTCAATCCGAAATTATATGTGATCTAAATGGTAAACCTCAAGCATGGTTTGGATCATTAATCAGAACAACGGGATTTGGACTGTTGATTTCAAAATCAACAGCTTATATCCCACATTGCTCATGCATAACCCATTTAAAAATCCTATTGATAAATAATGCTTTATTTTCAAAATGGCTAAACCAAATTTCTTGAGATTTTAAATAGAGATCATGGGAATATAAATTAATAATGGAGAGCTATTTTTATGGTTTAAAATATGCTTTTTAAAAAGGTATTTAGCCTTAAGAGTCTTAAGCTAGGGTTTCCATTTTACCCAATGGATGTAAATGACCAAACTTAGGCTCGTTGTATTCCTTGAGATTTTTAATACACTTCTTCTGAAAGACTCGACTGTTGGAATGGCTTGAATCACGAGCTATAGGCCTTAGACAAATTTTGAGTAAGTGTGGTTAGAATATCTTCGTCGGTGGCTTGTAAACACTGAATTGAGACTTGGGAGTGTGAACGGATGTCTGAAGGGGCAAAACGAATTCAAAGCTAGACTAGAGGGAGGTTAGTTTAAGTCATAGATTGGAATGAATGACATTTTCCCTTTGGTCCAATTCAAACTCTAGGAATTACTTGGATGGTTTTGATTCATTTGGAAGCATTCTTTGATGCTTGCCAAGTGTCCTTTAGGTGGTTAGATACCTGAGCAAATGACAAAAGCAAGGACAATGACATGGAAAGGTTAGTTTGTCTTCACATGTGCACATAGGACCACTTGCTTGCTTAGGCTTAATCAAAGGATTACAGTTGGTTTAGGTGAGATTTAAGAATGTTCTATAGTGATTTTAAGTAATTGGAATTAGGTTGCATGTAGGGAAATGGTTTTATTTAGGGTAGTTTGACTATATGATCTTCCTTGACCATTTGTTGACTATTTGACCAATCAACTTAGTCAAATGTGTTGATGTGGACTTTAGAGAGTGTATGGGAGCTGTTTGAGTGAAATCCAATGGTTTAGAGCCATGTGAATGGAATTTACATGTGTGGATGTGGATTTGATCAAACACTAATGAATTAACTTGGTCAAATCCTATAATGGCTTAGAAATGTTTAAACCTTTAAATAAAGTGAATATGAGGATTTGATGAAGTTTGTGAAGCTTGATTTTGATTGGATTACATGGATTAACTCATATAGATCAAATTTAACTTCACATGGGTCTAGTTGACCAGTTATTTATTGACTAAGTCAATGTGACTAGTTAGATCAAATCCATTAGGAGTAATGCTCATAGAAGTCTGGTAAAGTTTAGAAATGATGTGAGTTTGATTGGTGGTAGGTGGTGTTGGTGATCAATTGAGCTAGCTTGAGCTAGCCCAATTGGGTCAGATGATTAGTCACTGGCTCAGGGGCCTAATGATGCATAGACTAATGTATAGGATACCTAGTGAAATGATATAGATTGTGACTAGATTCAAGAAGTCATTGCACTATACAAGGCAATGCACAGTGCTACATGTTTATAGTGTAGGGCTATAATTGCATGTGATTGTATCTTGATTGAATGTAGGTTAAATAAATGATGGCAGTATGCTTGAGATGATGGTTAATTGGTTGATTAACTACTTGGTTGATTGATTGATTAATTGTATAAAGACTTATTGTTGATTGATTGATGGTGTATGTTCATTGATTAAAGTTTTGATTAATTTAATATATTCAAGCTGATTAATTGCAGGTCATTGATTGATTGAAACTTAGATTATAGATTGGATAATTGATAGTTGGAGGGTAGTAGTTCTGGTGATTATATGCTGGATGATCAAATGTTATATGGTTAATAGCTGAGAGTATGGATATGTTGTAACGACCTCATATAAAAATGAGGTCAACTGTGGGTTTTACCCGCTGAGTTGTGTTAGCTCACTCTTATTTTGTACTCTATTTGAGGTCAAGGAAAGGGGAAAGAGCTCATTGAGTGGCTGGGTATTCTAGATCTAATCTAAGTCTGCATATGTTCTTTTTTTAATTTTTGCACAATCATGATTATTTATTAAAGTAATTTATTTTAGTTTATAGTTGTGTATTATAGTGTTTAGATTTTATTATTATTATTATTATTATTATTATTATTATTATTATTATTATTATTATTATTATTATTATTATTATTATTATTATTATTATTATTATTATTATTATTATTATTATATATATATATATATATATATATATATATATATATATATATATATATATATATATATATATATATATATATATATATATATATATATTTGATTGAAATGAATGAAAAGAATAAAAATTTGTGGATGAGTTTTTTTTTTCATGTATGTTAATTGAAAGCTCTTTTGGCTATTTCAAATTTTAAATAGAAGAAATCTAATAAACAACCAAAAATTTGAGCTTGGACTCATTTTATTCTAATACAACATGATATGATATGTCTATCTTGGGGTTATATTGGGTTGGGTTGTGACAGATGGAGTGTCAAAAAAAGATTTAAGGATGAAGAGAAGGAAGTCGACCGTATGAATTTTACTTTTTGGAGGATATATTAATCGATATACTACTGGATTAACAAATGATTAAACTTAAAATGGCCCAAAATAATGTTTGGCTAATTTAGAGTGTGTGGGGTTAGTGACTGAATTTTGGTGAAAAGTTTGTAATTTTACCAAAACCAAATCTCTTATCAATAAGACTTAATCTCGTTTATGATGATCAACCACTAATTTCATTCTATGTTGGGTAAAGAAAGATTATTGGGTAGTTAATAATGAATATGTAGTATGAATGTTTGAGCCACCATTAACATATGAAGGTATTAAAGAGGTATACGACCAAAGAATGCCTAATATGGAGACATCTTAATGGGTGAGTGAAAGGAGGCATTATAAGAGAGTTCAATCCATCATAGAAAGGTAGACCATAATTTGGGTGTGTTGGAAGTGTAGGTATGAAGGTATTATTGTAAACATCTATTTAGGTTCTCGACTTGGTTTGTGGATGATAAGTAGTACTATTATAGAATGTAATACAACTTAAAGAAAAAAGATGACATCAAAATTTGCTGAAATTTAGATTCATGGCAGTGAGCTAAATCCATGACTACAAGCGTAATGGGTTTGGCTAATAGAAGTTCCCAACTTAGTTCTTATTTGAGACCCGATAAGAGTATATTCAAAAATATTTTGATTTTTAAATTGAAGATTTTCAAATGATGTTTGATATTGAAGAATTGATGATTGTAGGTTAATTTTGAGAGATTATCATGTAAAACTTCATAGGAAGAAATACCAAAATGTCGTTGTAATGATACCATGAATTAGATCCAAGGAGGAGTTTGTCCTTTCATGTGATTCCATTGATACCATATAGCCACAAAACTTTCAAGATGAAATGAAACAATTCTTATGTGGTTTTAATTTGGTGTATTATGAAAATCAAAATATTTTTTTACTTTAAAGATCCCATTTTTCACATCAAATTTGTTACAACAACGAAGTTTGATTTTCATATTCTTAAGGAAGGGTAAACTTGCACTGACCGACGAGTGTTGAGGAGATAAAAATCAAGCCACTGATCCAGGAATCCATATGGATGATGGTGGATTATCCAAGCAGAGGTTTTCAAGGTGCTTGTCGATGGAGTCCATGAATACTTAAAATTATTGAAATGTTGAGTGAATGGAGGCAATTTGAGCATCCACTTATTGTAGGGATTTTTTAAAATTATGAATCATGAGTGGATTGTATGTTGCAATATGGGAGTCCAAGCATATTGATGATTACAAACAATATTTGAGTTTACTTAGTTTCTCATACTTGTTATTATTGCATTTTTTGTGTTATAATATGTTAGGTACAATATACGCTAAGCACCGCCAAAGAATCAGGACTCAAGAATGGGTAATTTAGGATATGTCTATAAGAGTCTGTAATTTTATATATCTTGAGTTTATGACTTATAAATGGTTTTTGTTTAGCATAGCAATTGAACACATGCACACACATAAGAGTAAAATCAAATGTATTAAATTTTATAAATATCATATTGTATTGTTTGGATCGTATTATATGATCTTGATAAAATATAAATTTATTAAAATATTTTATTAAAGAAATTTAATTTAGAACTAATCATACTATACCATCCAAAATATACTAGATGATCACTTATAATCAAGAAACTCTACTGCCAATTATATATTTAGCAATATTTTGAAATTTAACAAGTAATATGACATATAATATAAAAAATTTTAAAATTTGAAAATTAAAATAATCATATTGTATTGTTACAATCATAATGTACAATGTAATTAAATCTTGTATATTTTATCTTATAATTAAGAAATCAAATCATGATTAATTGAGATTTGTGATTGTATTATACGATGTCTAACTTCATACAATATGGTCTGATTAGCTCCTAGGATAATAATTAATCGCCGATGATCGTACTGGATAAAAATCTTATTCGATTGAACAAATCCTATTATATGACCTTGATATCATATTCAACGATAAGTTCAAATCTTTTAACTAATTGTACAAACCCTTATTAATCGTAATGATACTAACATGATATATTAAACTATTTGTAATATATGATCCTAAAATCGTACTTTATGATTAGAGACAGTTGATTTTGAAATGTTAGTATTTTTAAAAGTATTGTATTTAAGCTCCCTTATTAGACTTCGTAAAAGTCTTTAGCTATTAGGAAATTTTTTATAGAGTACTTTTTGAGGGCTTTATCTTCTTGAGAGATCTTAGAGTTTGGAAAGAATGGGAATAAGTTGTGTGTGAGGGAGAAGTAGTGTGAGAGAGGATTCCAAATGGTTGCTCCAACCAAGCTTCTATCTAAGTTCCTCCATGTGGCTTCATTGATCTTGAGGGAAGCTCTGAGAAGAAAGTCCTCAAGGCCAAAGATCTTTAACACTCCACCTCACCAGGAGGGCGAAAGGGATTCAAGTACTTTTCCTCATAAAGAAGGTGAAAAGGATTTTGAAGCTCTGCCTCAAGAGGAGGGTGAAAAGAATTTTGATACTCCGTTGCACCGAGTTGATGGAAGTGATTTTATAATAGCTTCTCCACCTTTCTGTGGGAGCAAAATGATAGTCACTAAACGCTTAATGAAATACCTGAAGAGGAGGACTATGGGAGTGAACGTAGGTCATGTTTTTTACTAATCCACTATAAAATATTTTGTGTCTGTTTCTTTTTATTCTTGCATTTTATTTTTTGCATTTTTAATTTCATGCACATTATATTCTTGCAAATATGGGTTGAAGCAGTGTGATTGATTTGGATTAATTTTTTGTGAAAAAAATAAAAGAAAATAATCTCTAAACAAATTTTCGTATTTGTATATTTTACAAAATCAAAACAAAAGAAAATTTGCATTTGAGTTTTTATAACATTTGCTTCCGCATTATTACCTATGAACGTACTTTTGAATTTTATATTAAGTTTTTAAAAGAATTAATTTTGAAAGATAAATTTTAAAACACTAATTCACCCCCCACACAGTGTGCCTTAGGCAATTCAACTAGATTTAACAACCTCATTTGAACTTTCAATTAGTATCAGAGCATGTCTCAGAATTAGTGATTTAAAAATTCTTGAGAAAAAATTCATAACACATTTTGGGAATGGGAATATCGTGGAGGGCTGTTAAATAACTCATCCACCGTTATGTAATAATATTCCATTTAACTTTTAAAAATTAGAATGTCAAGTTTTTTACAGTCTATTAATTTTAGAATGTGGCATATAATTCAGTCTGGTTATTCCTTACCATCACATATAGTTAATGGGATTAAAACTAATATTCATTTCACTGAATAGAGTTTAGAAGAATGGGACTTAGCACGACTTAATTCCAAATGTTTGAATTGTTTCTTTTGTGCACTTAATTTTGAGGATTGCATGAGAGTCTCTACTTGTACAACTAGGAAGGATATTTGGGCTAGACTATGCATTACTTACAAGGGAAACAACAAAGTTAAACAATCCCGTTTTCATTGCATGAATTTGAACTCTTCTGCATGAAATCTTGCAAAATCATTTTTGACATGTATATTAAGTTTATAATGATTGTGGCATCTTTGCATGCTCTAGGAAGGGAATTGTCAACCTCACAAAAGGTTAATAAAAATCTTCATTGTTTTCTTAATAGCTTTGATGAAAAATCACAACTAGTTTTGAATCAATGGATTTAAATATTTACTCTATTAATAATTTGTTGGGTACTCTCATTGCTTCCGAGTAAAATGAGAGCCAAAAATTACATGATATAGGTGACAAACGAAAGGAGCATACCATGGTACTGAAGGTCGGTGACTCAAATAGTAACAATTCTGGATCAAATGAAGATGATGACAGAACCCTAATTACAAGACAATTCAAAAGCTTCTTAAGGCGGAAACAAAAGTGTCATTTTGAGAAGAGCAAAGGTACAATCCGTAAATTTTATAAAATTGTAGATGATGTTATTTGTTTTGAGAGCAGTAAATAAGTACACTTGATGTCTAATTGTCCCAACCTCAAAAATCAACCCACTAAGGAGATGGGTGAAGAAAAGTCCAACTTCAAAAAAGGCAAGCAAAGGATGTAGGAAGCCTTCTAGGGAGGCTCATCTGAGCAAGAACCTGAAGAGGAGGTAACAAATTTATGTTTAATAGTAAAACTCCATTCACATTTGCATGTCTTTGGGTGTAAGTGCTTTGTTCTTATCAATAGTAAATCTCCTCTATGAAAGTTTGATTCTATGTTCGATGAACGAGTCTTCTTAGGTTATTCCTTTGTTGGTAAAGCATATAAAAACTTTAATAAAAGGACCTTAGTTGTAGAGGACTCCACCCATGTTATTTTTTAATAAATCATATAAATTAGTTGATCTTAGGTTAGAAGATGATGATGAGGTAGAGATTACCCATGAAGTAGAGGTTGTTAACCTATTGAGATAGAGAAGAACCTCATGATCGGTTGCCTATAAAATGAAATACTTATCTAGTTGCACTAAGGAGCTTATCTTAGGAGTGAAGTTTTGATATGCGCCAAGAGGGGGGGTGAATTGCAAAAACTTATTGCAATAAAAGATCCTAAAAGGAGTTCTAATAATTTTTTATGTTTTTAAATTTTTTACAAAAAATTTAACTAATGCAGAAGTGAATACTAGAGCACAATTTGCAACACTTAATTCCACAACATTTTTCACCAAACAGTTATAATGAAAATAAAGTACAGGCAAAAATAAAAGCGATAAAGGGAAAAAACACATCAGAGTCTTATAGTGGTTCGATCACTTGACCTAAGTCCACTCCCCAGAGTCCTCCACTCCGAAAATTTCACTACAAAGTTATAGTTCTCCTTTTGCCCCCTCAGCAAGGCGGAGAAACCCTCATAAGACTCACTTTCACCAACCCGGCATGGCGGAGTGCCAAGCGCTTTATCACCCGCCTGGTGACGGCAGCGTACCTTCTCATTTTTCTCCCTCCTGGAGAAGGCAGAGTACCTTAGAGGACAGATGTAGAAGAGTCTCCCCCTCAGAGAGCCTCCCACAAGATCTTCTTCGGCCATAGGAGGAACAAAGTGCAGCAAGAATGGAGCAACCGTGTGATCTCCCTCACACTACTTCTCCCTCACCAAGCTCAGGCTCTTCTTCCTCTCTCAAACCCTAAAATCTGTTAAGATAGTTGCTATTTGCATGCATTACATTTTTGCAACTTATAAAGTTTTGATGATTTCAAACATTATTGTTCAAATGTGTAGTTATCTCCTAACAATTTTGGAAGAATTGTATTTGTTCTTGTGTGTACTAACATTTCAGGGAAAAAGAACTCCAGACTACGAAGACTTCAAATTAAAATCAGCATGAGATACCTTGAAATTTTTGAAGCTTGCACTTTGCTTAGAAATCAAATTGAAAGGGAGTGATTGTAACTTGAGTGAATAAAAACATGCACACACAAATAAAGAGATCATATTAAATTTGTATTGATCGTACAGGACGATTTTCGTTCGTACTGGACGATCAAACAGTTATCTCCTATAGAGCATATGAAACGAATAGGAACTTGCTCGAAAAATTTTCTAAGTGCTATTCGTCCAGGACGAAAATAAATTATCGTACAGTACGATTGGCTCTCTGGAAAATATTTCGTCCAGACGAAATTAATTATCGTACAGTACGATTGGATCTCTGGAAAATTTTCGTCCAGACGAAATTAATTATCGTACAGTACGATTGGCTCTCTGGAAAATTTTCGTCCAGACGAAATTAATTATCGTACAGTAGGATTGGCTCTCTGGAAAAGTTTCGTCCAGACGAAATAATATATCGTACAAGACGATCTATCCTCTGTAAAAAATTCGTCTAGACGAATTAATTTTCGTCCAAACGATTAACCGACTTAGGACAGTTTTCAGCAGTTTCTAGATTCGACCTTGTAATAATCGTTCGTACTGGACAAACCTAGTTCGTACAGGACGATCAGCTGTACGAAGACATTTCGTACACATATTCAAATAGGGTCGTTTCAGATCATTTAAGTAAAATCGTCCAGGACGATCCACGATCGTACAGGACGATCCACTGCGTACAGAATTGAATACTTGCAGTTTTTGGGCGGTTTTTCTTGTCTTTTGTATAAATAGCCCAAATTAGACTGCCACCCAATCTTTTTGTCATTTGATCTTCGTGCCTCTTGAGAGAATAGCCAAGGAGAGAGTTGGAGAGAGCATTCAAGGGAGGATTCTTACCACTGGAGCGAGAAGGCTTCACTTGGAGTTCAAAGGTAAGAGTCTCTACTTGTGAATTGGGATTACTTCACTCTTTTCTTTCTTCCTTCTAGATTCTTGTGAGAAGATCAGTCAAGGAGATCCGGTTCTCTGCCGACACTTGGAGAGTGTGAACAGCCGAAGGGTTCTCTGCCCACACTAGGAGAGTGTGAAAGGACGGACGGTTCTCTGCCGACACTTGGAGAGTGTGAACAACCGAAGGGTTCTCTGCCCACACTAGGAGAGTGTGAAAGGACGGACGGTTCTCTGCCAACACTGGGTATTGTGTAAAAGGACGGACGGTTCTCTGCCGCACCGGGGAGTGGTGAAAAGAGTGTGTTGTAAAGGCTTCTCCGCCTTGCTGTGGGTGCAAAAGGAGAGTCACTATTGGTATTAGTGCAATACTCAGATGGTGCCTCTGGGGAGTGGATGTGGGTCTGGTTATAGACCGAACCACTATAAATCTGGTGTCATTTACTTTACTGTTTTTACATTTCCGCACTTTCTATTTCAGTTTTAAAAACTCTGTGGTTGAAAAATCTTTTTCTACAAAATTAAAAGAGATTTTATTTCGGTTCAATAATTTTTTAAAAAGGGGATCTTAAATTTTAACCTTTTTTTAAACTACCAATTCACCCCCCCTCTTGGTAGCCTTGGGACACTCACTTAGGCTTAACAACCTAATTACTAGATTCAACAAGTGGTATCAGAGCTCCGTTTCAATATCATAAGTTTGAACTACTTTTTGATTAACGTAGATGGCTACTTTTGGAAACCGAAACACACCTGAAGGTTACTCTATTACTAGACCTCCACTGTTTGACAATATTCCTTTTGATTTTTTGAAAACACGCATGTCTACTTTCTTACAGTCACTTGATTATCGCATGTGGATGTTAGTCCAAGATGGCTACACAAAACCAACTAGATTAGTTGATGGAGTAATGGTAGAAATACCTTTTACTGATTGGACTGTAGAAGAACATGACTTAGCACAATTAAATGCCAAATGTTTAAACAGTTTCTTTTGTGCTTTAAAATCTGAAGACTACATGCGGGTTTCCACTTACAAAAGCCGAAAGGACATATGGGATAGACTTTGTATAACTTATGAAGGGACAAATGAGGTTAAACAATCAAGGCTCAATATCTTGTTACATGACTATGAATTGTTTCGCATGAAACCTAATGAATCTATTTCCGACATGTACACAAGATTTACACAAATTGTCACTTCTTTGCATGCACTTGGTAGGGAATTAACTAATGCTGAAATGGTCAATAAGATTCTTCGTTGTTTACCTACTGCTTATGATGCAAAAATTACTGCAATTACAGAGTCTAAAGATTTAAACATTTATTCTATTGACAATCTTCTTGGTTCACTCATTGCTTATGAGCAAGGAGTAAGTCAAAGGAAGATTGATGCAGGTGAAACACGAAAGGAGAAGAATATAGCACTAAAAGTAGAAGAGTCAGAGAGTGAACACTCATAACCTGAGGATGAAGATGATGTTGCACTAATGACTAGACAATTCAGAAGCTTTTTAAAGAGGAAGCAGAAGAAACGCCAGCTATGGAATAGAGGTAAGTTTAAAAAAAATGGCAAGGTTTCTAATGAAGTGATTTGTTATGAATGCAGGAAACCAGGTCATATCAAGACTGATTGCCCAAAACTCAAAGCCACTCCTGCTAAGGAGAAGGTGGAGGAGAAACCTATGGTAAAGAAGGGCAAGAAGAAGTTTCAAAGAGCTTTCTGGGCGGACTCAGCTTCAGACTCATCTGAGACAGAAAAAGAAGAAGAAGTCACTAATCTTTGCTTGATGGCTGACAATGTAGATCACTCAGATCAAGAAGAGGTATGTGACTTATCCTATGATGAATTATTTGAAGTTTCTGAACACATGCATGATGCATATAGGAAAATGAAAAAGATGCATGCTAGTTTAAGTTTAGAATTTGAAGAGCTCAAGAAGGAAAATGAAATCCTTAGGAAAGACCGTGCTTTAATAGATGACAACCATATGAAACTACTTGATGAATATGATGACTTGAATAAAAATTTTGAAAATCTAAAGTCATCCTATACTGATCTTGAAAAGGAATTGAAAAATTTTAAGGATGAATCTGAGAGCAAAGCATATAGAATCAATTATACCAATCGAATCTTGGAAGATATGAATTCATTTTACAAACTAACAATAAGAGCTCTCGAGGATAATAAGAAACCCCCCAGACTTGAAGATTTTACAAATCCTAAATATTATCCTAAATTCATGAAATCCCTTAGAAGACAATCACATGGAAGAAAACTTAGGAATATTTTTCCTAATGTTAAATGTAATAATTGTGGATTATTGGGACATATAGCTCACACCTGTACCTTGATGATGAAATCTAATTTGGTGTGGAGACCTAGGATGCATAAATCTAGACATATCATACATGCATCTGATTATAAATTGCTAAAAGGTGAACCCAAACTTGTTTGGGTTCCCAGGTCTAACATTTGATATTTTTGCAGGATTGCTCTCACACAAGACCTCGTGGGAGCATATGATACCTGGATAGCGGATGTTCAAAGCATATGACTGGAGACACTACACAATTCATATCGCTAGAAGCCAGGAATGGAGGTAAGGTTACACTTGGAGATAATACCACAAAGAAAGTGGTTGGATCAGGTATGATTGGTAATTTCAAAAACTTTTTTATAGACAATGTGCTATTGGTTGAAGGCTTAAAGCATAATTTGTTAAGTATAAGTCAGCTATGTGACAAAGGTTATAATGTGAAATTTTTACCTACTAGCTGCATATTAAGCCTAAATGGGAAAAGAAGTTTTAAATGGAAAAAGGGTAAACAATGTTTACATGCTAGATTTGAATTCATTTCATACTCCTATTGCTTTCTGTTTGAAAACTGTTTCTGATGAATCTTGGCTTTGGCATAGGAGACTTTGTCATTCTAGTATGAAAAATCTTAGGAGAATTACCCAAAAGAATTTAGTAAGAGGTATACCAAAACTAGACTTTACTAAGGACCATCTTTGTGATGCATGTCAATTAGGGAAACAAGTGAAGTCCTCTTTTAAGTCCAATAATGATCTTAGAACTAGTAAACCATTGGAAATTCTTCACATGGATCTTTTTGGACCAGTAGGAACTGTAAGTCTAGGAGGGAAGGTATACGGATTTGTTATTGTGGATGATTTCTCTAGGTTCACTTGGGTTAGATTTCTTTTACATAAAAGTGAATCATTTGAGGAATTCAGAAATTTTTCAACTTGGATTCAGAGAAAATTAGGATGTGAAATAATGTCTATACAAAGTGATCATGGAGGAGAATTTGAAAATGAAAGATTTGAAAATTTTTGTAAAGAAAAAGGGATTGATCACAACTTTTCTGCACCTAGAACCCCTCAACAAAATGGGGTAGTTGAAAGGAAAAACAGAACATTAATAGAAGCCGCCAGAGCAATGTTGGCAGAATACTCTCTTCCTAAATATTTTTGGGCTGAGGCGGTTAGCACTGCATGTTATGTTCTGAATAGGGTGAATGTGAGATCAAATTTAAATAAAATACCCTATGAGTTACTAAAAGGTAGAACACCAAATTTATCTCAGTTGCATGTTTTTGGTTGCAAGGTGTTCATTCATAACAATGGAAAATCTGCCTTAGGAAAATTTGATCCAAAATCAGATGAAGGAATTTTTGTTGGATATTCAAGTGTTGGAAAATCTTATAGGGTATTCAACAAAAGAACTTTAGTTATTGAAGAAACCACACATGTTGTATTTGATGAATCTGGAAATTTAGAAGGGCCAAATAGTGTTGAAGAAGAAATTGAGGAAAACTCCCAAAAGATTGATAGATTAAACTTGGAAGAAAATGTGGAAGAAAACTTTGAAAGAGAAAACCCTTTGCCTAGAGATTTGAGATTTTCTAAAAATCACCCAAGAGAATTGATTATAGGAGAACCTAGTGATGGTGTTAGAACTAGGCGTGGATTAAATAAGGAAGTCAATCATTCAGCCTTTATTTCAACCATAGAACCCACTAATATTGATCAGGCACTTTCTGATGAATTTTGGATATTGACCATGCAAGAAGAGTTAAATCAATTTGTAAAAAATAAAGTTTGGGAATTAACTACAAGGCCAAAAGATCAAAGTATTGTTGGAACAAAGTGGGTTTTCAAAAATAAAATGAATGACTCAGGAGTAGTCATTAGAAATAAGGCTAGATTAGTTGCTAAGGGGTATAATCAAATTGAAGGAATTGATTTTAAGGAGACTTTTGCCCCTGTAGCAAGACTTGAAGCAATTAGGGTTTTACTTGCCTTTGCCTGTTTTAAAAGTTTTAAATTGTTTCAAATGGATGTCAAAAGTGCCTTTTTGAATGGTGTTATTGAAGAAGATGTTTATGTAGAACAACCTCCTTGATTTGAAAATTCAAAATACCCAAATCATGTTTTTAAGTTAAAAAAAGGCATTATATGGATTGAAACAGGCACCTAGGGCTTGGTATGAGAGATTGAGCACTTTCCTACTTGAAAGATCTTTTGAAAAAGGAAGTGTGGATACAACTCTCTTCTTAAAGAAATTTGGAAAGGAAATACTCATTGTTCAAATTTATGTGGATGATATCATCTTTGGATCTTCAAATAAAAATCTTTGTGATGATTTTTCTAATGCAATGAGTAGTGAATTTGAAATGAGTCTAATGGGAGATTTAAATTACTTTCTAGGTTTTAGCATCAAGCAACTTGAGGAAGGGACATTTCTTAGTCAAACCAAATATATTAAGGACATCCTCAAGAAATATGAAATGGACAAAGCTAAACCTGTTAGTACACCAATGAGTTCCTCAGTTCAGTTAGATAAGGACCTTAAGGGAAAATCTGTTGATCAAAAGAAATATAGAGGGATTATTGGATCTTTGCTTTACTTGACTGCTAGCCCACCAGATATTATGTTCAGTGTTTGCTTGTGTGCTAGATTTCAATCAGATCCAAAAGAATCACATTTGACAGCAGTGAAAAGGATTTTAAGATACTTACTAGGAACTCAAAACTTAGGAATTTGGTATCCTAAGTTTAGCTCTTCATTTGAAATTATTGGTTATTCAGATTCTGACTTTGCAGGCTGTAGAGTGGATAGGAAAAGCACTTCTGGAACATGTCAATTCATTGGAAATTCATTAGTTTCTTGGTCCAGTAGAAAACAAAATTCAGTAGCCATATCTACTGCAGAAGCAGAATACATTGCTTTAGGAAGTTGTGTGGCACAAGTACTTTGGTTAAAATAACAGTTGATTGATTTAGGATTATCTGTAGGCACTATTCCAATTTATTGTGACAATACTAGTGCTATTTGCATTTTCAAAAATCCTATTCAACATTCTAGAACCAAACACATAGATATAAGACATCATTTCATAAGGGATCATGTATCCAAAGGAGAAATTGAACTCACACATGTTTCAACTGAAAATCAACTTGCAGACATTTTTACAAAACCTTTAGCCCTTGATACCTTCAATACTTTAAGAACAAGGCTAGGTGTTATTGATTTAAATGCCTAAACAAAATGTCTTTGCAACATTGATGTTTATATTTTTTTTTTTTTTGTTTTTAATTTTGTGAATTTTTGTGTGTTTTGAATGAATTTGTTTTTTAGTGTAAGTTTTTTTTTTATTGTATGTTTTCTGTGTTTTATAGTTTGGTTTGATTTTCTTAAATTAAAATTCAAAAATTCAAAAATTGGAGGAAATCGTCCGGGACGACTTTTGGTTCGTACTGGACGATGTGAGAAAAGTTGGTTTGCGTGCATTTTAACCGTTTTGAGAGCAGTTTTTAATTAAATCGTCTGTACGATATAAATATCGTCTAGGACGAACTTTTTCATTTTCTCAAACGTCGGGACGATTGAATGCAGCGGTTGAGTGGATAAGAAAGTTTTTAATATGGATTTCGTCTGTACGGAATTTTGATTCGTCCAGACGAACATATGTCGTTTCAGTGTAGGGGACGGTTTTCAAAAGACATTTAAACGAATTATTTTTGATCGTCTGTATGAACTTTTGTTCGTATGTACGATCGGTCAAGTCAAAGGTCTGTACGAAGGGATGCATCGTAAGTTGTGTTGATTACGAAAAGCCGTTACATTTTGGACGAATTTGATCGTCTGTACGAAATAATCTTCGTCCAGACGAACGATTATTTTCGTCCAGGACGAACCTTCTTCGTCCAGGACGAACGTATCGTTTTCTTTAAATATGAAGGCTTTCTAACTTAACAACCACACTTTCAAACTTCTCTTTCAATCCCTTTCTACTTCAAATTGTCAATGGCCTCCTCAAGCAAAAGACAAAAGGTGTTAGCGAAGAAGTCGAATAGGAATGCCTCGGAAAACTTCCTTTCTAAGGCAAATGAGGAATCATTTTCTCGTTTTGCTTCCGCAAAAATCACTCCATCTCGCATCTTAATTCAAAGCGAGATAAATTTTAAGGTAATACACCTTTTTGACTCAACCCAATTCCATTTCATACTGTCTCTTGTCCATCTCTACAACAAGCAAACTTTTCTCTACTTTCTAGCCAACATGAGTTTCAACTCTGACCACTCTTGCATTAGATCCTATGTCTTCAAGCAACAAGTAGAAATCACTAAGCATGACATTTGTGCATTTCTAAATCTTAGGACTGAAGGATATAGAGCCCATACCTTAATGACTGAAAACATATTTAGATGGGATGAAGTCAATAGTACAATTAGAAAAAGTGGTCTAAACTATCATGTTGTAGAGTTTCTGGGATGACCAAAAATGCCCGTATCATCCAGCATATCCTTAGATCTTCAATCATTCCTAAAGCTGGTGATAGGATAAACATAACTCCTCTCCTTTCTGTTCTAACCTTTTTGATTATGGATCGTCAACCTATCGACGAAGCCCAACTCATCATAGATCATCTCTATGGGCTTTCAGAAATAGGACATGCTGAACAGAAGAGGAAAAAGAATATTTCTTTGGGACATTTAGTTACCTACATTTTGGAGAAGAAATATAATTTGGTGCATTCTGATGAAGAATATGAAGAGCCAGTTTACTATAATGATGCATCCTTTAGATTGCTCTTCAGGGAGGAAAAAGAAAAAGAAAAAGCACATGCTAGTGGTTCAGAAGAAGAAGAAAGAGAAGGAGCGCAAACCTCTGCACCTCAGTCAGATTATCAGAATCTGATTGAGAGATTTGATAGATTAGAGACTCATATTGATCAAAGGTTTGATCAATTTGATGCTCAACTTGTGCAGCAACAACATGACATTGGTATAATTAGAAATGAAGTACATGATATCAATACCAATGTAATGTTGATGGCCTCCTACTTTAACCTTTTCGGTGGCATTCCTCCTCCTCCTCCTCCAGAACAGTAGAGATGATTTTCTGTGTTTTGTTGTACTTGTGTTGTATTTTTTTTTTGTGTTAGTTACTCATATTTTTATGTCTTATTGTGTTAGTGTTTATGTTGAGTGTTTGTTTGTCTTTTACTTTAAGTTGTGTTTAGATTTTATGAAATGTGTAATCCTTTCATAAAAATCAATGCATTTCGTGCTTGTTTCAATGTTAATTTGTTATTGAAATATGGTTAATTTTTATGAATTTCATTAGTATTATTTAATCTTCATAGTGCTTAAATTAGATTGTAATTTGAGATTATCTACATTAGAAAATCTAGTCTTTCTAAATTTAAAAGTTTTTTATAACTTGTTGTAATTAGAACTTTTAAATTCATGTCTATTCATTTAGACTACATAAAAGTTAATATTATTATTGCAATTTAGATGTTGTCTTATTTTGTATTTCCTAGCTCAAATAATATTCATGCACTTAGAGATATTTGAAATTTTAGATTATTGATTTTGGAAAGAATTGGTCTAAATTACTCTTGAAAAAATTATACAAAAAGTACAAAAATCAAAAGGAATGCGCAAAAGGTTCACAAATATGAAAAAGAGGCACAAAATCAGCCCAATATCAAAAGATGCACAAAAATGTGCCCAAAAATTTGAAAAAGATGCGCAAAGCGCCACATGTGGTAATTCTCTTCTTTCCAAATTCTTTCAATCTCTTAATTCAAATTGATCTTATGTTCATTTATATTCTTTTGAACATTGAAATATAAAATTTTTCTTCATCTCTCTTGTAATGATTTTCTATATTGAAATGTCTAAATTGAATCATGGCTTTGCTAAATTCTTCTTACTTACAATGTTATATCACTTTTTAAATTTCCTGAATTTCTATGATTGACCTAATATTTTTAGTTTTAAAATTGCATACCTTGTATCAATCACCATTTAGATTAAATGTTCAAATGAATTTTCATACAATTACTTACATTTCTTGTCTATTTCTTCTTCACTTTTTGTTGTTGTCAAAAAGAGGGAGAAATCTTTATGTTTGTATGTTATTGTGTTATTTATGTTTATATGTTATTGTGTTTGTTTTGTGTGTTTGTTTTGTGTGTCTGAAAAATAAAAATTTTAAAAATTTTTCTTGATTTAAATTGCCTCCTTATTTTCATGTATTCATCAATTCAGGGGGAGTTTAGGAGATAGAAAGATTTGTTTAAATTGAAATCATACAAACAATAATTGTTTTGCCATCATCAAAAAGGGGGAGATTGTTAAGATAGTTGCTATTTGCATGCATTACATTTTTGCAACTTATAAAGTTTTGATGATTTCAAACATTATTGTTCAAATGTGTAGTTATCTCCTAACAATTTTGGAAGAATTGTATTTGCTCTTATGTGTACTAACATTTCAGGGAAAAAGAACTCCAGACTACGAAGACTTCAAATTAAAATCAGCATGAGATACCTTGAAATTTTTTAAGCTTGCACTTTGCTTAGAAATCAAATTGAAAGGGAGTGATTGTAACTTGAGTGAATAAAAACATGCACACACAAATAAGGAGATCATATTAAATTTGTATTGATCGTACAGGACGATTTTCGTTCGTACTGGACGATCAGACAGTTATCTCCTATAGAGCATATGAAACGAATAGGAACTTGCTTGAAAAATTTTCTAAGTCATATTCGTCCAGGACGAAATAAATTATCATACAGTACGATTGGCTCTCTGGAAAATTTTCGTCCAGACGAAATTAATTATCGTACAGTACGATTGGATCTCTGGAAAATTTTCGTCCAGACGAAATTAATTATCGTACAGTACGATTGGCTCTCTGGAAAAGTTTCGTCCAGACGAAATAATATATCGTACAGGACGATCTGTCCTCTGTAAAAAATTCGTCTAGACGAATCAATTTTCGTCCAAACGATTAACCAACTTAGGACAGTTTTCAGCAGTTTCTAGATTCGACCTTGTAATAACCATTTGTACTGGACGAACCTAGTTCGTACAGGACGATCAGCTGTACGAAGACATTTCGTACACATATTCAAATAGGGTCGTTTCAGATCGTTTAAGTAAAATCGTCCAGGACGATCCACGATCGTACAGGACGATCCACTGCGTACAGAATTGAATACTTGCAGTTTTTGGGCGGTTTTTCTTGTCTTTTGTATAAATAGCCCAAATTAGACTGTCACCCAATCTTTTTGTCATTTGATCTTCGTGCCTCTTGAGAGAATAGCCAAGGAGAGAGTTGGAGAGAGCATTCAAGGGAGGATTCTTACCACTGGAGCGAGAAGGCTTCACTTGGAGTTCAAAGGTAAGAGTCTCTACTTGTGAATTGGGATTACTTCACTCTTTTCTTTCTACCTTCTAGATTCTTGTGAGAAGATCAGTCAAGGAGATCCGGTTCTCTGCCGACACTTGGAGAGTGTGAACAGCCAAAGGGTTCTCTGCCCACACTAGGAGAGTGTGAAAGGACGGACGGTTCTCTGCCGACACTTGGAGAGTGTGAACAGCCGAAGGATTCTCTGCCCACACTAGGAGAGTGTGAAAGGACGGACGGTTCTCTGCCAACACTGGGTATTGTGTAAAAGGATGGACGGTTCTCTGCCGCACCGGGGAGTGGTGAAAAGAGTGTGTTGTAAAGGCTTCTCCGCCTTGCTGTGGGTGCAAAAGGAGAGTCACTATTGTTATTAGTGCAATACTCAGAGGGTGCCTCTAGGGAGTGGATGTAGGTCTGGTTATAGACCAAACCACTATAAATCTGGTGTCATTTACTTTACTGTTTTTACATTTCTGCACTTTCTATTTCAATTTTAAAAACTCTGTGGTTGAAAAATTTTTTTCTACAAAATTAAAAGAGATTTTATTTCGGTTCAATAATTTTTTAAAAAGGGGGTCTTAAATTTTAACCTTTTTTTAAACTACCAATTCACCCCCCCTCTTGGTAGCCTTGGGACACTCACTTAGGCTTAACAACCTAATTACTAGATTTAACAAAATGTTCTCGAGAGCTCTCTCCTAAGGACTCCCTCTCTAATCAAGTTCCTCTCTTTTTCAGTCACACACCAAAAACATAACTTTTTGATACTTTAAACAGGATTCAAATCCCTGAAATTTTTAAAGTAGCTGTTACTATCGTACAGTATGATTCCCTATCGTACAGTACGATTAGTATAAACAAGCTTCGTCCTTGTACGAGGGTTTACCAACAGTTCAAAAACTTCTAAAAATAATCATACATTACGATATAATCTCATACAGTACGATCCTCAACTCTTCTGTTCGTTCAAGATGATAGCCGGGATAACCAAAACTCAACTCTGTACATCGTAGGGTATGACCTACTTCATATAGTAAGAATAGTTAAAATCAAGGTATCATCCAGGATGAAGTCCGGGACGATCAAAAATCATCTCTGTGCATCATATGGTATGATATATTTCGTACGGTACGATTAGGCAAAAATAAAGATCATCCAGGATGAAGTCCGGGACGATCAAAACTCATCTCTGTTCATCGTATAGTACAAACATGTTCGTACAGTACGAGTACCAATCAGAGATTAATCCCTGATTTATTCCGCTAATCACAGGTTAATTTAAGTAAGTATTCAAAATAAATCATACAGTACGAATCCCTTCGTACAGTAGGAACGGTTGATAAAACTTATTTAAACTTATTTGACGGCTAGGGTTTTGGATTAGTAACACATCGTACAGTATGATATTAATCGTACAGTACGACATATTCACAGAAAGACGTTTTAATCAGATCAGATCGTATAGTGCGATATAAATTAGTACAGTACGATCAACAGAGAAAAAATCTATATTTTTTCTTTTAAAGCCCTCTCCCCCTGTTTGTGTGCATGGTTGCTCGGGTTTACATGCAGTTTGTGGCCAAACTCAAGAAAAAGAAAAAATAAAACAAATGAAAAAAGTTATAATGTTACAGACTCACACTCCTACTCTACCATGTCTTTAGTCTTCTCGTTGTCCTGAGTAATTTGTGATCTTCCTAAAATGTTAGTGCTCATAGATAATAAGAGAAATCAAGGATATTCAATGAATAGTAATTCAGACGACATTATTTGTCATCATCAAAATCTCAAACTATGGGTCATGGATTACAACAAGGAGATCCATCAGTAGGGGTTAGAATTAGGCAAGACCTTAGGAAAGAAGTTAGTCATATTACATTTATCTCTATGGTAAAACCAACAAATATAAATCAAGCCCTAATTAATGAGTTTTGAATCCTAGCTATTCAAGAAGAGTTAAACTAATTTTTTATGAATAATATTTAACAGTTGGTTAATATACCTAAGAACTAAAGTGTAATAAACATGAAATGGATATTCAAGAATAAGCTGAATGGTACATGAGCAGTAATAAGGAATAAGGATATATTAGTAGCTAAGGGGTAAAATCAAGTAGGACTATATAAATAACTTATAAAGATTTTGATTATATCCTACGCCTCTCTACTAATGGCCTCAAAGCTCTCTCCATAACATTTAGTTCTGAATATAACTAGACACAAGCCAACATCCCACTTAGAGATACTCCACTAAACAATTATGATCCTTTTGATTGCACCCTTGTTCAAGAAGCACGTATAATTCAATATGTCCTTAAAAATTCCATCATTCCTAAAGCAAGTGATATAGTCTACATCACACCTCTTATCCCTCATCACATACTTCATTATGACCAAGACTGGATTCAATACAGAAGACCTGATTATTTTCTACATTAAAAACTTGACAACTATTATATATCCTAGGATTTAATGTAAGCAGAACCTAACAATATGACACATCATATCTTATGTCTTGGAATCCAAGGACGACCTATAATACCCTGCACCACCCAATCACCTCCTAGTCTTCTACTCCAATAGATATTTTCACATATGTTATAGTGACAGAATCTGTTGGAACTCGTTCAATGAGAATTAGGATGTTAAGCCTAATTAAATATCCCAAGGCTAACCAAGAGGGGGGTGAATTGATAATTTAAAAATTATACTTCTACTCTTGGATTTTTAGAAAACTTTTTTAATTATTAATGCAAGTTAAATTTAAAGTTTAAAAAATTAAACTTTTCAATCAGAGTAAACAACTTGCAATGAAATTAAATGCGTAAGAAAAATAAGAAAGAACACACCAGATTTATAGTGGTTCGGTCAAACCTTGACCTACGTCCACTCCCCGGAGGCACCCTCCGAGTATTGCACTAATACCACAAAGTGACTCTCCTTTTTCCCCCACAGCAAGGCGGAGAAGCTGATGGTACTGAAGTGCAAGTTCGCCGGAGCAACCGTGTGAATATCCCCTCCACACTCCCTTGAAATCCCCTTCAAGGATCTTCTCCCTCTCAAACTCCACCATTTCCTCTCTCCCTTTCAAGTTCTCTCTTCTAGTTTTCTCCCAAAGAACGAAGACACAATGGATGTCAAAGATACACTTTGTCATCCTTTTACACTCTCCAAGTGTCGGCAGAGAACCGGACCGATGTTGTTGAACTTCACTTGAGAGCCTTTAAAGGAGATGGGAAGAAACAAAGAGATCTTCTTCTTCAAGTAACCTTATGAATTCCTCACAAACCCCTCATTTGATCTCTCACTCTTCACTCTTACAATCTCTCCCAAACACTCACACTCAATGATCCCTCTTAAGAGAAAACAACTTTAAAGGGCACTTGTAATTGTTTCTAGGACTCCTTATATATAAAGGACATGAAAAACCGTCTAAAAATGGCAGATTTCAAGTTATCATGTTGTACATGATCGTCCCGTACGATCGAAAATCGTCCCGGACGATTTTACTTAAAAGCCTTAAAACGAACCTGTTGTATATGTGTACGAAATAATTTCGTACATGCTAATTGTCTGTACGAACTAGGTTCGTCCAGACGAACAGTTATCATAAGGTCGGTTCTAAAAACTTCAGAACTGACTCACGAAATTGTCTTAAGTTGGTTTGATCGTCTGTACAAAATTGTGATCATCTGGACGAAATTCGTCCAGAGAGCAAATCGTCCTGACGATAATTAATTTCATTTGGGACGAAATTCTTACAGAAAGCAAATCGTCCCGACGATAATTAATTTCGTCCCGTACGAACATGACTTAGAAAATTTTCCTTGGTCAGTTTCTGTCCGTTCCATTGCTCTTACAAGGAGATAACTGATCTGATCGTTTAGCACGAACAATGTTCGTCCCGTACGATCAGTACAAACTTTTCAAGATCTCCTTTAGTGTGTGTGAATTTATTCACTCAATTACAAACACTCCCTCTCAAATTTAATTCAAATAAAAAGTACAAGCTTCAAATTCTCAAAGTATCTCATGCTGAATTTGATTTGAAGTCTTCGTAGTCTGGAGTTTGATTTTTCTGAAATATTAGTACACACAAGAGCAAAAACAAATCTTCCAAAAAATATTAGGAGATACAACACATAAAACAATAATATTTGGAATCATCAAAACTATACAAGTTGCAATAATGTAAAACATGCAAATACAACTTTCCTAACAGAATCCGCCATGGTCATTATGTACCTGATCCAGAGCAAGAGGAAGCAAGAGAAACATCAACACCAACAGTAACACATGCACCTATATACCAGCCCTAGGCTCGTGACTCATTCATAGAGAGACTTGACTGCATGGAGTTGCAATTGGGTACACACTTCTAGGAGTCTACTCAACATTTGGAGTAGCTCAGGCAGTAGCACGAGGCAACTCTTACACCAACACGAGGAGCTCCAAAAGCATCACAAGGCAAATCGAGAGTGGTCCAACGACCAATTTTCTACCATTCACCGATACTTTCAGCCACCACTATCACCACATAATCAGGACCTTCCTACTTTTTAGTCAAGTGTGATGTGTTGTACCATTTCTTTATAATTTGTTTCTTGCTTTTTGTAGTTTATTGTTTTGTTGTCTATTTCAATTTTTAGTTCTCCCTTTTGGTGATGTCAAAAGGGAGAGTATATAGGTTGTTAGTTGTACTAGCTTGTTCTTATTAATATTGTGTGTTTCTTACTTTAGTTATCTATGTGTTCTCTTGTAGTATTTAATTAAAAAATTTTAATAATATATCCCTATTTTAAAAGATATCACTTAGTAAGGGGGAGACCTTATGAGAAAAATAAAACTAAATTGAAATTCAACTAACAATATTTGTTATCATTAAAAAGAGAGAGATTGTTATAATCTGGGAGCCCGAGTAATGTTTTGATGATTACAAATATTATTGAAGTTTATTTAGTTTATCTTATTTGTTATTAATGCATAATTTTTGTACTAATATTTCAATTACAATATAGGCCAAGCACTATCAAAGGATCATGCTCAAGATAAGATAGTTTAGGATTGATATTTGTAAAAGTCTGTAATTTTATGTTTCTTGAGCTATGAATTATAAAAGATGAATGTTTAGCTTAGCAACCGTTTATACACATGAGAGTAAAATTAAATGTGTTAATTTTTTTAATATCGTATTGTACTGTCTGAATCATAATGTATGATTTGGGTAAAATAAAATTTAATTAAAAAAAAAATCTAATTTTGAACTAGTCATATTGTTCGATTCAAAACCGTATAGGACGACTCAGAAGACCTCGTTGTCAATCATATATTAGGTAATATTTTAAAATTTTAAAATTCAACTAATCATAATATATTATTACAATCGTACTATGCGATATAATTAAATTTTGCCTAATATAATCATATAATTAAGCAATTGAATCAACATTAATTGTGATTTGTGATCGTATTATATGATGTCCAGCTTTGTATAGTATGGTCTGATTAGCTCCTAGGGCAATAATTAATCGCCAACGATCGTACTAGACAAAAATCATATTTGATTGAACTAATCGTACTATAAAACCTTGATATCATACTGGACGATAAGTTCAAGTCTTTGAACTAATCGTACAGAACCTTGTTCATAATACATCGCTAACATGATATATTAAACTAATTGTATTTTATAATCCTCAGGTCATACTGTATGATTAGAGATGGCTTATTTGAAATTTTAATATTTTTGAAAGCCTTGTATTTAAGCTCCCTTATCAAACTTTGTGAAAATCATTGGATGTTGTGAAATTTCTGCGAGAGTCACTTTGAGAGGGCTTTGTCTTCTTGAGGAATCTTGGAGTTTGGAGAGAATGGGTGAGAAGTTGTGTGTGAGGGAGAAGTTGTGTGAGAGAGGATTTCAAGCGGTTGCTCCAAACAAGCTTCTACCAAAGTTTCTTCATGTGTCTTCATTGATCTTGAGGGAAGCTTCGAAGAGAAAGTCTTCAAGCCCAAAGTTTTTCAGCACTCCACCCCACTAGGAGAGTGAAAGGGATTCAAGTTATTTGCCTCAGCAAGAGGGTAAAAAGGATTTCAATTCTTTGCCTCACTAGGAGGAAAAAAAAGATTTTGATACTATGCCTCCCCAGGTTGGTAGAAGATATTTTATAAGGGATTCTTCGTCTTGCTATAGGGGCAAAAGAAGAGTCACTGAAGATTTAGCGTAACACCCAGAGAGAATAACTCTAGGGAGTTGACGTAGGCCAAATTTTTGATCGAACCACTTTAAAATTTTAGGTGTGCTCACCCCTTCTTTCTGCATTTTTTATTTCCTGCATGTTCTATTCTTGTAAATATGGATTGAAAGAAGTGTGATTATTTTAGATTGATTTTTGAGAAAAAAAAATACCAAAGAAAATAATATTTGAAAAAAAATCATATTTGAGTTTTCTATAAAATCAAAACAAAAGAAAATTTGCATTTTAGTTTTTATATCATTTGCTTCCGCATTGTTGGATCAACATCTGAACATACTTTTGAATTTTTTTTTTTTTTTTACAATTTAAAAAATAAAATAAAATACTAATTCGTCCTCTTCTTAGTGTGTCTGAAACAGTTCAACTAAGTTTAACAATCTAATTTAAACTTCACTGCATGATTCATATCACTTATGTCAAATATACATTCTTCATATTGAAGAAAAAATTTGGGTAAGTGGACAACTAAAGCAAGGATTTGTTTCTTAAATTAAATCAGCTCTTGATGTGACTTGAGAGAAAAACCAAGAATGGCAAGCTTGGTTTGAGATTGTGATTCCTGAGGAGGCCTTAATGTTGAAAATGGGTATGTGGCGGAGACTGTTGTGCTGGTTCCTGCGTAACAGAAAACATATAGCAGCTGGCCAAATGGTGGCCAAAGCTTCTTGCGACAATCCAGCAAACTGATGTGGTCGAGGAGCACTCAGTACGTGAAGATGAGGGTGGGACAAGCCACAATAAGAAATAGTGTGGGAAGGGAGAAATTATTCTGTGAAAATTTCGGACGTAGAGAATTGCCCGGATTGTTAAACATTTTAAAATACGCAGTAAATAAACAACAAATACTCAACAATCCAGACAATTCTCTATGTTTGAAGTCCGCACAAAATAATTTCTCGTGAGAAGGGGGTCTTGTGGATTGTTCGCTCAGGCGGTTGGAGAACGGCCTGTGGTTGGAGCTGTGGAGGGAGAGAAATAGCAGCAACTTGCGGCTATTGGAGGGGAGGGGGTGGCAATATCTTTGAAATTGAGTCTTATGATATTTTGGCAAAGGAATTAAACCTTTATTTGTTGAGGTCTGTCGCAAATTTGATCTCCTGGGTATGTTTTTGTACCCTTTTTGTTGGTCTTCCTGGATGATGCATTTTATAATTACTGATAAGGATCACTAAACTGAGAACACAAATGTCACAGTCCTCAAATTATTTAGACTATGGCCTACTAACAAACTTAGAAATGATAGAATCATATAATCTAGCCCCATCTAACCCCAACTACTTATCTCCTTTTGGCACTAGTGTTTTATCCACTATTCAATGAACCTCCTGTAACCATTCCTTACTCGATCATATCAACCGATGGTTGCCTTCCAGAGCCAACACACTGATAAACACATTCCACAAGCTTCCTTACTCCAAATGCTTATTAATGCATTTTTTCTAATTTTATTTAAGCAGACATTTCTGGCGAGATCAGAGCTTTACATGGCAGAAGAACTAGAACAGATTCAACTATCAGAAACTTCGGCTAGGAACTTAGAAAATGAGCTATTAATTGTTCATTTAACTGAGATGCTCACCGGAGCTACAAACAGGCAAATCACATTCGGTTCGAAATGCCCTAAGCAGAGAGCTGCCATGATTCATCTATCTCAGTGCAATATGGACTCATCATTAGAACTCAGCTCATCTCTATATTCGTACTTAACCTGTCACCGTCTCGTTAACATAAGAAGGCCGGTGAAGGAAGGACATGGTTTTCCAGTTCATAAATACAGTTGCTCACAACAGCATTTCATTTGCCTTGTAGTGGATAAGGCAGTAAATCCGTTGATAGAGATGGTGAAAACTATGGAGTTTGCTTTGACTGAAGCGGCTTTGACGCCACTTGACACATTGTTTGATCCTGGTTGCGATTTTATTGGAGCTGTGACCGCCATTGTAGAGAACCATGAGGCAACACCATTACTTGACGTGCTGGAAGGGGGAGAAGGATAAGGAAGAAGACACGTGAACTATTAAGTAAGATTTGTAAGCATACAGGTATCACAGAAATGGAGTTGGATAGGTTTAAGGGATTCCTTCTCAACATAGTCAGAAAGGATGATCGTCTCAAGAATAAAGCTGAAAAAATTTTTAAAGGATTTGGTCTGAAGATTGGATTGTTCAAAATGTCATTATGGCCTGCTTCTGTAAAATTAAATGGAGAAATTGAAAAAATGTGGGAGACGGCGTGTTAAGGATGATAAGGAAGGATGAGAGTAAAGGGAGACAACATCATAATCCACTTTAATTGGTAAGCATTACTTATTATTTATTGGATTATTTTGTTTCTTTTTCTGTGAAGTAATGAGTTCTTCTCCTTATACTACTTCTGTGTTCTTATCTTGAATTATCTTTATGCATGAACCTTGGATAACCATTTGAATATGGAGAGACTTATCTCATAAGCTTCTTTGGCTGACCCAGGCATACTGATGCCTTGATTTGGCCGGTTTTTTCATGGAGTTTGCATGGCTGAAATTTATCCAATTTTGCCTGAAAATCCAGATATATTATTACACCATTATTTGTTCTTCTCTTAACTCCTAAGCTCATTGGAAATAAATTAATAATAATGAAAATGAAAACACTAAAAGTTAATTAAAGTTTAGCCATGCATGATTAGAAGTTGTGATGTGAAGGAGGTCATCCATTCCACTTTTGGCAATTCCTTTTATTATTCTGAGTTTAACAAATTTCATCATCTTGTTTGAAATTTAACCCCTATCCTATAATCAACTCCCCTCACACACACTTAAAAATATCCTGAGAAGTAATAAAGCATTTGAACTTTGATTTGCAATCATAGGAAGATTATGTTAACTATGATTGGTTGTGGGTAACGAAAGGATATTGGCAATGGGAGGAGTTTTAGACATGACTTATATTGATTTTGAAGAAAGAAATTCCTCAATTGAATCATGTTACTCTCTAAAAAGTTGCTCTTGGAACTTCATGCTAAGCAAAATTTTCATTTGGTTTCTGACCTATTTCATCAAAGTGAACGGTTCTGTCATGTTATTGAAGGTTGAATAAGATCATACTGTAGTTTATTAATTGGCATCATACGACTTGCACAAAATGAACGCTTATGATGGATTTATACTCTGTTATAAATTGATAAGAACAAATGCAAACTACTAACTTTTTTATAAACCTTACCACTTGTAGAATGTAATTTATAGTCTGTTTGGAGTCCCTGTAGCTTTTTATAAAGGTTGTTGTAAGATTGTTATGAAGAAAATAACTTTTTTGAAAGTGATTGTGATTTTTTTTTTTTTTTGTAAAGTTGGACAACAGTTTCTTTATAGCTCTTACACATTAGTATAGATATAGTTCCAAAAAAATAACTTCTCATCAAAAAAGTTTCTAAAAAGCAATGAAAAAACAGTAAGAAAATACTAGCGAAACAGAAATATAATTGCAGTATGAAAAACTGAACAATCAGAAAGTTTTCCTAAATAGGCAATTGATGGAAACCTTTTTATGCTAACTTGAATACCTTGTTATTCCCATGGCTTACTCTAATACCAAAATGATGAGGTGATGGGTGACGGAATTAAGGGGAAAAAAAGGATAAACACTTGAATAACTAAGTGTTGTGTTCATATAGAAGGAATGACAAAACATAAACTTGTTTTTTTATCATTTATAAAATAGTGATGACACCACTATGATTAATATACAAAATTACTAGTCAATCAATATTCACATCAACAAGATTTTTCAAGCCATTTAAATTTAATTATTCAAAATGGCAACATGCAGTTTGATGACTATCATAGATCTTAAGAAAACAAAGCAATTCTCCAAATTTTGAAGCAAAAACCTCAAATATTTAAATTATAGCAATGCAAAATACATTTTAAACAATAAACAAGTCTATAATTTTGCAAGATGTTGCAACATAATTTATTAGAAATATGAACATCCTATCATCTATCTCACATTATTTAAGCACAATTTACATAGTCTAACTACCAAATAAACTACATAATGCGTACAAAAATTAACGAGATGGTTTTCAAATGTATAAAATATATGAGAATATTAGTTCAAATGTTTTTAGCAGTATATTAGATATGCAAATATAAAAGATTTGAATAATATTACCATTATACATTCCCAGGCAAATGAACCAAACTGAAGCCAATATTCTTCTTTACTTTTATAGCATCCATGATCCTCTGAATCCTTTGCACATCTTCCCATCTCCTTGCATCTGCATAAATCCTTGCTATAATCGAATAAACCCCAGTATCTTCTGGATCAATCTCCAGTAGTTCCCTTGCCGCAACCTCAGCAACCTCAACATTCCCACGATGAATTTGACAACTAGAGAGCACTGACCCCCAAACATATCCATCTCCCTTCATCGGCATCTCCTCAATCATCTCCATCACTTCCTCAATCATCCCAGCTCTACCAAACAAATCTGCCATGCATCCATAATGCTTCAACTCAATCCTCACCCCATACACTCTCTCCATATCGCAAAACACCCTTCTTGCAGTCTCTACAAATCCAGAATGACTACAAGCCACCAGAATACCCAAGATGGTGATGCCATCCGGCTTAACTCTAGCGGCTCTCATCTTGTCAAAGTAATCTAATGAAAGCGTTCCATATCCGTGCATCGCTAAACCAACTATAATGGAGTTCCAAGTGAAAAGATTTCTACTTGAACTTCCGTTGAACAAATTGAGTGCATTGTTGATTTCACCACATTTGGCGTACATGTCTATAAGACCTGTTAAGAGTGAAACACTGAGCTCGTCTCTATTCCTTCTAATGTAATCATGAATGGCTTTTCCACGGTTTAGCTGTCCCATCTGTGCGCAGGAGGAGAGAGCTGATGCCAAAGCGACATTGTCTGGTTTGAAACCATCAGACTGCATTTGATCAAACAGTTGTAGTGCGTCAGAATGTTGACCAAAATGGGAATAAGCCACAATCATGGTGCCGTATGAGATTGCATCCCTTTGAAACATTTGGTTGAACAATTGTTGGGCGTTTTGAAGGTTTCCAGCGTTGGCGTAGCCATGAATGAGAGCGTTATAGGAGACGATGTCGATGGCGTGGTTGTTGTCAAGAAAGATGTTTTCAGCGTCGGGAAGGGAGGAGCAGGAGGTGTACAAGGAGATGAGGGCGTTGCGAACAAAGAGGTTAGAGGAAAAGCCGAAGCGGAGGGATTGGGCGTGGAAAGCGCGGCCGAGGGGGAGAAGGCGGAGACGGGAGGAGGCTGAAAGGGCAAGGGGGAAGGAATGGAGATCGGGAGGGAGGGAAAGGCGGCGGAGGCGGGAGAAGAGATGGATGGCGGGGAGAGGGCAGGAGGGAACGACGGAGAGGAAGAGGCGGATGAGGAGGTTGTGGGCGAGGGTGGAGGTGGAATTTGGGAGGAAGTGAAAGAGGGAAAGGGCGTAAGGGAGAGAGAGGGAAGGAGGGGGGAGCGGCCGGAGGAGAGTTAGGGTTTGGAGGAGGGATGTTAGGTTGGCGGCGGGCTGAAGAAAGGTAATGCCGGTGGTGGTGGCAACCGCGTGGGCGGCTTGGAGTTTGCGCAGGCTGCTGCAACGTCGAAGTAGGTAGGCAAAGCACATCAAGCAATTAGTTTGTCTGGATTTGTAGCTCAAGTCCTCTATATTTGGAACTTTTATTTGGTCCGGTGAACGTACGCAACTCTACCTTCGGTCACCAGTAGAATCGTGTCACGCGTTTTCATTATTTACCGCGCGCCCCGACAACCCGACCCGAAACAGACCCAAGATTGCTCGGTATTGCTAGGCATTGGTCGATTTTGCTCGGCAATAACCAATACCGAGCAATACCGAGCAAATACCTAGCAATACCGAGCAAATACCGAGTTGTACCGAGTTTTTTCTAGCAATATCGAGCAAATACCGAGCAAATACCTAGCAATACCGAGCAAATCCCTAGCAATACCGAGCAAATCCTGAGAAAATACCGAGTTGTACCGAGTTGTAAAAAAACTCGGTACAACTCGGTATTTGCATGGTATTGGTCTTCACAGAGCGGTATTTCTCATTTTTGCAAAGCAATACCTAGCAAATTCCGAGCAAATACCGAGCAATACCGAGAAAATCGCGAACATAACATTCCCGGGTTCCGCTCCGGGTCAAGTCGTCGGGCCGCGCGGTAAAGAGTAAGAGCACGTGGCGACATGTTATTGGCGGCCGAACGTAGCTCTATGTCCGGTCAGAGGACGTAATAATTGTTCCTATATTTGACAAAATTTAGAGCTTAATTACAAGGCAATCAAGTAAAGGAAAAATTTTAAGTAGGAGCACATTTTACATGGAAATAAGTAATAAGAGCAAGTTTAAATTTATATTTAGAAAGGAGTAAATGCTCCAATTCATTCGGCGCATTTTGGAATCCATCAAATAAATTGGCTTATTTCGTATTGTGTAAATTCGTTTGGCACATTCTGCCCATCCCATCAGCTTGGGTGCACCAACTGAATGCGCGAACTCTTATGTGACGAATGCGCGAACTCTTATATGAGAAATAATTTATTGTTTAGCAATGAAATTTTGATCAAATTTCATGAACATTGATTTTAGAGATATAAGTAACAAATTTAAATATTTTTTCAAACAATTTAAAAATAAGTTAAGAGTATAAATTTCATCAATATTTGTAAAATAAATTTATTAATTTAAACATAAGAACAGAGAAGCTTTAAAAGTAACCAAATAATTAATTTGTTATGATTTAGGTATGATTTTTAAGATTTAGTTTTTTTCAAAAAAGAGCAGGTTACAGATACGAGGAATGCACGAAATGTATTATGAAATACAAAAGATATGTTAAATTAGATTAAATTTAATTACAAAATTAAAATTTTTATAAATTTATTTATGATCATAGTAATGAGCTTCAATATAGTATAAGCAAATGTTTGAAATTATATTCATCGCCCAATGTATTTAGCCAAAACTTTTAGGAGTTATGATCTTGGTAGAGTTAATAATTGAGTAATATATCTTTTAAAACAAATTTGTGATGTAAGCAATATAGAATAAATTTTGTATGTCAAAAATTTTTCATTTGGTTTCATTTATTAAATGGAGAATTTTTGTAGAATTTAAATTGAATAGGTAACATTTCAAAAGTAATGGAGACTACTATTTTGTATTTTATGAATAGATAATATTATTATTTATTTAAAATTTTATTTTGTAGCATCTAATGAATTAGGTTAGTCTATTCATGCTATGCCAAAATTCAACAGTATAAGCATTTACTAAATCGTCATAGTTGGTGAGAACTTTGGATTCCTCTGCCAAAATTTCATTCACAACATAGGATCGTTTTCGCTTTGTGCCCGCTTTCATTAATATGATGTTATTGCTTGCAACAACCTATTATATCAAATAATCTATAAAGATGTATTGTCCAATCAATAAATTTTGTAATTTCAAGATTCATATAAAGGTATGATATCCTTAACCTCTATTATTTAAGGAGTACATGTACGTATGAAGTTGATTTGTGAAGTTTTTAATTGTGTCTTTCGAAATGATTTGATCGTGTATGGAAAGCGTTTAAGACATCTACAATAAAGAATTGTTCGATAGTGCATATAGTAGAATGCATGTTTGTATGACATGGGTCGTTGATAGTCTGTGAGAGCGAAAGGAGAACACAAATGAGATTTTTAGGTGTTGCATCAATGAATAGCCAGAAGATGATAATTGTGTACTTTAGCGTATGCATGCTAAAGTGATGAGGATAAAAATTTATAAGACATGAGATTTTCTGAATGCTTTCAGTTGGAAATATCTTAAAATGAGGTTCCTGCAACATGATCATCATCTTGTTAGTTCTCATGTTCTACAGATGTGATATCATGAGATACGACCTGATAAAGAAAGTGTCCATTCACGTGTTGTTACTTGCAGCAACCTAGACCTTGAGCATGTGATTATCATATTTAGTATTCTGGTTATGATGATTTCATTTTGGATTTCCATAAGAATTGGATGAAGGGGTTGTCACAAAAAGGAAAGCCAAGGAAGTTTTTCAATGTCGAGGATTGGCAACACCATCAGTATGAGTTTGAATTTAACTTAAAGTGCTGTCCAACACAAAGTCAACACCTACCATGTCTACATATATTTGTAAGGAAATAGCAAAACTATGTATTACTATATATGTTTGCTTGTTTCATGTTTTTTTCCCCATGCTTATTAAAGTTAATATTGTTAAGATCGTTGCTATTTGCATGCTTTACATTTTTGCAACTTATGTAGTTTTGATGATTCCAAACATTATTGTTAAATGTGTAGTTCTCTCCTAACAATTTTTAGAAGAATTGTATTTGCTCTTGTGTGTACTAACATTTCAGGAAAAACAAACTCCAGACTACGAAGACTTCAAATTAAATAGCATGAGATACTTTGTAAAATTTGAAGCTTGTACTTTTCTTAGAAATCAAATTGAAAGGGAGTGATTGTAATTGAGTGAATAAAAACATACACACACACATAAGGAGATCATATAAAATTTATACTGATCGTACGGGACGATATCAATTCATACTGGACGATCAGACAGTTATCTCCTTCTAAGCACATGAAATGAATAGGAACTTGCTTCAAAATTTTTCTAAGTCCTATTCGTCCAGGACGAATTTACAATCGTCCAGGACGATTGGTTCTCTGTAAAATTTTCGTCCAGACGAAATTAAATTATCGTCAATGGCGATTGGTCCTCTGGAAAATTTTCGTCCAGACGAAATTAATAATCGTCCAGGACGATCTGGTCTCTGGAAAATTTTCATCCAAATGAAATTAAATTATCGTCAATGGTGATTGGTCCTCTGGAAAATTTTCGTCCAGACGAAATAAATAATCGTCCAGGACGATCAGTCCTCTGTAAAAATTTCGTCCAG
The DNA here is from genome assembly GCA_019514585.1 of Dendrobium officinale. NCBI lineage: Eukaryota > Viridiplantae > Streptophyta > Magnoliopsida > Asparagales > Orchidaceae > Dendrobium > Dendrobium officinale. Next base: position 31,380,693 of record CM033699.1, on the reverse strand, counting down.
ACGAACATATTCTCGTCCAAACGATTAATCAACTTAGAATAGTTTTCAGCAGTTTCTAGAACTGACCTTGTAATAACCGTTCGTACCGGACAAACCTAGTTCGTACGGGACGATCAGCTGTACGAAGACATTTCGTACACATATTAAAATAGGGTAATTTCAGATCGTTTAAGTAAAATCGTCCAGGACGATCCACGATCGTACTGGACGATCCACTGCGTACAGAATTGAAAACTTGCAGTTTTTGAGCGATTTTTCTTGTCTTTTATATAAATAGTCCAAATTAGACTGCCACCCAATCTTTTTGTCATTTGATCTTCGTGCCTCTTGAGAAAATAGCCAAGGAGAGAGTGGAAGAGAGCATTCAAGGGAGGATTCCTACCACTGGAGCGAGAAGGCTTCACTTGGATTTCAAAGGTAAGAATCTCTACTTGTGAATTGGGATTACTTCACTCTTTTCCTTCTTCCTTCTAGATTCTTGTAAGAAGATCTGTCAAGGAGATCCGGTTCTCTGCCGACACTTGGAGAGTGTGAACAGCCGAAGGGTTCTCTACCGACACTTGGAGAGTGTGAACAGCCGAAGGGTTTGCTGCCTACACTTGGAGAGTGTAAATAGCAGAAGGGTTCTCTGCCGACACTTGGAGAGTGTGAACAGCCGAAGGGTTCGCTGCCTACACTTAGAGAGTGTAAATAGCCGAAGGGTTCTCTGCCTACACTTGGAGAGTGTGAACAGCCGAAGGGTTCTCTGCCCACACTAGGAGAGTGTGAAAGGACGACGGTTCTCTGCCAATACTGGGGATAGTGTGAAAGGATGGACGGTTCTCTGCCAACACTGGGGATTGTGTAAAAGGAAGGACGGTTCTCGGCCGCACCGGGGAGTGGTGAAAAGTGTGTGTTGTAAAGGCTTCTCCGCCTTGCTGTAGGTGCAAAAGGAGAGTCACTATTGGTATTAGTGCAATACTCAGAGGGTGCCTCTAGGGAGTGGATGTATGTCTGGTTTTAGACCGAACCACTATAAATCTGGTGTAATTTACTTTATTGTTTTTACATTTCCGCATTTTAATTTTCAGTTTTAAAACTCTGTGGTTGAAAAAACTCTTTCTATAAAAACTTAAAAGAAAATTTTTATTTCGGCTTAACTCATTTTAAAAGAGGTCTTAAAATTTTTAAACTACCAATTCACCCCCCCCCCCTCTTGGTAGCCTTTGGGACATTAACTTCGGCTTAACAACCTAATTACTAGACTCAACAAGTGGTATCAGAGCAACGTTTCAAAATCATAAGTTTGAACTACTTTTTTATTAACGTAGATGGCTACATTCGGAAACCGAAATACACCTGAGGGTTACTCTATCACTAGACCTCCACTATTTGACAATATTCCTTTTGATTTTTAGAAAACACGCATGTCTACTTTCTTACAGTCACTTGACTATCGCATGTGGATACTAGTCTAGAAGGTTACACAAAACCAACTAGATTAGTTGATGGAGTTAGGGTAGAAACACCTTTTGTAGAATGGACTATAGAAGAACGTGACTTAGCACAATTAAATGCCAAATGTCTAAATAGTTTCTTTTGTGCTTTAAAATCTGAAGACTACATGCGGGTTTCCACTTGCAAAAGTGGAAAGGACATATGGGATAGACTTTGTATAACTTATGAAGGGACAAATGAGGTTAAGCAGTCAAGACTCAATATCTTATTACATGATTATGAATTGTTTCGCATGAAACCTACTGAAACTATTTCTGACATATACACAAGATTCACACAAATTGTCACTTCTTTGCATGCACTTGGTAGGGAATTAACTAATGCTGAAATGGTCAATAAAATTCTTCGATGTTTACCTACTGCTTATGATGCTAAAATTACTGCAATTACAGAATCTAAAGATCTAAACATATATTCTATTGACAATCTTCTTGGTTCACTCATTGCTTATGAGCAATGAGTAAGTCAAAGAAAGATTGATGCAGGTGAACCACGAAAGGAGAAGAATATTGCACTAAAGGTGGAAGAGTCAAAGACTGAACACTCACAACCTGAGGATGAAGATGATATTGCACTGATGCCTAGACAATTCATAAGCTTTTTAAAGAGAAAGCAGAAGAGACGCCAGAAATGGAACAGAGGTAAGTTTAATAGAAATGGCAAGGTTTCTAATGAAGTAATTTGTTATGAATGTAGGAAACCAGGTCATATCAAGACTGATTGCCCAAAACTCAAAGCCACTCCTAGCAAGGAGAAGGTAGAGGAGAAACCAATGGTAAAGAAGGGAAAGAAGAAGTTTTAAAGAGCTTTCTGGGCGGACTCATCTTCAGACTCATCTGAGACTGAAAAAGAAGAAGAAGTCACCAATCTTTGCTTGATGTCAGATAATGTAGATCACTCAGATCAAGAAGAGGTATGTGACTTCACCTATGATGAATTATTTGAAGTTTCTGAACACATGCATAATGCATATAGGAAAATGAAAAAGATGCATGCTAGTGTAAGTTTTGAACTGGAAGAGCTCAAGAAGGAACATGAAATCCTTAGGAAAGATCATGCTTTAATAGATGACAACCACATGAAACTACTTGATGAATATGATGACTTGAATAAAAATTTTGAAAATTTAAAAACATCTTATGCTGATCTTGAAAAAGAATTTAAGAATTTTAAAGATGAATCTGAGAGCAAGATATATAGAATCAATTATACCAATCGAATCTTGGAAGATATGAATTCATTTTATAAACTCACAATAAGAGCTCTCGAGGATAATAGGAACCCCCCTAAACTTGAAGATTTTACAAATCCTAAATATTATCATAAATTCATGAAATCCCTTAGAAGACAATCATATGGAAGAAAACATAGAAATATTTTTCCTAATGTTAAATGTAATAATTATGGATTTTTGGGATATATAGCTCACACCTATACTTTGAAGATGAAATTTAATTTGGTGTGGAGAACTAAGATGCATAAACCTAGACATATCATGCATGCATCTGATTATAAATTTCTTAAAGGTGAACCCAAACTTGTTTGGGTTCTCAGGTCTAACATTTGAGAGTTTTACAGGATTGCTCTCACACAAGACCTCGTGGGAGCATATGGTACCTGGACAGCGGATGTTCAAAGCATATGACTGGAGATACTACTAAATTCATAATGCTGGAAGCCAGGAATGGAGGCAAGGTTACACTAGGAGATAATACCACAAAGAAAGTGGTTGGATCAAGTATGATTGAAAATTTCAAAAACTTTTTTATAGACAATGTGTTATTGGTTGAAGGCTTAAAACATAATTTATTAAGTATTAGTCAGCTATGTGATAATGGCTATAATGTAAAATTTTTACCTACTAGCTGCATATTAAGCCTAAATAGGAAAGAAGTTTTAAATGGAAAAAGGGTTAACAATGTTTACATGCTAGATTTGAATTCTATTCTATCTCCTACTGCTTTTTATTTAAAAACTGTTTCTGATGAATCATGGTTTTGGCATAGGAGACTTTGTCATTCTAGTATGAAAAATCTTAAGAGAATTACCCAAAAGAACTTAGTGAGAGGTATACCAAAACTAGATTTTACTAAGGACCACCTTTGTGATGCTTGTCAATTAGAAAAACAAGTTAAGTCCTCTTATAAGTCCAATAAGGATCTTAGGACCAGTAAACCTTTGGAAATTCTTCACATGGATCTTTTTGGACCAGTAGGAATTGTAAGTTTAGGAGGGAAGGTATACGGATTTGTTATAGTGGATGATTTCTCAAGATTCACCTGAGTTAGATTTCTTTTTCATAAAAGTGAATCATTTGAGGAATTTAGAAATTTTTTAACTTGGATTCAAAGAAAACTAGGATGTGAAATAATTTTTTTACAAAGTGATCATGGAGAAGAATTTGAAAATGAAAGATTTGAAAATTTTTGTAAAGAAAAAGGGATTGATCATAATTTTTCTGCACCTAGAACCCCTCAACAAAATGGGGTAGTTAAAAAAAATAGAACATTAATAGAAGCCGCCTGAGCAATGTTGGCAGAATACTCACTTCTTATATATTTTTGGGCTGAGACGGTTAGCACTGCATGTTATGTTCTGAATAGGGTGAATGTGAGATCAAATTTAAATAAAACACCCTATGAGTTGCTAAAAGGTAGAACACCTAACTTGTCACATTTGCATATTTTTTGTTGTAAGGTGTTCATACATAACAATAAAAAATCTGCCTTAGAAAAATTTGATCCAAAATCAGATGAAGAAATTTTTGTTTGATATTCAAGTGTTGGAAAATCTTATAGGATATTCAACAAAAGAACTTTAGTCATTGAAGAAACCACACATGTTGTATTTGATGAATCTGAAAATTTGGAAGAGCCAAATGTTGTTGAATAAGAGATTGAGGAAAACTTCCAAAAGATTGATAGATTAAATTTAGAAGAAAATATGGAAGAAAATTTGGAAAGAGAAAACCCTTTGCCTAGAGATTTGAGATTTTCTAAAAACCACCCAAGAGAATTGATTATATGTGAACCTAGTGAGGGTGTTAGAACTAGGCGTGGATTAAACAAGGAAGTCAATCATTCAGCCTTTATTTCAATAATAGAACCCACTAATATTGATCAAGCACTTTCTGATGAATTTAGGATATTGGTCATGCAAGAAGAGTTAAATCAATTTGTAAGAAATAAAGTTTGGGAATTAACTACAAGGCCAAAAGATCAAAGTGTTGTTGGAATCAAGTGGGTGTTCAAAAATAAAATGAATGACTCAGGAGTAGTCATTAGAAATAAGGCTAGATTAGTTGCAAAGGGGTATAATCAAATTGAAGGAATTGATTTTGAGGAGACCTTTGCCCCTGTAGCAAAACTTGAAGCTATTAGAGTTTTACTTACCTTTGCCTGTTTTAAAGGTTTTAAATTGTTTTAAATGGATGTCAAAAGTGCCTTTTTGAATGGGGTTATTGAAGAAGATGTTTTTGTAGAACAACCTCCAGGATTTGAAAATTCAAAATACCCAAATCATGTTTTTAAGTTAAAGAAGGCATTATATGGATTGAAACAGACACCTAGGGCTTGGTATGAGAGGTTGAGCACCTTCCTACTTAAAAATCTTTTGAAAAAGGAAGTGTGGATATAACTCTCTTTTTAAAGAAATTTAGAAAGGAAATACTCATTATTCAAATTTATGTGGATGATATCATCTTTGGATCTTCAAATAAAAATCTTTGTGATGATTTTTCTAAAACAATGAGTAGTGAATTTGAAATGAGTCTAATGAGAGATTTAAATTACTTTCTAGGTTTTAGCATTAAGCAACTTGAGGAAGGAACATTTCTTAGCCAAATTAAATATATTAAGGACATCCTCAAGAAATATGAAATGGACAATGCTAAACCTGTTAGTACACCCATAAGTTCCTCAGTTCAGTTGGATAAGAACCTTAAAAAAAAATCTATTGATCAAAAGAAATATAGAGGGATAATTGGATTTTTGCTTTACTTGACTGCTAGCCGACCAGATATAATGTTCAGTGTTTGCTTATGTGCTAGATTTCAATCAGATCCAAAAGAATCACATTTGATAACAGTGAAAAGGATTTTAAGATACTTGCTATGAACTCAAAACTTAGGAATTTGGTATCCTAAGTTTAGCTCTTCATTTGAAATTGTTGGTTATTCAGATTCAGACTTTGCAGGCTGTAGAGTGGATAGGAAAAGAACTTCTGAAACATGTCAATTCATTGGAAATTTATTAGTTTCTTGATCCAGTAGAAAACAAAATTCAGTAACCCTATCTACTGCAGAAGCAGAATACATTGCATTAAGAAGTTGTGTGGCACAAGTACTTTGGTTAAAATAACAGTTGATTGATTTAGGATTAACTATAGAAACTATTCCAATTTATTGTGATAATACTAGTACTATTTGTATTTTCAAAAATCCTATTCAACATTCTAGAATCAAACACATTGATATAAGGCATCATTTCATAAGGGATCATGTATCCAAGGGAGAAATTGAAATCACACATGTTTCAACTGAAAATCAACTTGCAGACATTTTTACCAAACCTTTAGCCTTTGATACCTTCAGTACTTTAAGAATAAGGCTTGGTATAGTTGATTTGAATGCTTAAATAAAAAATATTTTTGCAACATTGATATTTATGTTTTTCTTAGTTTATTTGCTTTTTGTTTTGTTATGAATTTTGTGATTTTTTTTATTCTTTAAATGAGTTTAATTTAGAGTCTGTGGTTTTGACTTTGTTTTCTATGTTTTGAATGTTTTGTTTGAATTTCTTAAATAAAATTTTAAAAATCTAAAAATTGTGGAAATTGTTCGGGACAAAATTTTTTCGTACTGGATGATGTGTGCAAAATTCAGTTTGCGTGATTTTTAACCGTTTTGAGAGTAGTTTTTAATTAGTTCGTCTGTATGATCAGCTGATCGTCCAGGATGAAATGTTTTTTCCTCTAAAACGTCGAGACGATTGAATGCAGCGGTTGAGTGGATAAGGCAGTTTTAAATGTGAAGTTCGTCTGTACGAACTTTTTGTTCGTCTGTACGATTGGTCAAGTCAAAAAACCTGTACGAAGGGACGCATCGTAAATTATGTTGAGTACGAAAAGCCGTTACATTTTGGTCGAATATGATCGTCTGTACGAAATATTTTTGTCCAAATGAAAAATAATTTTCGTCCAGGACGAACAGTTTTCGTCCAGGACGAACGTATCATTTTTCTTTAAATATGAAGGCTTTCTAACTCAACAATCACATCTCCAAACTTCCCTTTCAATCCCTTTCGACTTGAATTCGACAATGGCCTCCTCAAGCAAAAGACAAAAGGTGTTGGCAAAGAAACCCCACAGGAATGCCTCTTAAAACTTCCTGTCAAAAGCAAATGAGGAATCCTTTCCTCGTTTTGCCTCTGCCAAAATAACTCCTTCTCGCATTCTGATTCAAAGCGAGATACACTTTAAGGTAATGCACTTTTTTGCATCCACCAAGTTACAATTCATTCTTTCTCTTGTCCGCCTTTACAACAAACAAACCTTTCTCTACTTTTTAGCCAACATGAGTTTTAATTCCGACCACTCCTGCATAAGTTCTTTTATTTTCAAACAAAAAGTTGAAATCACCAAGCACGGCATTGGTGCCTTTTTGAACTTAAGAACTGAAGGATATAGAGCCCATACCCTAATGACTGAAACTAATTTCAAATGGCATAATGTCAATAGGGTAATTAGAGAAAGTGGTCTTAACTATCATGTCGCTAGAGTCTCTGGTATGACCAAAAATGCCCGAATCATCCAGCATATCCTTCGATCTTCAATCATTCCTAAAGATGGTGATATGATCAATATTACCCCTCTCCTTTCTATTCTAACCTTTTTGATTATGAAATATCATCCTTTCGACGAAGCCCAACTTATCATAGATCATCTCTATGGGCTTTCAGAAATAGGATATGCAGAACAGAAGAGAAAAAGGAACATCTCATTAGGACACTTAGTTACATACATTTTGGAAAAGAAATACAACTTAGTGCATCCTGATGATGAATATGAAGAGCCAGTATACTATAATGATGCTTCCTTTAGATTGCTTTTTAAGGAGGAAAAAGGAAAAGCACATGCTAGTGCTTCAGAAGGAGAAGAAGAAGGAGAGCAAACTTCTGCACCTCGGTCAGATTATCAGAATCTGATTAAAAAATTTGATAGATTAGAGACTCATGTTGATCAAAGATTTGATCAACTTGATGCTCAACTTTTGCAACAGCAACAAGACATTGGTAGCATCAGAAATGAAGTACATGAAATTAATACCAATGTTATGTTGATGACCTCCTACTTCAACCTTTTTGGTGGCATTCCTCCTCCAGAAGAATATAGAATGAGAGATGATTTTGTGTTTATTGTACTTGTATTTAGCTTTAAATGTTTTGCTTATGTTTGATTCAAATTGAACTTTGATCTTATGTTGTAATTCTCTTCATTTATCAAAGCCACATGTTGTAATTCTCTTCTTTTCAAATTCTTTCAATCTCTTAATTCAAATTGATCTTATGTTCATTTATATTCTATTGAACTTTGAAATATAAAATTTTTTTACATCTCTCTTGTAATGATTTTCTATATTCGAATGTCTAAATTGAATCATGTCTTTGATAAATTCTTCTTACTTACAATGTTATATCACATCTTAAATTTCATGAATTTCTATGATTGACCTAATGTTTTTAGTTTTAAATTGCATACTTTATGTCAATCACCATTTAGATTAAATTTTCAAATGAATTTCATACAATTATTTACATTTCTCATCTATTTCTTCTTCACTTTTTGTTGTTGTCAAAAAGGGGGAGAAATTATTGTGTTTGTATGTTTTTGTTTGTGTGGTCTTGTCTTGTAGTTTGTTATTAAATTTTTTTTTTGAAAAATAAAAAATTGTGCTTTATGGTTCAAAATGCCTCCTTATTTTTATATATACATCAATTCAGTGGGAGTTTAGGAGATTGGTTTAATTTGAAATCATACAAACAATAATCGTTTTTCCATCATAAAAAAGGGGGAGATTGTTAAGATAGTTGCTATTTGCATGCTTTACATTTTTGCAACTTATGTAGTTTTGATGATTCCAAACATTATTGTTAAATGTGTAGTTCTCTCCTAACAATTTTTAGAAGAATTGTATTTGCTCTTGTGTGTACTAACATTTCAGGAAAGACAAACTCCAGACTACGAAGACTTCAAATTAAATTCAGCATGAGATACTTTTGTAAAATTTGAGGCTTGTACTTTTCTTAGAAATCAAATTGAAAGGGAGTGATTGTAATTGAGTGAATAAAAATATACACACACACATAAGGAGATCATATAAAATTTATACTGATCGTACAGGACGATATCAATTCGTACTGGACGATCAGACAGTTATCTCCTTCTGAGCACATGAAACGAATAGGAACTTGCTTCAAAATTTTTCTAAGTCCTATTCGTCCAAGACGAATTTACAATCGTCCAGGACGATTGGTTCTCTGTAAAATTTCGTCCAAACGAAATTAAATTATCGACAATGGCGATTGGTCATCTGGAAAAATTTTGTCCAGACGAAATTAATAATCGTCCAGGATGATCGGGTCTCTGGAAAATTTTCGTCCAGACGAAATTAAATTATCGTCAATAGCGATTGGTCCTCTGGAAAATTTTTGTCCAGACAAAATAAATAAACATCCAGGACGATCAGTCCTCTATAAAAATTTCGTCCAGACGAACATATTCTCGACCAAACGATTAACCGACTTAGAATAGTTTTCAGTAGTTTCTAGAACCGACCTTGTAATAACCGTTCGTACAGAACGAACCTAGTTCGTACGGGACGATCAGTTGTACGAAGACATTTCGTACACATATTAAAATAGGGTCGTTTCAGATCGTTTAAGTAAAATCGTCCAGGACGATCCACGATCGTATAGGATGATCCACTGCGTACAGAATTGAAAACTTGCAGTTTTTGGGCGGTTTTTCTTGTCTTTTGTATAAATTAGACTGCCACCCAATCTTTTTGTCATTTGATCTTCGTGCCTCTTGAGAGAATAGCCAAGGAGAGAGTGGAAGAGAGCATTCAAGGGAGGATTCCTACCACTGGAGCGAGAAGGCTTCACTTGGATTTCAAAGATAAGAATCTCTACTTGTGAATTGGGATTACTTCACTCTTTTTCTTCTTCCTTCTAGATTATTATGAGAAGATCTGTCAAGGAGATCCGGTTCTCTGCCAACACTTGAAGAGTGTGAACAGCCGAAGGGTTCTCTGCCGACACTTGGAGAGTGTGAACAGCCGAAGGGTTCGCTACCTACACTTGGAGAGTGTAAATAGCAGAAGGGTTCTTTGCCGACACTTGGAGAGTGTGAACAGCCGAACGATTTGCTGCCTACACTTGGAGAGTGTAAATAGTCGAAGGGTTCTCTGCCTACACTTGGAGAGTGTGAACATCCGAAGGGTTCTCTGCCCGCACTAGGAGAGTGTGAAAGGACGACGATTCTCTGCCAACATTGGGGATAGTGTGAAAGGACGGACGGTTCTCTGCCAACACTGGGGATTGTGTAAAAGGACGGATGGTTCTCTGTCGCACCGGGGAGTGGTGAAAAGAGTGTGTTGTAAAGGCTTCTTCGCCTTGTTGTGGGTGCAAAAGGAGAGTCACTATTGGTATTAGTGCAATACTCAGAGGGTGCCTCTATGGAGTGGATGTAGGTCTGGTTTTAGACCGAACCACTATAAATCTGGTGTCATTTACTTTACTGTTTTTACATTTTCGCATTTTAATTTTCAGTTTTAAAACTCTGTGGTTGAAAAAACTCTTTCTATAAAAACTTAAAAGAAAATTTTCATTTCGGTTTAACTCATTTTAAAAGAGGAAAGAGGGCTTAAAATTTTTAAACTACCAATTCACCCCCCACCCCCCCTCTTGGTAGCCTTTGGGACATTAACTTAGGCTTAACAACCTAATTACTAGACTCAAAAAATATCTAATGTGTTAATGCAATTTATTGTGTTATGAAGTGCTGTTTTGCAAGAACTTATAATTTTTTGTCACTTGAATAACTTAAGTAATTAGTTGATCGCCTTAACTTTCAACATTACGTAAAACATGTGCAAAAAAGTTAAACATGTAAAGATGAAATGAATTGAAATACTCATCTATAAAATATTGTTACATATAAGATGATGAAATAAAAAAACAAAACTATGGTAGTCAACGAAATGGAATACCATCACTTCATGAGGTAAATCTACTCGGAGATCGTCGTAGTCGCCTTTGAGGTGGTGGATTAATAGCCAAGTCTTCATACTCCTGAATACGTGGGTATTCCTAGGATGGTGGCCCTTACTATAAGAGTAAATTTAGTTCTGTTGGTGATGACAGTAAGCCTACGGTGCCATCCACTCAAATATAAACATGGGAAATGATGAATATAAAGTTGTCAGTTAGGACTGGATGATGTAATCAAAATCTACAGTATGACCAACTTGTGCATCATATGTGTTAAACAGCTACGATGAAGGTCCTGGCTATGATGGGTTTGCTGGTGCAATAATCAAATTTTTAACTCAGACAAAAAATTTTTTTATGAGATATTATAAGTCAAATTTGAAAACTATCTTTGCCATAAGATAGATATTATTGTGTTTTAGTTATAATAATTTTTTTTCATAATTTTTTGGCAATGGTGTAAATCCTTAAGATTAAATTATCAATAATCCAAAAGTCTTTGACTCATAGTTTGCTCATGAGCAATGAATAAGTCAATTAAATTATCAATAGTATAATCATTCAAATCTTTTGATTCAATTATAGCAGTGACTTTAGCATTAATTTTTTTAGGTAGACATCGTAAAATTTTATTCACTTTTTCAAAGTTTGAAACTTCTCTACCTATAGCTTCCAATGATGTTACTATTTGTGAAAATCTAGTAAACATGTCTAAGATAGTCTCATAAAATTTCATGCTAAAGAGTTCATATTCATGCATAAAAATATTTAACTTAGATTGCTTGACTTCACTAATACCTTCGTATGTAGTGCATAAACCATCTCAAATTTCCTTACCAGTAGTTCATGTAGAGATTATCATATAATCTTTATAATTTAAAGCACATAATAAACAATTCATACATTTAGCATTTAATTGAGCATAAATTTATTCTACTCTACTCCATCCAGAAAATGGTATATCGGTTTTGATTCCATCTATAATATGTGACTGTATAGAATAGCATGTTTGAATTATATGAAACATTCAAAATCTATTGATTGCAAGAAAGTAGACATTTAAATTTTTCAAAAAATCAAAAGAAATATTTTTAAATAAAGGTGATCTAGTGATCGAATATCCTTTGAGAGTGTTACAGTTTTCAAAAGTAGTCATAATCGTTTTTAAAAAGTAGACTAAACTTAAAGTTTTGAAACAAAGCTCTCATACCACTTGTAAAAGTTCAGATAGGTTGTTAGACCTACACAATTATCACAATGCTAACCAAGAGAGGGGGTGAATTGGTAATTTAAAAAACTCTTGGTAAATTTTAGAAAACTGATTTATAATTTTAAATCAAAAGATTTTTTAACCATAAAACATTAAAGTGCATAAAATAAAAATGTGGAAAATAAAAGAAAACAAAAGAACACCAAGTTTTATAGTGGTTCGGTCCAACTAGACCTACATCCGCTCCCTGGCGACTCTCTCTTCAGGTATTGCACTATACCAAAGTGACTCTCATTTTGCCCCCCACAGCAAGGCGGAGAAGCCTTTACAATTTTCGTCTCTTCCACCAATCCCCGGTGTGGTAAAGAACTATCATCCTTTTACACCCTCCAGGTGTCAGCAGATAACCATCATCCTTTCATATCCTTTAAGTGTTGGCAGAGAACCATCATCCTTTCACACCCTCCAAGTGTCGGCAAAGAACTCACGACTGATGTTGAAGAAATTCACTTAAGAGCCTTTAGAGGAGATGGGCAAAAACTTGAAGGAAATAAAGAGATCCTCGATTTGGGTAACCTTATGAATCCCTCACAACCCCCTCACTTGATCTCTCACACTTCACTCTCATAATCTCTCCCAAATACTCACACTCAATGACCACTCTCAAGAGAAATTCACAATAAAGGCCTTTTTTATAGTTTTTAGAACTCCTTATATTGAAAGAACGTGAAAAATCATCCAAAAACTAAAAAATTATAAGAAAACTATCCTACGATTGTACTGTATGATCACATATCATCCAGTATCAATGAATAGTGTCCCGTACGAATTGCCCGTATGAATGTATAATGTCCCGTACGAATCGTCTGTATGAATGCATAATGTCACATACGAATGCATAGTGTCCCGTACAACACATAATGGCCCGTACGAACGCATACACTACGGGAAAACACGCGATTATCGTCGGATTTTCTGGCGGAAATTTTTGCGCCGGTACGAACGGCGCAGTTAACGGCGGAATATTCCTAAATCTTGCGACGGAAAACTTACGACGCATTTGCCGGCGCATAATACGACGAACATTTTCTGGCATCCCATGCGCCGGTAAATGCGTCGGTAAAATGAGCTCTGAACCAATTCCGTCGCACGTTACGGCAGAAACATACCGGCGAACATTACCGGCGAAACTTCCGCCGGCTTATTTAAACTCAACGACTTATTTCCGTCGCATGTTACGACGGATCTTATTTCCGTCGGACACGCCGCCGGAACGTCCGCCGGTGAAAGCCCTATTTTTCGACATCGAGCCCCTCTGGCCGCTCATTCGTTTCCTTTCGTTCTCTCACCTCACGTGTTTCGCCCATCGCCGTCCGTCGCTCGCTGTGGATTGACGTCGCCGACGGTCACCGGACTTCACTGAGCATCCTTTCCTCTCTTTCCTGCTTGCGCGCCACCGAGGGTCGCTCTTCTCCGACGGAACAGAAGGTATTTTGTTTCATTTTTTTTTTCCTATTTCGGTTGGATTAGATATAAGATCAGCATTAAGTCCATATCTTTTTGCTTTAGTCATGGATGTTCTCACTAGACATTTGCTAGAGGATGTACCTTGGTGCATGCTTTTTGTTGATGATATTCTTCTTGTTGATAAAACTAGAGAGGGAGTTGAAGGAAAACTTGAACTATGGAAGTCAACCTTATAGTCTAAAGGTTTCCATTTGAGTAGATCTAAAATCGAATATATGGAGTGTAATTTTAGTACTAATAGATATAGTGGAGGGATTGTGACTTTGAGCGATAAAGTCATTAAAAAGAGTATATGTTTTAGATATCATGAATCTATTGTTCAAAACGATGGTGAAATAGATGTGGATATTATCTAAAACGGATTATATGAAGTGCAAATGTGACTTTTGGTGATCAAATCATTAATAAGAGTACACATTTTAGATATTTTTGATCTATTGTTCAAAGTGATGGTGAAATAGATGGGGATATTATTAGTAGAATTCAAGTTGGATGGTTGAAGTGGAGAAATGCATCGGGCTTATTGTGTTATAGAAAATTCCCCCTCAAACTTAAGGGAAATTTCTATAAGATGGTGGTGAGACTTGCAATGCTTTATGGTGCCGAATGTTGGCCACTAAAAAAGAAGCATAATACTAAGTTAAATGTGGCAGAGATGAGGATGCTTAGGTGGATGAGTGGCTTGACCCTTAGAGATAGGATGCGAAATGAGCATATACGTGAAAAGGTTGGAGTAGCTCCAGTGGAAGATAAGATTAGAGAAAGTCGCCTTAGATGGTTTGGTCATATGAACATCTATTAATGTCTTTTTAGATCTATATATATAAATCCATTACTTTTTTCTCTTATATATAGGTTATGGATATTAGAAACCAAAGAAGTTGGATGTATAACCGATTATCTCAAGGTCGGAAGATATTAACAGATGAATTCATCAATGGGGTAAACTTTTTCATTCAGCAAGCGAAACAGCTGCCCAGCTTTATATCAGAAGGAAAGTTTCGATGTCCATGTTCTAAACACAAAATCTAGTGCACCTAGAACCAGATGATGTAACTGTTGATCTGTATCGCAGAGGATTCATGCCACGGTATTGGTATTGGACTTCTCATGGTGAGTATGAGCCACAATTTGATTATCAATGCGGTCCTTCTACAAATAGTAATGTCATTGAGGCTGAAAACATCCGACCAAATCTTGAGGAATTAGTTCATGATGCAACTGGAATACAAACTGAACAAAATATAGAAGAGTTACCGAATACGGAGGCACAAAATTTTTATGATTTATTGCATGCTGCCCAGCAACCAATCTGGAAAGGGTGCACGACTCACTCAGAATTATCTGTTGATGTGAAGATGTTAAGCATTAAGGCTGAATATAATGTTGCTCGTGAATATTTTAATCAATTCATTGGCCTTCTTAAGGAAACCAATCCGACATATAATTTAATTCCTACAGATTTATATCGGACAAAGAAGTTAGTTTCTAAACTTGGTTTGACATACACAAAGATAGATTGTTGTGTGAATGGATGCATGTTATACTTTAAAGAAGATATCACAAAAATTATATGTCGTCATTGCAATGCACCAAGATTTAAACCAAAATCTAGAAATAGAAGGAAGCAGAAGGATGTGCCTGTTAGTATGATGTTCTACTTTCCAATAATTTCGAGACTACAACGGCTATATGCATCCATGAGATCTGCTGCACATATGAGATGGCATAATGATCACATTCCACAAGAATGTGTTATCACACATCCATCAGAAGCAGAGGCTTGGAAGCACTTTGATCGTACACATCCCACATTCGCGGCAGAACCAAGAAATGTCAGATTAGGTTTATGCGCAGATGGTTTTACTCCATTCAGTCAGTCGGCTACACCGTACTCATGTTGGCCTGTGATACGCACTCCTTACAATCTTCCTCCAGAGTTATGTATGACTACTCCATATATGTTTCTGTCACTTATAATTTCAGGGCCACATAATCCAAAATTAAAGATTGACGTATTCTTAAAACCTTTGATTGATGATTTAAGTTTATTATTGGAAGAGGGAGTAAGTACATATGATATCTCCACGAAATAGAATTTTACACTAAGAGCAGTATTACTTTGGATAATTGGTGACTTTCCTGCATATGGTATGCTCTCAGGTTGGAACACTTCAGGCAAGTTAGCTTATCCGTATTGTATGGAAAATATAAAATCATTCACTTCAAAGTATGGTAGGAAGAACACTTGGTTCGATTGTCATCGAATGTTTTTGCCTCAAACTCATCCTTTTAGGCGAAATAAAGAAGTGTTTACTAAAAATAAAATGGTGATGTTTCAGCCTCCTCCAAGGTTCAGTAGTGAAGAAATTTTTAAAAGAGTGGAGTTCTTGCCCACCATAATGGAATCTCCAACATTAGCTGAGTTCAGATTGCCAGAATATGGTGTCAACCATAATTGGACCAAGAAAAGTATTTTTTGGTCATTTTCATATTGGAGAACAAACTTGATTAGACATAACTTGGATGTTATGCATATAAAGAAAAATATTTTTGATAATATTTTCTATTCAGTTATGGACATCAAAGAGAAATCGAAAGATAATATAAAAGCAAGGATGGACTTAAAGGAGATTTGTAGAAGGAAAGCTTTGGAATTGAAGGATGGTGGAGCTGGAAAATTTTTCAAACCAAAAGCTCCATTCACATTAACTTTAGAGCAAAAACGAGCAATTTGTGAATGGGTGAAGACTCTACGAGTACCTGATGGATATTCTTCCAATCTAAGCTCTTCTAAATTAAATGTGGAGAATTTGATTCTTATGGAGCAGCAAATTCCATTCATTTTGTGTCAACTTGAGAAAATATTTCCTTCAGGCTTTTTTGACTCTATAGAGCATCTACCTGTTCATTTACCATATGAGGCTATGGTTGGTGGACCTGTTCAGTATAGGTGGATGTATCCATTTGAGAGATATTTAAATAAACTTAAGAAGACCGCTAAGAACAAATCACGACCCGAAGGCTCTATCTGTGAAGCATATTTAACATATGAGACAACTCAGTTTTGCTCGTATTATTTTGAAATAATATCTCAATAAGGTGAAAGTTCAGCATCTCAAAATATTGGTAAATCCTCTAATATATCTGTATTCAGTGGAATTGGGGAACCTTTAGGCGTTAGCACCGTGCGCTATTTGACTGATAAGGAGATGGCAGTTATCACATTGTACATCTTGCTTAACTGTGATGAAGTGGAGCCGTATCTCAAGTAAGTATGAGTTAAGTTGTTTATATTTTCAGTTTTCTTTTAGACTTTGTTCTAAACTCAAGATATGAATTTGTAGGAGGTTCATTGATGGTCTTAGTACATCAGAAGAAGGAGAAGTCCAGAAGATAGTGGAAAAAGAATTCACTGCTTGGTTTAAAAATACGGTATATTTTGAATAATTAATCTTACTTAATGAGTTAATTATTTCTGCAATTAATATTAGTAATAATAACATCTTGTACATTTAAAGGTACACACTGAAGATAGTTTCCAGTATTCAAAGTTATCTGAGTTAGCTTGGGGACCAAATAGATTAGTAAAATGTTATTAAATATTTGAGGTCAATGGTTATAAATTCCAAACAAAAATTTGGTGTGAAGGTAGGAAGACAGAAAATTCGGGCGTATGTGTAAGAGGGAACACCCATACAGGGATGATTCTGAATACTACGGGGTATTACAAAAAATATTAGAGGTTGAATATCCCGGTCAGGGCAATACTGTATATCTCTTCAATTGTGAATGGTTTGATTAGGCACGAAAGTTTATCCAATTTACGGTATAACAAAAGTAAAGCGGATTAGGATATATGCAAAGTTTGATCCTTTCATCATTGCTAGTCAGGCAATTCAAGTCTATTATGCTAACTATCCAAGCGGAGTACAAGGCAAACAAGATTGGCTGGTAGTTATGAAGACAAAACTAAGGGGAGTAATTGAGAAAACCACCTCAATACCATCAGCACATCAAGAAGAGTTTATGTCTAATTTAAAAAATCTCCCAATCAATGTAGATGACCAAATCAGAATTAATGAGAGCAAGCTGTAGTTAGAGGAGGTAAATCTAACCATAAAGGAAAGAAATGATGAATCTGATAGTAATGGGAGTGTATCATCTTATGCAAGTGAATCAACAAATGATGAGTTAACAACATAAGGAAACTTAAATTTTTTTACCTACTGCATTGCATTTTATTTTACTTCACTACATTTTTTTTAGCTACTGCACTGCATTTTATTTTACTTCACTGTATTTTACTTCACTGCATTTTTTTTAGCTACTACACTGCATCATTTTTTTAAAATTTTTGTTATTACTCATATTTCTAATATATTTTTTTATGTATGTGCAGATGGCTTCAGGTGAGGAGCTTAGTAGAGCATTGATAAAAAAATATATTTAATAAGCGCACTAAGAAGAGTACAGCTGGACCACCTAGGCCACTACGTACTGAGGGGATCACCTCGGCTCAGCCTGCTACACAGCCTCAGCCTGCTACATAGCCTCAGCCTGCTACACAGCCTTTACCCACTCATGGAAGTGGTAGCCCGTAGTTTTACTCACCAGACCCCCGATTTCCTTCACCAGATCCCAGTCAGAGTACTCCTTTCTATCCATACTACACACCCACACCTTATGCTGGTGCCCCTCCTGTTGCAAACTATTTTCATGGCTTATGTTTTGATGATTGACAAACACTATCTCTCTTGGACTACTTGTTGCTTCTAACTTTTTAGGAATCGAAGATCGGACGATCAAGAGGAAGCCAAGTCCAGGATCACGTAGGTTTAGGGTTGAGTCAGTCTGTAATTTTATTTTTCACCTTTTGAGTCTACTTGTAAGAATCAAAAAGACTGATGCTAAGTAACCCGTCGCACACACACTTGAGAGGCTTAGAAATTCTGTTTTTGCCCACATCGGCCCGGCTGATATTTATATCGTCCGGGACGATCAGCTTAAAATAGAAAGTCTAATTAAGGATTCTTAATTAAGGCAGCCGACATTAACATATCGGCCTGGACGATACGTGTATCGGCCAGGACGATAAGCTCAAAATAGAAAAAGATAGCCGTCTTAGACAATTTAGGCATACTGAATTTTAAATTATCGTCCAGGACGATTCTAGGATCGGCCTGGACGAAATTACCAAATTATGCCTTAATTGATCAGGAAATCAAGGGAGTAATTAAGGATGATTGATACGATCATATCGTCCAGGACGATCGTGAGATCGGCCTGGACGATCAAGCCAAATTTCAATCGGCCAGGACTATTCCCAGGGCTGTGCTCAGGACGATTTACCTCTGATTTGAACTAATCAAACAGGACGATCGTGAGATCGGCCTGGACGATCAAGCCAAATTTCAATCGTCCAGGACTGTTCCCAGGGCTGTGCTCTGGCCGATCTTCCTTAATTTGTACTAATCGGCCAGGCCGATGTCCATATCGGCCGGGACGATAAAGTCGGCTACTTGCAATTAATGAGCTCCTCTTGAGCTCTTCTATTTAAAGAGCTCTTCTTCAATGTTTTTAAGAGACCTTTGGCTGCTGTCTTGACCTGAGAAGACCTTGAGGAGAGAAAGAGAGAGAGGGAGAGAGAGAGGATCTTGTGAGGGGGAGCTTGTGAGGGGATTCACAAGGGTTGCTCAAGGATTGCTCTGCTTGTCTTTCTTCTGGAGTTTCTCATCCGTGGAAGGGTCGGTAGAGGTAAGGAGTTTTGCTTTTGGTTGTGGTTCTCTGCCAGCTTCAGAAGGAAGCAAAAGGAGGTAGGTTCTCTGCCTAGCCGGGGTGGCAAAAAGGAGTTTCTTGTGAGGGCTTCTTCGCCTAGCTGTGGGGGCTAAAGGAGAGTCACGTTTTGTAGTGCAATACTTGGAGGGTGCCTCCAAGGAGTGGACGTAGGTCTAGTCGACCGAACCACTATAAATCTTGTGTTCTTATTTTTTCTTCCGCACTTTTAAATTCCGCATTTGGTTTGGTGGTGTGATTTGGTTTGTGAATTTATTTCTTTGTCTCAAGAATTTTTAAAATACCAATTCACCCCCCCCCTCTTGGTTAGCTTGGGACTAAGTTCATAGGGCTTAACATCCCGAACGAACTTTCAAGTGGTATCAGAGCGGGATTCGAAAAAATTAAGTTTGAAAACTTTTTGAATTTGATCCATGGCTAACATAGGAAATAGAAACACTACTGAAGGTTATTCGATTACACGACCTCCTCTATTTGACACCTTACCTTTTGATTTTTGGAAAACCCGCATGTCAACGTTTTTACAATCTACTGATTATCGCATGTGGATGCTTATTCAAGAAGGTTATTCTCCACCTTCTCGTGAAATTAATGGTATTAAAACTGAAGTTTCTTTTACTGAATGGACTTTCGATGAACGTGATTTGGCTCAGTTAAATGCAAAATGTTTGAACTATTTTTTCTATGCTTTAAAATCTGAAGATTACATGCGTGTTTCAACTTGCAAAACTGGTAAAGAGATTTGGGATAAATTATGCATCACCTATGAAGGTACTAATGAAGTTAACCAAACTCGTTTGAACTTTATCTTGCATGACTACGAAATTTTTCGTATGAAACCTCATGAATCGATTTCTGACATGTACACTAGGTTTACTCAGATTGTTACTTCATTGCATGCACTAGGAAAAGAGCTTTCGAATTATGAAAAAGTTAACAAGATTTTGAGATGCTTGTCTTCGTCTTATGATGCAAAAATAACTGCATTCACTGAATCAAAGGATTTGAATACTTATTCCATTGATAACTTACTTGGGTCACTCATTGCTTACGAGCAAGGTTTGAATCAAAGAAATCTTGATGCAGGTGAGAAGAAAAAGGAGAAAACAATCGCACTGAAGGCACACAAATCGGATTCCGAATCTTCCGGGTCTGAGAGCGATGAAGTTGCCTTCATCACAAGGCAATTCAAAAGCTTTCTAAGGAAGAAACATAGGCATCATCAAAATTGGAGGAAAGGTAAGGATCACAAATATGTTAAAGGATCTTCTGATGTTGTTTGTTTTGAATGCAGGAAACCTGGACATGTGAGAGCCGATTGCCCTACACTTCAAGATCAATCAAGCAAAGAAAAGGAAAAAGGTGAGGAGAAAGCCAAGTCAAGGAAGGACAAGAAGAAAATCCAAAGAGGATTTTGGGCAGAATCTGGTACTGATTCCTCTGAGACTGAACCAGAGGAAGAGACTATGAATTTGTGTTTCATGGGAGAAAATCAAAGTGATGAAGAAGAGATATGTAAACCAACCTATGATGAATTGTTTGAAATTTGTGAAAAAATTCATGCATCATACAAAAAACTTAAGAATACTCATGCTAGCCTAAAATTAGACATTCAAATCTACAAAAAGAGCATGAAGTGTTTCTCAAAGGCCATGCAACGATTGATTCAAATCACATGGCTCTTCTTGATGAATTTGATGAGTTGAACAAAAAACATTTAGAATTAATTGATGAACATAATGCATTAAAAGTTTTACACACCTCACTTAGTTTTGATCTTAAGAAATCTAAAGATCTTGAGAAAAATTTGAGGATTGAGATTGATGCCTTAAAGAGAACAAATTTGAGGATTCAAAATGATCGGATGACTTCAACTGTTGATCTTAAGCCAAAACCTAGGAAGAGGCATTATAACTCAAATCATCTAAGAAATCCCTTTCCTGGAATTAGATGTTTCTCATGTGGCATGCTAGGACACATCTCACACACTTGCACCGTTCATCGTAGTACTCATTGAGTGTGGAGACCTAAAATGCATGATTCACAGCATACCTTACCTGCATTACATTCTACTTTTTCTAAGAAGGATCCCAAACCTGTTTGGGTTCCTAAATCTGACTGTTGTTGAGTTTTGCAGGTGTGCTCTCACCAAAGCCCTCATGGGAGCATAGGATAACTGGACATAAGGAGGCTTGCAGCTCAAAAATTGCTTAAACTCGCTGCTTTATCACGTGCTTGAAACATTAGTTTTGTGACTTTTTATTTTTTTTTAGTTTTTGTGCTCACTTTGTATTGATTTTAGTTTGCTTTATTTTTCATTTGTTTTATTTTATTTTGTTTTGTTTACACGTTGCTTTTTAATTTTGACCCTCATATGATTAGTCCTTTCAAACTTTTAGATTTTGGAGTTTTTTTTTTAGATAGTGATTTAACTTTTCAAAATTAGTTAAAGGGAGTTTTCTGTTGATGTTTTCTCTCCTTCGGACTTTATTTAGTGGTATGATTTTTCTTCTCTAAAACAAAAGTCTAAACTCGGTTTAACCAATAGCCTGTTAATTAAGATTTTTTTCTTATCTTGCTACAATAATTTATCTTATGCATAATAGCCAAAGTTTTTAGTTATCATTCAAGCTTTTGAAATCTTGCCATTGCATTTTTTTTACATGATTTTGATTTTGTGTTGTGGATTGTTCTTCCCTATGTTTGAATAGTTGCTATTTGAATGAGTTATATTTATGCAACTTATGTAGTTTTGATGATTCCAAACATTATTGTTCAAATGTATAGTTATCTCCTAACAATTTCAGAAGATTTGCACTTGCTCTTGTGTGTACTAACATTTCAGGAAAATCAGACTCCAGACTACGAAAACTTCAATTCAAATTCAACATGAGATATTTTGTTTAATTGATTTTTTTTTTTAATTAATTTTGAAAGGGAGTGATTGTAATTGAGTGAATAAAATCTCACACACACACACACAAATAAGGAGATCTTGAAATTCTATACTGATCGTACAGGACGATATTTATCGTACTGGACGATCTGTCAGTTATCTCCTATAGAGCACTTGGAACGAATAGGAACTTGCTTTGAAAAAATTTTCTAAGTCCTATTCGTCCAGGACAAAATTTATCATCGTCCCAGGCGATGGGTTCTCTGGATAATTTTCGTCCAGACGAATTTTGACCATCGTACGAGGCGATGGGTTCTCTGGATAATTTTCGTCCAGACGAATTTTGACCATCGTACGAGGCGATGGGTTCACTGGAAAAATTTCGTACAGACGAAAATAAATATCGTACAGGACGATCAGCTCTCTGGAAATTTTTTCGTCCGAACGAAAACAAATCATCGTCCCAGGCGATGGGTTCACTGGAAAAAGTTCGTCCAGACGAAATAAATATTCGTCCAGGACGATCAGCTCTCTGGAAAATTTTCGTCCAGACGATCACATTTTCGTTCAAACGATAAACCGACTTAGAACAGTTTTCAGCAGTTTCTAGAACCGACCTTGCAATAACCGTTCGTACTGGACGAACCAAGTTCGTACAGGACGATCAGCTGTACGAAGTCAGTTCGTACACATATACAAATTGGGTCGTTTCAGATCGTTTAAGTAAAATCGTCCAGGACGATCCAGAATCGTACCGGACGATCCACTGCGTACAGAATTGAAAATTTGCAGTTTTTGGGCGGTTTCACTTGTCTTTTATATAAATAGTCCAAATTAGACTGCCACCCAATCTTTTTGTCATTTGATCTTCGTGCCTATTGAGAGAATAGCCAAGGAGAGAGTGGAAGAGAGCATTCAAAGGAGGATTCCTACCACTGGAGCGAGAAGGCTTCACTTGGATTGCTAAGGTAAGAGTCTCTACTTGTGAAATTGGATTTCTTCACTCTTTTTCTTTCTTCCTTCTAGATTCTTGTGAGAAGATCATTCAAGAAGATCCGGTTCTCTGCCGACACTTGGAGAGTGTGAACAGCCGAAGGGTTCTCTGCCGACACTTGGTGAGTGTGAACAGACGAAGGGTTCTCTGCCCACACTAGGAGAGTGTGAAAGGACGAAGGGTTCTCTGCCCACACTAGGAGAGTGTGAAAGGACGAAGGGTTCTCTGCCCACACTAGGAGAGTGTGAAAGGACGAAGGTTCTCTGCCTACACTTGGAGGGTGTGAAAGGACGACGGTTCTCTGCCAACACTGGGTTTTGTGTAAAAGGACGGACGGTTCTCTGCCGCACCGGGGGGAGTGGTGAAAAGAGTGTGTTGTAAGGGCTTCTCCGCCTTGCTGTGGGTGCAAAAGGAGAGTCACTATTGGTATTAGTGCAATACTCAGAGGGCGCCTCTGAGGAGTGGATGTAGGTCTGGTTATAGACCGAACCACTATAAATCTGGTGTCATTTACTTTACAGCTTTTACGTTTCCGCACTTTAAATTTCAGTTTTAACAACTCTGTGGTTGAAAAACATTTTTCTACTAACCTTAAAAGAAAATTTTATTTCGGTTCAACTTTAACATTAAGAGGGTTTAAAATTTTTAAAACTACCAATTCACCCCCCCTCTTGGTAGCCTTGGGACATTTACTTAGGCTTAACAACCTAATTACTGGACTCAACAAGTGGTATCAGAGCAGAGTTTCAAAATCATAAGTTTGAACTACTTTTTGATTAACGTAGATGGCTACATTTGGAAACCGAAACACACCTGAGGGTTACTCTATCACTAGACCTCCACTGTTTGACAATATTCCTTTTGATTTTTGGAAAACACGCATGTCTACTTTCTTACAGTCACTTGATTATCGCATGTGGATGCTAGTCCAGGAAGGTTACACAAAACCAACTAGATTAGTTGATGGAATTAGGGTAGATACACCCTTTGCAGATTGGACTATAGAAGAACGTGACTTAGCACAATTAAATGCGAAATGTTTAAATAGTTTCTTTTGTGCTTTAAAATCTGAAGACTACATGCGAGTTTCCACTTGTAAAAGCGGAAAAGACATATGGGATAGACTTTGTATTACTTATGAAGGGACAAATGAGGTTAAGCAATCAAGACTCAATATCTTGTTACATGACTACGAATTATTTCGCATGAAACCTAATGAATCTATATCTGACATGTACACAAGATTCACTCAAATTGTCACCTCTTTGCATGCACTTGGTAGGGAATTAACTAATGCTGAAATGGTTAATAAGATTCTTCGTTGTTTACCTACTGCATACGATGCTAAAATTACTGCAATTACAGAGTCAAAAGATCTGAACATTTATTCTATTGACAATCTTCTTGGTTCACTCATTGCTTACGAGCAAGGAGTAAGTCAAAGAAAGATTGATGCAGGTGAACCAAGAAAGGAAAAGAATCTTGCATTAAATGTGGAAGAGTCAGAAAGTGAACACTCACAACCTGAGGATGAAGACGATATAGCACTGATGACTAGACAATTCAGAAGCTTTTTAAAGAGGAAGCAGAAGAGACGCCAGCAATGGAATAGAGGTAAGTATAACAAAAAAATGGCAGGGTTTCTAATGAAGTGATTTGTTATGAATGCAGGAAACCAGGTCATATCATATAAAAACTGATTGTCCAAAACTTTAAAGCCACTCCTAGCAAGGAGAAGGTAGAGGAGAAACCAATGGTAAAGAAGGGCAAGAAGAAGTTTCAAAAGGCTTTTTGGGCGGACTCAGCTTCAGACTCATCTGAGACTGAAAACGAAGAAGAAGTCACCAACCTTTGCTTGATGGCAGATAAAGCTGAACAATCAGATCAAGAAGAGGTATGTGATTTAAACCTATGATGAACTGTTTGAAGTTTCTGAACACATGCATGATGCATATAGGAAAACTAAAAAGATGCATTCTAGTTTAGTTTTTAGAATTGGAAGAGCTTAATAAGGAACACGAAATCCTTAGGAAAGATCATGCTTTAATTGATAGCAACCACATGAAACTACTTGATGAATATGATGACTTGAATAAAAAATTTTTGAAAATTTAAAATCATCCTATGCTGAACTTGAAAAAGAATTTGAGAAATTTAAGGATGAATCTGAGCACAAGACATATAGAATCAATTATACAAATCGAATCTTGAAGTATGAATTCATTTTACAAACTTACTATAAGAGCTCTCGAGGATAATAGGATCCCCCCTAAACTTGAAGATTTTACAAATCCTAAATATTTATCATAAATTCATGAAATCCCTTAGAAGACAATCATATGAAAGAAAACATAGGAATATTTTTCCTAATGTTAAATGTAACAATTGTGGATTTTTGGGGACATATATCTCACACCTGCACTTTAAAGATGAAACCTAATTTGGTGTGGAGAACTAAGATGCATAAACCTAGACATATCACACATGCATCTGATTATAAATTTCATAAAGGTGAACCCAAACTAGTTTGGGTTCCCAGGTCTAACATTTGAGAATTTTGCAGGAATACTCTCACACAAGACCTCGTGAGAGTATATGGTACCTGGACAGCGGATGTTCTAAGCACACATGACTGGAGATACTGCTCAATTCATAACGCTGGAAACCAGAAATGGAGGCAAGGTTACACTTGGAGATAATACCACAAAGAAGGGTTGGATCAGGTATGATTGGAAATTTGAAAAAAACTTTTTCATAGATAATGTTTTATTAGTTGAAGGCTTAAAACATAATTTGCTTAGCATAAGTCAGCTATGTGATAAGGGCTATAATGTAAAATTTTTACCTACTAGCTGCATAATTAGCCTAAATGGGAAAATTGTTTTAAATGGAAAAAAGGGTGAACAATGTCTACATGCTAGATTTAAATTGTATTCAATCTCCTACTGCTTTTTGTTTGAAAATTGTTTCTGATGAATCATGGCTTTGGCATAGGAGACTTTGTCATTCTAGTATGAAAAATCTTAGAAAAATTACCCAACCAAAGGAGAAATTGAACTCATACATGTTTCAACTGAAAATCAACTTGCAGACATTTTTACAAAACCTTTAGCCTTTGATACCTTCAGTACTTTAAGAACAAGGCTTGGTGTTATTGATTTGAATGCTTAACCAAAATGTCTTTGCAACATTGATACTTGTTGTGTTTTGTTTTTGTGATTTTGTGAATTTTGTGTATTTTTGAATGAATTGTTTTTGGATTTATGATTTTGTCTTATGTTTTTCTGTGTTTTTTGATTTTTTTTTTTTGTTGATTTTTGTTAAATTAAAAATTTAAAAATCAAAATTTTTTTGAGGAAATCGTCCAGGACGAAATATTTTCGTACGGGACGATGTGTAAAGGAACAGTTTGCGAAAATTTAAAAAACACCGTTTTAGAGCAGTTTTTATTGGATCGTCTGTACGATCTGTGATCGTCCAGGACGAATTTCTTTTTGCTCTCAAAAACGTCGGGACGATTGAATGCAGCGGTTGAGTGGATATAAAACAGTTTTTAATACGAACTTCGTCTGTACGAAATTTTTGTTTCGTCCAGACGAACATGTGTCGTTTCATTGTAGGGGACGATTTTCAAGAGTCATTAAAACGAAATACTTTTCGATCGTCTATACGAAATTTTTTCGTCTGTACGATCGGTCAAGTCAAAAAGCCTGTACGAAGGGACGCATCGTAAGTTGTGTTGAATACGAAAAGCCGTTACATTTTGGACGAATTGGATCGTCTGTACGAACCTACTTCGTCCAGACGAACTATTATGTTTCGTCCAGGACGAATATTTTCGTCCAGGACGAAAGTATCGTTTTCCTTTAAATATGAAGGCTTTTCAAACTTGAAAATCACACTTTTCAAATCTCTTTCTCAATCCCTTTCAACATCAAATCAACAATGGCCTCCTCTAGCAAGAGACAAAAGGTTTTGGTGAAGAAACCCAATAGGAATGCCCAAGACAACTTTCTTTCTAAGGAAAATGAGGAATCTTTTCCTCGTTTTGCTCTCTGCAAAAATCACTCCGTCTCGCATTCTTATCCCAGCAGAGTTGAAATATCGGGTAATGCACCTTTTCGCCTCAACCCAATTTCAGTTCATTCTTTCTCTCGTCCACTTCTACAACAAACAAACCTACCATTACTTCCTTGCCAACATGAGTTTCAATTCTGACCACTCTATCATTAGTTCTTTTGTTTTTAAGAAGAAAGTTGAGATCACCAAGCACGATCTTGGTGCATTTTTTAAACTTAAGAACTGAGGGATATAGAGCCCACACCCCCTAATGTCAGAAAACTCTTTCAAATGGTTTCAAATCAATAACATAATTAGAGGAAATGCAATTGACAATCATGTTGCTAGAGTCTCAGGTATGACTCAAGATGCCCGAATCATCCAGCATATCCTTAGATCCTCAATTATTCCTAAAGCTGGTGATAGGATTAACATCACTCCTCTCCTTTCTTGTCTAACCTAACTTTTTAATCATGTCAAGACATCCTATTGATGAAGCCCAACTCATCATAGATCATATCTATGGGCTTTCAGAAATAGGACATGCTGATCAGAAGAAGAAGAAGAACATTTCATTAGGGCACTTGATTACTTACATTTTGGAGAAAAAAATACAATATAGTGCATCCTGATGAGGAATATGAAGAGCCAGTTTTACTATAACAATGCATCATTTAGACTGCTCTTCAAGGAAGGAAAAGATAAAGGGAGAGCACATGACAGTGCTTCAGAAGAAGAAGAAGAAGAAGAAGAAGGAGAGCATACCTCTGCACCTCAGTCAGATTATTATCAGAATCTGATTGAGAGATTTGATCGATTAGAGACTCATATTGATCAAAGATTTGATCAATTTGATGCTCAACTTGTGCAGCAACAACATGACATTGGTGTTATTAGAAATGAAGTACATGATATCAATACCAATGTAATGTTGATGGCCCTCCTACTTTAACCTTTTCGGTGGCATTCCTCCTCCTCCTCCTCCAGAACAGTAGAGATGATTTTATGTGTTTTTGTTTGTTCTTGTGTTTGTATTTTTTGTTGTGTTGTTGTGTTTTTGTTTCACATTTTTTTTTTGTCTTGTTTTGTTAATGTTTTTGTTAGTGTTTTTTTTTTTTAATGTTGTGTCTTGTACTTTATGTTGTGTTTTTAATTTTTGTGAAATGTAATCCTTTCATATAAATCAATGCATTTCGCACTTGTTTCAGTATTGATTTGTTATTGAAATGTGGTTAATTTTTATGAATTTCATTAGTATTATTTAATCTTCATCGTGCTTAAATTAGATCGTAATTTGAGATTATCTACATTAGAAAATCTAGTCTTTCTAAGTTTAAAAGTTGTTTATAACTTGTTGTAATTAGAATTTTTAAATTCATGTCTATTCATTTAGACTACATAAAAGTTAAAATTATTATTGCAATTTAGATGTTTACTTATTTTGTATTTCCTTGTTCAAAATAATATTTATGTACTTAGAAATATTTGAAATTTTAGATTATTGATTTTGGAAAGAATTGGTCTAAATTACTCTTGAAAATTGTACAAAAAGTACAAAAATCAAAAGAAATGCGCAATGGTTCGCAAATATGAAAAAGAGGCACAAAAAACAACTCAATATCAATAGATGCACAAAAATGTGCTCAAAAAAGCTTGAAAAAGATGCGCAAAGCGCCACATGTGGTAATTCTCTTCTTTCCCAAATTCTTTCAATCTCTTAATTCAAATTGATCTTATGTTCATTTATATTCTTTTTTGAATTTTGAAATATAGAATTTTTTTTCTTCATCTCTCTTGTAATGATTTTCTATATTGAAATGTCTAAATTGAATCATGTCTTTGCTAAATTCTTCTTACTTACAATGTTATATCAGTTTTTTTTAAATCTCCTGAATTTCTATGATTGACCTAATGTTTTTAGTTGAAAAATTGCATACCTTATATCAATCACCATTTAGATTAAATATTCAAATGAATTTTCATACAATTACTTACATTTCTTGTCTATTTCTTCTTCACTTTTTGTTGCTGTCAAAAAGGGGGAGAAATTATTAGTTTGTGTATGTTTGTGTTTTGTGGTATGTTTTTTGTTTGCAAGTTTGTGTTGCAAGTTTTGTGTGTTAAAAAATTTTTGAAAAAAATAAAAATTTTGTTCGTTAAATATTGTTCTTTAATGCCTCCTTATGTTAATGTACTCATAAATTCAGGGGGAGTTTAGGAGATAAAAGATGTGTTTTAACTTGAAACCATACTAATAATAATTGTTTTGCCATCATCAAAAAGGGGGAGATTGTTTGAATAGTTGCTATTTGAATGAGTTTATATTTATGCAACTTATGTAGTTTTGATGATTCCAAACATTATTGTTCAAATGTATAGTTATCTCCTAACAAATTCAGAAGATTTGCACTTGCTCTTGTGTGTACTAACATTTCAGGAAAATCAGACTCCAGACTACGAAAACTTCAATTCAAATTCAACATGAGATATTTTGTTTAATTTTTTTTTTTTTTTATTAATTTTGAAAGGGAGTGATTGTAATTGAGTGAATAAAATCTCACACACACACACACACAAAAAAGGAGATCTTGAAATTCTATACTGATCGTACAGGACGATATTTATCGTACTGGACGATCTGTCAGTTATCTCCTATAGAGCACTTGGAACGAATAGGAACTTGCTTTGAAAAAAAATTTTCTAAGTCCTATTCGTCCAGGACGAAATTTATCATCGTCCCAGGCGATGGGTTCTCTGGATAATTTTCGTCCAGACGAATTTTGACCATCGTACGAGGCGATGGGTTCTCTGGATAATTTTCGTCCAGACGAATTTTGACCATCGTACGAGGCGATGGGTTCACTGGAAAAATTTCGTACAGACGAAAATAAATATCGTACAGGACGATCAGCTCTCTGGAAATTTTTTCGTCCGAACGAAAACAAATCATCGTCCCAGGCGATGGGTTCACTGGAAAAAGTTCGTCCAGACGAAATAAATATTCGTCCAGGACGATCAGCTCTCTGGAAAATTTTTCGTCCAGACGATCACATTTTTTCGTTCAAACGATAAACCGACTTAGAACAGTTTTCAGCAGTTTCTAGAACCGACCTTGCAATAACCGTTCGTACTGGACGAACCAAGTTCGTACAGGACGATCATCTGTACGAAGTCAGTTCGTACACATATACAAATTGGGTCGTTTTCAGATCGTTTAAGTAAAATCGTCCAGGACGATCCAGAATCGTACCGGACGATCCACTGCGTACAGAATTGAAAATTTGCAGTTTTTGGGCGGTTTCACTTGTCTTTTATATAAATAGTCCAAATTAGACTGCCACCCAATCTTTTTGTCATTTGATCTTCGTGCCTATTGAGAGAATAGCCAAGGAGAGAGTTGAAGAGAGAGCATTCAAAGGAGGATTCCTACCACTGGAGCGAGAAGGCTTCACTTGGATTGCTAAGGTAAGAGTCTCTACTTGTGAAATTGGATTTCTTCACTCTTTTTCTTTCTTCCTTCTAGATTCTTGTGAGAAGATCATTCAAGAAGATCCGGTTCTCTGCCGACACTTGGAGAGTGTGAACAGCCGAAGGGTTCTCTGCCGACACTTGGTGAGTGTGAACAGACGAAGGGTTCTCTGCCCACACTAGGAGAGTGTGAAAGGACGAAGGGTTCTCTGCCCACACTAGGAGAGTGTGAAAGGACGAAGGGTTCTCTGCCCACACTAGGAGAGTGTGAAAAGGATGAAGGTTCTCTGCCTACACTTGGAGGGTGTGAAAGGACGACGGTTCTCTACCAACACTGGGTTTTGTGTAAAAGGACGGACGGTTCTCTGCCGCACCGGGGAGTGGTGAAAAAGAGTGTGTTGTAAGGGCTTCTCCGCCTTGCTGTGGGTGCAAAAGGAGAGTCACTATTGGTATTAGTGCAATACTCAGAGGGCGCCTCTGAGGAGTGGATGTAGGTCTGGTTATAGACCGAACCACTATAAATCTGGTGTCATTTACTTTACAGCTTTTACGTTTCCGCACTTTAAATTTCAGTTTTAACAACTCTGTGGTTGAAAAACATTTTTCTACTAACCTTAAAAGAAAATTTTATTTCGGTTCAACTTTAACATTAAGAGGGTTTAAAATTTTTAAAACTACCAATTCACCCCCCTCTTGGTAGCCTTGGGACATTTACTTAGGCTTAACAACCTAATTACTGGACTCAACACCCTATGTTAGAGAGAGAGCCCCTATTCTCTAATATTTGGAGGATATACTCACAACTAAGTTTCTTTTTAAGAGTATATTAAAGAATTTCTAGCTTGCAAAAGTTAAAAAGGAAAGAGGCCAATGAAGCCAAAATTGAAAAGAATGTTATATACACAAAAGTGTATCAAAGAATCAAAAAATGCTCAAAAGAGCAAATCAAATGACAAGAGGCATAAAATGAGCCCACTAAATGCAAGCTATTCTCTCTTTGGTAAAACTCTTAAAACTTAGAAAACTCATTAATTATGTGATGTTTTCAAAGACTTGATTTCAATTTCCATGATTGAGAAAAATTACTTTGGTTTATTAAATATGAGATATTTTCTTTGTAAACAAGCTTTGAATGGATCTTATTATCCCTATTAGTTATTCTAAGATGGATTTTTGGTTTCCAAAAGAATTTTTGTACCCTGAAGGATGTCTGATCAAGGGTTAACAAAATCAAATATTCTACCTTCTTCTAATTGAGATTTGTTAAACTTATTGATCTCTTGGAACTTTAAAAGGCTTAACTTTTTGAAAAGAATTCTCATATGATCCCTCCATAAATAAAAACAAAAAAACAAAAAAACAAAAAAAAGGGGGGGTCTCTTCGTTCTGCTTTCTTGAATCCTCCTTTTTGATATGTCAAAAGGGGGAGAAGTTTATGAGGTTCTTTTTTACATCAATCCTGAATTTTTTTTTCCATCTGTTTTCGTAGTGGTTTGTCATCATCAAAAAGGGGGAGATTGTTGCAAACTATTTTCATGGCTTATGTTTTGATGATTGACAAACACTATCTCTCTTGGACTACTTGTTGCTTCTAACTTTTCAGGAATCAAAGATCGGACGATCAAGAGGAAGCCAAGTCCAGGATCGCGTAGGTTTAGGGTTGAGTCAGTCTGTAATTTTATTTTTCACCTTTTGAGTCTACTTGTAAGAATAAAAAAGACTGATGCTAAGTAACCCGTCACACACACACTTGAGAGGCTTAGAAATTCTATTTTTGCCCACATCGGCCCGGCCGATATTTATATCGTCCGGGACGATCAGCTTAAAAAAGAAAGTCTAATTAAGGATTCTTAATTAAGGCAGCCGACATTAACATATCGGCCTGGACGATACGTGTATCGGCCAGGACGATAAGCTCAAAATAGAAAAAGATAGTCGCCTTAGACAGTTTAGGCATACTGAATTTTAAATTATCGTCCAGGACGATTCCAGGATCGGCCTGGACGAAATTACCAAATTATGCCTTAATTGATCAGGAAATCAATGGAGTAATTAAGGATGATTGATACGATCATATCGTCCAGGACGATTGTGAGATCGGCC
Source organism: Dendrobium officinale (assembly GCA_019514585.1). Lineage (NCBI taxonomy): Eukaryota > Viridiplantae > Streptophyta > Magnoliopsida > Asparagales > Orchidaceae > Dendrobium > Dendrobium officinale. Next base: position 31,347,874 of record CM033699.1, on the reverse strand, counting down.
TGGACGATCAAGCCAAATTTCAATCGGCCAGGACTGTTCCCAGGGCTGTGCTCAGGACGATTTACCTCTGATTTGAACTAATCGGACAGGACGATCGTGAGATCGGCCTGGACGATCAAGCCAAATTTCAATCGTCCAGGACTGTTCCCAGGGCTGTGCTCTGGCCGATCTTCCTTGATTTGTACTAATAGGCCAGGCTGATGTCCATATCGGCCGGGACGATAAAGTCGGCTACTTGCAATTAATGAGCTCCTCTTGAGCTCTTCTATTTAAAGATCTCTTCTTCAACGTTTTTAAGAGACCTTTGGCTGCTGCCTTGACCTGAGAAGACCATGAGGAGAGAAAGAGAGAGAGGGAGAGAAAGAGGATCTTGTGAGGGGGAGCTTGTGAGGGGATTCACAAGGGTTGCTCAAGGATCGCTCTGCTTGTCTTTCGTCTGGAGTTTCTCGTCCGTGGAAGGGTCGGTAGAGGTAAGAAGTTTTGCTTTTGGTTGTGGTTCTCTGCCAGCTTCAGAAGGAAGCAAAAGGAGGTAGGTTCTCTGCCTTGCCGGGGTGGCAAAAAGGAGTTTCTTGTGAGGGCTTCTCCGCCTAGCTGTGGGGGCTAAAGGAGAGTCACGTTTTGTAGTGCAATACTTGGAGGGTGCCTCCAAGGAGTGGACGTAGGTCTAGTCGACCGAACCACTATAAATCTTGTGTTCTTATTTTTGCTTCCGCACTTTTAAATTCCGCATTTGGATTGGTGGTGTGATTTGGTTTATGAATTTATTTATTTGTCTCAAGAATTTTTAAAATACCAATTCACCCCCCCTCTTAGTTAGCTTGGGACTAAGTTCATAGGGCTTAACATCCCGAACAAACTTTCACCTCCTACTTATCAATTTCTACTATATGCTCCACCATACTATCCCCCACCAACCCATCAGCCTGCTACAGCTGGACCTTCGACAGCAGCTGCAGCAGAGCAGGAGACAGATGGTAGAATGTTGATAGCACCTAAGGGTGACACGTACATACAGTCTCTTTTATTTAAACTAACGAATATTTTTATTTTATATTTTATATTTATTTCACATAACTTTATTTTTTTAGGTTCTACCCATCAAAATAACCGACACATAAAATACGGGACATCATACGGAGCAGGTTTGATGCTCCTTATATTTCTTGGAAGAAAGTCCCGAAAGAAGTCCGGAAGATGTGATTTAGAGAGTTTGAGATATTTTTGGGTTTTATTTTTTATGTTAAATGATTTATTCTTTCTTACTTAAGCTAATAATCTTATATATTATATATCATATGTATTTGATTGTATAAAGAGTTTTGTTAGCTGCCACAACACAATGACAGGAATAGAAAGAATTTTGAGAAGCGTGGGTCTACTCGGATGCCCGATATGTTCACAGATATTAGAAAGTTTGGGAAGCGACCATTGTGGATTGGAGAGGTTATATGGGCTGAGTTGAATGCATCTTGGGGCAGCAAAGAGTACAGTAGGATGAGGGATCAAAATCGACAGAACAGAGCTTCTGATGTTGGTGGGTTGGGTAGTTCACTTCATACAGGCGGCTCTGTTCCACATACTAAGCACAGGCGTCATTTGGTAATGAATTTTAAATATTTTTTAAAATTGTTCTTTAATCTGTATTAATAAAATTCTCTTAATTCATACAGAAAGCGATGCTTGGTAGAGAACCAACTCCTATTGAATTGCATAGTCGCACTTATAAGCGACAGGAGGATCAACAATGGATTGATGAGAGATTAATAAAACCCTATGTAAGTATATTTTTATACATGTTTAATATTTTCTAAGTTTTAGTTTAACTATATATATTTATATTATACTTTCACATCAGGATTATACACGGCTTCGAGAGACTCATGCCGCATCAGGTGAGGGCTCTTCTGGCGGCTCTGTGGAGTATTCTGAGTATCGCATCTGGTCGCAGGCCGTCGGAGGAATGCAGCATGGTAGAGTATATGGCTAAGGTGCGCAAGCTCAGGCATACGAGGGGATGACCTCCTCTACTGCATCCAGCTTCGCATCCAATTCTCATGACTCCTTACAAGCTCAACAAATAAGTGGCCTTCAAGCTGAGCTAGAACAAGTAAGAAAATCACAAGCTGTTTGGCAAGTTAAGCTGCAAGCACAGGTTCAAGCTCAGCTGCAAGCACAGATTCAAACAAGTACGGAGCAACACAATCAGTTGTTGGATGAAATGCGCAAGATGAGGGATCAGCTGAGTGGAAAAGACGTAGCTCCACCTGAGGAGTCCACGGAGTCAGAGTAGTTTAATTTAGTTTACATGAACTTGTTTATTTCTGTGAACATGTGTTATTGAACAGTTTCTTTTAATCTGATGTTTTTTATTGATTGTTACTATTGAACGGTTTCTTTTAATGTTATAAACTGTTATGAAACTATTGTGAATTTGTTATAAAATGTTGATTTGTTGAAATGTTACTATTAAAATGTTGTGGAATTGAGATTTGTATAGGTTTGCAGGTGTGGAAATTTGATTGTTGGCTGGGAATGAATTTTTTTTTTGTCAATGCTACAGGTTTCCGGCGGATTGTATGCCGAAAATCCGTCGGAACGAACGATACAACGAATTCTATCGGACGTATCGACGTCTTCCTTCCGTCGGCAACTACCGGCGCATGTTCCGGTGCGATTTTTGCCGCTTATTTATGGCGACAATTTTGCGCCGCAAATAAAGCCGTGGGTTGTCTACGACGACCTTGCGGCATTTTGTCCTCCGGTACTTACCGACGGAAAATCCGACAGAAACTTACTGGCGCATATGGCGCCGCAATTTATCGGTTGTAAGTCGTCGGCACCAATCCGATGTTTCAAGCTGGTAATGTGTCAGGAAGTGCGCCGAAAAGTTTTCCGACGCATTACATTCGTCAGAAAAATTTTATCGACGTGACCAAAACCGGCGTATGCATTTCCGCCGAAACGTGCGCCGGAAACTTATAGTTCCGTCGGATTATCTGTGTTCCAGCGGATTTAGTCCGCCGGTAATGACGGGTTTTCCTGTAGTGATAGTGTTCCGTACAAACAATTCAAATTCGTTTGTACGAAATGACATCGTACTATACGAACAGCTTAAAATTTGAACAAGTTTGGGAGGTACAATTACGTACGAACCCATTTTATACTCTGGTAGTCATCTGTATGAATCTTACATTATATAGTATGAACTAGTTAAATCAAAGCATGCTTCGTATGGTATGAACATGGTGGAGCCCATTTCGTACTATGGACGTCGTATGTATGAAATTAATTTCATACAATATGAATAGTACAAAGAAAATTTCTAAGGCATGATTTGATAAACTGCTTTCTAGAGGAACACTCAGATAAAATCATTCTGTATACTATCCCAAAATCGTACAGTACAATTAGTGTGAAAAATACAAGTTTTTACACTTCCCCCAGTGTGTGTATACGGTTACTCAATTATAATCACACTCTCTCAGACTCAAAAAAAATAAAAAAATTACATACTTCATTATAAGAAATCCTAATCTAATATGTTTTGAAGTCTTTGACAGTCTAGAGTATGATTTTCCTGAAATGTTAGTATACACACAAAACAAGTATAGAATAAAAAATACTGTGAAACATAAAGATGTGAGCCATAATGTTTATTATCATAAAAAATATAAAGTCGTGAGCAATGAGTCACAACAATCTCTCACATTTTTCATGATGACAAACATTACTTGTTGAATTTGCAAATTAAGTTTTATTTCTCTCATAATATCCCCCTCATTAAGATAATCATTTTAAAAATGGGGAAAACTAAAATAAATTTTTTCTTAGTAACAAAAAGATTTCTAGAAAAAATACTAGTACAAAGTAAATATAAAGTACATTCTCCCCCTTTAACATTATCAAAAAAAAAGAGGAGTACAAAAAACAAAAACAAAAAGACTAAAGATCAAATGGACCCTGATTGGGTGAAGGTAATGTTTTAGAAGAATCAGTTTAGAATTTTTGCAAATTTTCTTAGAATGAGAAAGTTAACTCTTGATTTTATTCAAAAACCTAGTAAGGCATGAATTGACAATACATAATCCGGAAAAGTTAGAGATTCAAAATTTGTTAATCTTAACTCAGGTTCCTTCAAAGGCTCAAAAACTTTTTAAGTCAACATCTAAATCAAGAAATAAATTAGATAAAGAAACACTAATCTTTTTAAAACTTATTTCATGAAATATATCTAATAGAAGATTAATGAAAAAATTGATGAATCTAGAATCATGATTTTCAAACTCAAATATCTAAAATATCAATAGATATAAGGGTTTTCTAAAAAATTAAGAAATATAAGAAATATAAGCAAACTTATCGTGGGCTCATTTCGTGTCTCTTTATTAGCTTTTTGCGCACTTTGTGTAACTTTTAATTTCTAATACACTTTATGTATATTTCCCAATTTGACGTCATTACATTTCTTTTTGGATTTGGGCTCATTTTGTGCCTCTTTTCTTTTTAACAAATATACTTCCTTTATATAATTTTAAAAACAAAAGAAAACCAATTCTAGTGACAAAAATGAACTGCTTGATTAAGAAAATAATAAGATTGATTTAACAACTTGCAAAAGATCCCTATGAGATAAAAAAATAAAGGGAGATGGAAATTTTTTAATTTTAAAATTTAATTTATAATTTGATGAAGATTTTGAATCAGAAGTAAAATAGCATCATTAAGAAATGAGATAAAGAGACAAAATCATGAGTTTCCTTCTTTTCATTATTTTTAGAGAAGTCAAACATAACTTACATAAAAATTTAAGAAAATATGAGCTAAATTTTTCATTTTTAGAAAAAAATGATCTTTAAAAAGTGATTTGATTCTCTAAAATAAATATTAAACAAAATGTAAAATGTGTGTGTGTTAATCAAAGTGACTTTACAAATGATAGAAAGAATATAAATTAAAATATCTTACAAAAATATAGAAAATTAAACACATTCACAAAAGAAAAAAAAATTACACGCACATATATATTAACAACACTCAAACAAAACTTTAAACATCATCTTGTTTCCTAGTCTGATGATTGAGAAGTTAGATCTACCTAGGAGATTTTTTACATTTTTATTATTTGCCCTTATTATAATTTGCTTATTTTTACCTTTTTTCATTGCAGGAAAAGCTTTTAAGTTTGAGCACTCATTTTTCATATAACCGGATTTTCTACACCCAAAGTAAATTACTTTAGAGGAATTCTTAATATCCTTACCATTTTTATCTTTATTCATCTTTTGTTGATGTTGATGTTTACGCTTTAGTAGCTTTTCAAATTTTTTCATTATCAATGATGTCTCCTTAATTTTATCTTCTACTGAGTTTCTTTTCTCCATGTCATCAGTTTTTAGCATTATCATTTCACATGTATCCAAAAATTTTTGACTCACAGTTTGCTCGTGAGCAATAAGTGAGCCAATTAAATTCTTAATAATATAATCATTCAAATCTTTTGATTCAATTATAGAAGTGACTTTAGCATTAAATTTTTCAGGTAGACATCATAAAATATTATTTACTTTTTCAAAGGCATGATTTGATTAACTACTTTCTGAAGGATCACACAGATCAAATCATTTCGTACGATCCCAAAATCGTACAGTACAATTAGTTTAAAAAATATAAGTTTTTACACTCCCCTAGTGTGTGTATGTACGATTACTCAATTACAATCACACTCTCTCAAACTCAAAGAAAAATAAAAAAATTACATACTTCATTATAAGAAATCATAATCTAATATGTCTTGAAGTCTTCGGCAGTCTAGAGTATGAATTTTTTTAAATGTTAATATATAAATAAAACAAGTATAGAATAAAAAAAACTATGAAATATAAATATGTGAGCCATAATATTTGTTATCATCAAAAATATAAACTCGTGAGCAATGAGTCACAACAACTTTTACTATATAACTTTTTGTATGTGATATATCTCGTCAATATGAGCATTTAAACTTAAATATATTGCATTTTCACCTATTAAATTGGAAGTTATAATTTTTTAAAGTAAATGAATAATAGATAAATTTGATAGATTTTTCTGTATTTTATGAATTATTATATTATACATGACATTGATAAAAATATAATAATTGTATATAAGAGAGGCTAGATTGAAGGATATTTATTAGGGGAGTCAAAATGAGTCAACGGATCAGGTTTGGGTCCAACCTGAATTGACTCAGGTCCAAACATGTTGACCATAACCCAAAATGATTTTGCAAATGGGTCATGAATTTCAAACAAGACCCAACTCACTAAGTTGTCGAGTTGACCCGACCTGACCCTCAAACTGGAATTCTGGTAGCACATCTGCTGATATATGCTTAAGGACTATTTGAGGTGACAGTAATAAAGTCGATTAAGGAGGAATAGAAGCTTGAACCCATTTAGAACTCTAGTATGATATGAACAACGTCAAATGAGGAGTCGAAATGGCGAAGAAGCTTGGACCCTTTAAAAAATCTGATATTACAGGAAAAATGTAAGAGGAGGAGGCAAAGAAGGTTGGATCTGTTAAGAACTCCGATCTGATAGGAACAATATTATAGGAGCCATCAAATTGGAGAAGAAGCTTGGACTCATTCAAAACTCCTATCTGATAAGAACAACGTTAGAGAAGGGGGCGAAGAAGCCTGTACCCATTCAGAACTTTGATCCAATAGGAACAACGTCGACAGAGGAGGAGGCGAAGAAGCTTGAACCCATTTAGAACTCTACTTCACGAGAAGCTAAACAACAGTAAATAAATGTAGAAGAAGATGGAAGATTGGATAGGAGATAAACCCTTTTGTGCTTGGCCAACTTTTATTAATATTAGGAAACTTGAACATTTATATGTTGACAAAATGTTGTCTGATGACATAAATTTAATTCTAAGTTTCATGCAAGATTCTTTTGGGGAAGAATTGATCAATGTAATCAAGCAAATTCATTTCTTTCTATATCCTTTAGAAGGCAAAATGGAGTTATTTCATCAACATTCAAGAATGATGATTGCAACTTTATCCTTTGGGGAAAAGCTCAAATTTTTTAAACCCACTGACTTGAATTAGCTTAAGAAGATGAAGATGCAACTCTTTTTTTTTTTTGTGACTTGGAAGAAATGCTCTTCCTAATAACAGCTGACTAAGTCACATAAAATTATTAAATTCAGATCTCTGTACGAGAGGTTGTCTTCTTAAGGAAAATATTCTGCATATTGTAATTTCTTGCAAAAAGCTGATTGAAGTTTTTACTGTTCTAAAGAAGTGGGAATTTAAATTCCTTCTTTTAAATCATTTTCTTAAATATGACATCATCCTCAATCTTTGTCTATTAAAAATCATGTTCTTGGAAGAATTTATTACTCATTAATTTTTTGTTGTTGGGAGGATAGGAATTCTATCAAGCATGGAAAAACTTCATCTTCCTCTATGATTATTTTAGCCGAAATATTATCTATTTCAATCAAGCCAATACTAAATCCTATTTTGGATAACTATGGGCTAACCAGTTCAATGAACTGAATTCTAAATTTTGCCATCCCCCGCCTCCAAAATGGATTAAAGTTAATGTTAATGTTAATGCAGCTTTACTTAGTTCTAATTGCACATGAATCGGTGGAGTAATAAGGGATGATAAAGGAATATTTATATCAGCTTTTGAAAAGAAATTACATCATTGGGATGTAGCTCAGCTTGAAATCATTTCTATCCTTTCTTTAAAGGATATACTCAAGATTGGATGACTGAAGTTGAAGTTGTTTGGATCAAAGGGGATAATGCCAATTCTATCAAGCCTTTTCATAAATCATTAATTCCTCAATTTTGGCTAGCTGCTTATTCTACCTCTTTAGATTTATCTTTTTTGAACGATTTTAAGCCTATTATTTTTAATTATATTTTTAGAGAGGAGAATAAGGTTGTGGATTATTGTACAACCTATGCATTAAATGGTAGTTTCCTTTGGGACTTTTTTCAGGATAATCTTCCTTCTGATTTTATTTCCTTATTGAAGGAAGAATGTGATAGACTATCTATCAATTAGTTACGATTTTTTTATGAATAAGATTGCTACTTGCATTTGTTTAAAAAAAAAACTTTGACTATAATATAAAAATATAAAATAATTATAACAAAAAAATAAAAAGAGAGGAGAGCTCTCATTTAAGTGAAATTTGCTGCCTTTATCACAGGCAAAACCTGGTTCTATGCCCCAAGAGCTTATATTTCTCTAAAGTGCTATCACTTTTTGTCCTTTTAGGCATCCTATGACTATTTAGAAAATTACTTTGCAATCCTTTCCCTTTATGATAGGGGTTGTGTGTTCCCCGTCATTGATGTGGTATGTCTTGTTATGGGCAATAGCATCCTTTCTCAGTAGATTATGGTTTCCTATTGGAAAATCACTCCTTTTCATACTTGATGATATAGTTCACCCATTGGAATCCTGCCCTTAACTAAAAGAGCGTTTCTTTGGTTACGTGTATATGACCTATATCTCTCATAGGGTCCCATTATTTAGCATGGGTATTAACTTTGTGGTTATCTAGTGATTGTTGGTTTTTGACAGAGCTTTTGTTCCCTATTGCTAGTGTGTCTCGCTCTCTACTTCAGTGTTACTCTTCGCACTGTGAGATCACTTTCTCCTTCTACTACTTGCATCTCATTCTCTAATCTAGAAAAGATGCACCATTTTGTTACTTCCTTTACTATTTGATAAACTTGTATGGGGTAGTCTTAATTTTATCTATGAAATTTTGTTTGCACTTAAATACTCATGGTTGTGATGATTTATCATCTATCATATGACAACTAAGGTGCAAGTTTAGGATTTCTTGGATAGTTCATCACTTGAGATTTCCTTTTTATCACCTTTAGTGGATTTATTCTTTCAAACATTCATATGTTATTGTGCAGTCATGCTCTTTCTCCTATTAAGGTCATGACAACCTTGCCTTGATTTTGCATGAGAGTCTTAATATTATCTATGTGATGGAACTCGTCTACGGACAGGCCTGCATGAGGTGTTTTTTGTGGATTCATATATTTAAGAAGTCCTTATGTCATCTCTTTTTATTTTCTTCTCACATCACAGTAAGGCTTATGAGTGGGTGATTGTTGAGTTCCCCTTCATCTTACCATAAGGCTTATAATCGGGTAGGGACAATGCTGCAGTCATATGTGTTGGTTAGAGGTGGCTTCTTCCCTTTTGTCGTACAGCAGACATATGTGCCAGGTGGATATCAAGTATTCTAGTAGGTTTTCTTATAGTTTCATGGGGAATATACTTCACTACCTCTTCATTCCCCTATTTCTTTCTTCTAATTAGGGGATTGTTGAGTTCCTTCTTTGCTCTATTGGCAAGCATATGCGTTCGGTAAGGACTCTATTACATGCATATGTGTCGGATAGAGTTTGCTCTTGTCCTCTTCCCATCATCGTCAATTATATGCATCAAGAGATTGTTGAGTGTTCTTTCCTCTTCACATCACCATCACGCATATATGCCAGGTGGTTGTTGAGTGTTTTTCCACTTTCACATCACTGTATGGAATATGTGCCGAGCAGATGTGATTCACGTTCTCTCCTGCCCACCACAAGGCATATGCACTGAGCAAAGGTGATTCATGTTCTCTCCACCGTATCGTAAGGCATCTGCACTGAACGGAGATAATTTGTGTTCTCTTCAACTCACCGCAAGGCATGTGTCAAGCAAAGGGGATTCTTGTTCTTTCCATGTCACTATAAGGCATATGCATCGTGCGAAGGAGATTTATGACATTTCCACCTCACCACAAGGCATATATGCCGAGCGGAGGTGATTCATGCTCTTTCCATCTCATCGTTAGGTATATGCACTAAACGGAGATGATTTCATTTTCTAGACACATCATCGCAAGGCATAAGAATCGAACGAAGGTGATTTTCTTTCCTCTACACATCACCTCAAGGCATATATGTGAGGCAAGGATGATTCCTACTTTACCCACCTCGCCCCAAGGCATATGCATCGGGCAAAGGGGATTTTGGTGTCATTTTTTACTTCACCGCAATGCATATGCATTGGGTGGTTGTTAAGTTTTCTTTGGCTCTTCCTCATTATTTCAATCAGGTAAGGGTAAGCATATATTCATCCCCATTTGCTATTTTGATCTATTCAAGTGAATATTGTGCTCATTTCTACCTTTTGTCCCACTATTTAGTATGATTTGGTGATTATTATATAATTGGGTGATTATTATATAATTGATTTATTATTAAATTTTTCTATGTCCTTTATTTACCCTTATGGGCCCATGGCCCGATGAGAAATAGACATTTGTGTCTAGGTTATTAGGTTGTATCTTCCCAGTGTTTGCGAGGTCAACGTCAACACATGCAGCTCTCTTGTCATTCATCACACATGTTGGGGGTCTATTTGCTACCGCAATATTCACATGTTTCCCCTCAATCGTGTTCGACCAACTCGATTGAGCCTCGTTGAACCCAATTTGACTCAAGTCGATGCCGATTTGGATTTAATTTCATTAAATTGGCTCGATCAAACGAATTGAACACAAATTAACCCAAATCGAGCCGAATTGAGTATGATTTGGATCCAATTTTGGTTTATAAATATAATTAAACTCCAATTAAACTTCAATCAACTTTTCCATCAATTTATATCCTTTTCTAAGTCAGGAAGCTCAATCAAATGGCTATAATCGAAGAGGCATCCAGCTCCATGGCTTTTCATGTATATTTGTGATCTTGAACAAGGCGATCAGGCTCCATTTTGTGCGTCTGAATGACTAGGATTATGGATGCAATCGGGTGGGCTTTCATTTTTTGTGAGGTGGTATACTTTTCCTTCAGCTGAGAGAGCTGAGAGCGATGCATCCACAGCCGAGCATCCCCTGGTCCAGCCCTCACTGCCGTTGTTGATTTCCTCGATCCGGCAAATTATTAGGTCCGGACACCCGACCTAAAAATAGGTTCGGACATCCAATTAAAACTTGTCACGTCACCTGCATTTTGATTGTGTTTTTTTTTTTTTGGGACATTTAGGCCATTTAAGGCAAACTCACACACACAACGCATACACATGGACTCAAACCTTGGACCTCTTAGTTGGAAGCCTAAGCTCTCAACCAATAGGCCAAGGGGAGTTGTGTAATTACTGCGCTTTACCTGCGCTTTTAACTACGTTTACCTGCACTATTCCTGCGCTTTTGACGTGCTTAATTTAAAATAATATTTTATTAATATCCGGACCTATCTCCGTATCCGATTACCATATGTAATAATGTGCCCACTACAGGACACCATCTCCTCACCACGAAGGTTATGACCTCCTTTCTTCACCTGTAATCCTTTAGTTAAAGTTAAAAAAATTTGGACATATGCAGTGGGCTAAAGACTGGTCACCTGTATTATCGTCACGAACAATGTTACAATCATCCTTGGTATCCTTCACCAAAACAGTATCTCCCTTCACAGAAAATGAAACCCTATCTCCATCGTTCTTAGAATTCCTTAGAATGTCATTAAGATTATCAATATTAGACATTTCTTTATCAAATCTGTTGACCATTATCTTCAAAGGTGTAGAAGAGGATGCTCCAGAATGAGAAAAATCATTTGGGTTTTTAGATTTAAGGGATATTTTTGGGCTCTTGAAATCTCCTTCCACAGCAATATCTTTACCTTTACCAACAATAGGGGCAGTAGGCTTAACGTTAGAAAACCTACCTTCATTTATAACCAAAGGCTTCTCCTTGAAAGAATTGGAACGAATGTTCAGCAGTGATGAACCTTTTCGGGAACCATCGAAAGCATTTCCAAAAGAACGAGCTGTTGACTTCAAATTTGTTCGAAATTGATTACGAACAATCTCCGTTGAAGGTCGATTATCATTACCAGGACCAACCAGCTGGCCGCCGGAGGGCCGGCGACCATCCACCATCTAGATGGTGAACAAAACCGAGGGAACAGGATTTTGAAAAACCAAAATCTTAGCATGAAAAATGGACACTCTCTCTGGTGTAGGAACCGGAACTACCTGCAAAGATCAAAGAAAACAGGAGAAAAGAATAGGAAACGAAGAAGAACCAGAGAGGAAGAAGAGAGGAGAACAGGGAATATAGGAGGAGAAGTATTCAGATTTTTGTATTCATGTATTATGCCTCTTCCCTTTGCTTCACTACAGATATACTAATACTAGATAAGACAAAAAGTTAGTTACTAAAGGTAGCTGAGCTGGCCACTAACTGGCAGCTGGTAGGACTAGAAATAGAAATATTAATTATAGCTAAGAGTGGAGAAAGCAATACGCAGGGCACATAGCCCGCGGTCTTAGGATCGGCCACATCAAGTCTCCCCGGCACTGAGAATTTCCTCGCCTGAGGAAATGGATTGAGCTGTACCGGTGTCTGGAGGTTTATACTCGAAGATGTCAGATATGTTGAAGGTGGATGGCGTTAAGTACGTCGGCGGGTGGTCCACAACATACGCGTTGTCATTAATGCGACGGAGAATCGGTACTGGTCCAATCTTCCTTGGGCTAAGTTTTGAGTATGTGCCCGGTTGAAATCGCTCTTTACGAAGGCGAACCATCACAAGATCACCAGGATTGAAGATCTTCTCTCGACGGTGGGCATCAGCCTGCTGTTTATACGCGTCATTTGCTTCGGCGAGCTTGTGTTTAACTTCCTGAAGCATCTTAGTGTAGTCCTCGGTGACATTAGCCGCCGCCTTGCTCTTACAGTGCGGGAGGATTGAAATGTCTACAGTGTGATTTGGGCATTTGGTGTAGACTACACTGAACGGGCACTGTCCAGTTGATCTGTTGGGCATTGAGTTATAGGCAAATTCAGCTTGCCCCAAATAATCATCCCATTGTTTCGGGTGCTCATGTGCAATACAACGCAGCATACTGCCGAGAGTTCTGTTCACAACTTTCGTCTGTCCATTCGTTTGCGGGTGATAGGCGGTGCTTAATTTGATCTCTGTACGCAGACGCTTCCACAATTCGCGCCAGAAGTGGCTGATAAATTTTACATCACAATCAGAGGTGATGCTGCGGGGAATGCCATGTAAACGGACGATCTCCTTAAAGAAAAGAATGGTGACGTTGAGGGCATCAAATGTCTTTTTGCAGGCCAAGAAGTGCGCCATTTTGGAGAATCAGTCGACTACGACCATAACAGAGTCCGCCCCGCGTTTCGTCCGTGGTAATCCAAGAACGAAATCCATGCTTAGATCTTCCCATATAGAGTTAGGCACGGGTAAGGGTAGATAGAGACCGGTGTTTTGGGCATTACCTTTATACAGTTGGCAAATTGGACACCTCTCGACAAAGCGGGTGACATCCCTGCATAAATGCGGCCAGTAAAATCTACTTCGCAGTTGATCTAAAGTTTTTACCTTGCCCAGGTGTGCTGCTAGCCCGCCACTGTGGAATTCCTTTACCAAATGTTCCCTCCAAGAGGAAACCGGTATACAGAGTGCATTTCCTTTAAATAAAAAGTTATGCCGGATGGAGTAATCATGGAACGGTACAAGTGGATCAAGAGATAAATTGTTCCATGCTTCTGAAAAATCTGGGTCTGATGCGTAGAGTTCCTGCAACGATTCCAGTCCAGGTGTGTCGACTTGGAGCTTGACCAACAAGGCGGAGCGACGGCTGAGGGCATCAGCGACGCGGTTTTGGACACCTGACTTGTGCTTCAGAACAAAACTGAATCGTTGTAGGAAGGTCAACCATCTCGCGTGCATTCTATTCAAGGTTTTCTGGCTGTTGATGAATTGAACAGCGTGATTGTCGCTGCTGAGAACAAAATCCTGGTGGAGGAGGTAATGTTCCCACTGCTTCAGCGCGCGGACAACGGCATATAACTCCTGCTCGTAAGCTGACCAGTTCTGTCGCGCAGGGCTAAGCTTCTCGCTGAAGAATTCAACGGGTCGGTCTTCCTGTGATAAAACGGCTCCAACCCCAATAGCTGAGGCGTCGGTGTCAACGTGGAAGGGTTTGCTGAAATCTGGAATAGCCAGGACGGGAGCTGATGTTAACGCCGATTTAATGGTATTGAAGCTAGTGTCCTGTTCTGATGTCCACTTCCACGATTTCTCTTTGAGGCAGTCAGTGAGCGGAGCTACAATTATACTGAAGCCCTTAATGAATCTGTGATAGAAGTTGGCCAACCCAATGAAGCTTCGAACATCAGTCACCGAGCGTGGAGCTGGCCATCTCGTAATGGCGTGGACCTTCTGTGGATCCATGTGTACTCCTTGACAAGAGATTATAAACCCAAGAAAATGAACCTGTCCTGCAGCAAATTCACATTTAGGATAATTGATATAGAGTTGATGCTCTCTTAGAATTTCAAAGATATTGGAGAGGTGTTCCCGGTGCTCATCCAATGACCGACTATACACAAGAATATCATCGAAATAAACGACGTAATACTTCCCCAGAGCGGCTTTAAGGATTTCGTTCATGAGTCTCATGAACGTGGCCGGCGCATTGCATAGCCCGAAGGGCATAACTCTCCATTCGAAAGACCATCCAGCGTCTTGAAGCAGTTTTCCATTCGTCGCCTGGACGAATGCGAATTTGATGGTAGCCGCTCCGGAGGTCCAGCTTGGAAAAGAATGTGGCACCTGCAAGTTTATCCAGCATATCTTCGAGTCGAGGGACGGGGAAACGGTACTTAACCGTTATTTTGTTGATAGCCCGGCTATCAACGCACATGCGCCAACTTCCATCCTTCTTTGGCACGAGCAATGCTGGGACGGCGCAGGGGCTTAAACTTGGTTGGATCAGCTGTTTTTGTAACAGTTCATCAATAATATTCTGCAAGATAGAGTGTTCTCGGGGACTCATCTTATAGTGAGAAAGATTCGGTAAATTAGCGCCGGGTTGAAAATCAATCTGGTGCTGCAAATTTCGCAGCGGTGGGAGCTCGTTAGGCAACTCTGCAGGCCAAATATCTTGGTATTTCTTCAAAATGTCTTCAACAGACTCGGGCGGTTTCACGTGCTGACCGGTCGGAGTGCAGGCTGCCGTGACCAGAGCAAACATCTGGGCGGATTCTTTCCAAGAGTGGACGATGGTCTGTCCCGATACCAAAAACATTGCGGATTTCTCCGGAGTTCCAGGGTCAACTTCACTGTGCGATCGCGGTAGCAAGCGAATTTTACGCTGTTTCCATTCAAACGAATAGGTGTTCGCTCGTCCGTCATGTATAGCCCCCACGTCATATTTCCAGGGGCGTCCCAAAATCAGATGACAAATATCCATGTCCAGGACGTCGCACAACACTTCACAGATGTAGGATTTCCCAATTGAAAAGGTCACCCTGCACATGTCTGTCACTGCAATATCAACCCCTTTTTTCACCCAACTTATCTTGTAGGGATTCGGATTGCGTGTAGTTTTAAGGTGTAGTTTTTGAACTACAGATCGGGATATGATGTTCTCCGTGCAACCACTGTCGATCAGCACTTCGCACACGTTGCCATTGATTGTGCAACGAGTGCGGAAGAGTGAATGCCTCTGGGACTTAACGGGCTGTCGCGGAGCAATCAACAGCTTCTGTAAAACACAGGCCACGGGTTCACCATCATCTGCCTGAAGATCTTCAAAGTCATGTTCATTCACTAACTCTGCATTGGCTAAATCCTCATCATCTTGTTCCCCGTCCATAACTTGGACCTGTTGACGATTGGGGCAATCGTTGGACTTATGTCCAGGTTGAAAACACCGGTAACACTTGATTGTTGTTGGCCGAGCATATGGATTGTTGTCCCACCCAGGGGTCTTCACGCGGTTGACAAGAGGGGGCTTAGGCTCCGCGCCTAAAATTCCTGCGCCACTGATCTGTGGAGAGATTGATTTACTCCCTCCGGCTGAGTGTGTTTTGTGTGCATCTCCGCTCGACTCCACCTAAAAACGGCGAATGCTGCTACTTTTTGGATGCCGGTTAAGTTGAATTTCAGCCTTAAGGGCATAATTCACAGCCTGTGAGAGGGTCCAGACTGAATTCATCTCTAGTTTATCCTGTATGGCCTCCTTCAAACCCCCGATATACCATGCCACCAGTTGTGTGTCGGACTCATTCAGATTATTCCGGGCGCTAAGCCTATAAAATTCTTCTGTGTATTCGCTAACGGTCCGAGCTCCTTGAGAGCAATGTTGGTATTGAAGGTAGAGCATTTGCTCAAAATCAGTAGGCAAGAAATGCCCTCTTAGTAGTCGCTTCATACGGTACCAGCTATTGACATTTCCCTTCCCTTCGCGCCTCCTTGACTGTAAAAGCTGCATCCACCATGCTCCGGCGCCTCCCTTGAGACGACAGGCCACATATTTGACCTGCTTTTTCAGGTGCTATTTCCATGTAATCGAAGAAGGCTTCGACCGCTCGCTCCCAATCCAAGTAGTCTTCAATATGTAAGCGGCCATCAAAGAAAGGAATATCAAGTTTAATTCGAAACTCCCCTTGTTGTCTCTATGGCGCTGGGTATCGCCGAGGTTGTTCGTAAAAATGCGCTCGCTCCTCCTCTGCCGAATCTGATGCTTCCAGTGGCTGTTGCCAATCCGCTTCGTCCTCTGAGTCCGACAACGGGGGAATCGGCGCTTGAAATCGACGGCCAGGATGTCGACGCAGGCCCGGTGTGGTTGCCGGCGCAACTGGTCTACCCGTCGCCGGTGGTGGGTGATTCGTCCTCAGGGAGCGAATCTCAGTCCTCATCTCCGCAGAGAATCGGAAAAACTCTGCAGTCAGTGTTTCCAGTTGGCGCGCAATGTTAGTTTGTGCCGTCCACATAGCCTCCAAACTCCGTTCATCCTCGGCCACGGGATGCTTACTACTTTTCGCCATTTCGCTCGAGACCGAGCTCTGATACCAGATGGTGTAGGAACCGGAACTACCTGCAAAGATCAAAGAAAACAGGAGAAAAGAATAGGAAACGAAGAAGAACCAGAGAGGAAGAAGAGAGGAGAACAGGGAATGTAGGAGGACAAGTATTCAGATTTTTGTATTCATGTATTCTGCCTCTTCCCTTTGCTTCACTACAGATATACTAATACTAGATAAGACAAAAAGTTAGTTACTAAAGGTAGCTGAGCTGGCCACTAACTGGCAGCTGGTAGGACTAGAAATAGAAATAGTAATTATAGCTAAGAGTGGAGAAAGCAATACGCAGGGCACATAGCCCGCGGTCTTAGGATCGGCCACATCACTCTCTCTCTCTCTCTCTCTCTCTTCACTCAGCCGAAAGGGGATTATTCTTGTTAAGATCCCTCAATCTTCCTAATCTAAGTAGAAGAAATATACCTCCCTTTTCAACATATAGCTTAATATTACAAAGGAATAAATTCTTACGGGGCAAGCCCAGCTTCCAACCAACAATTACATATGATTGTCTTTTTTAAAGAAGAAGAGCAAGCTAGTGAGGAACACGAAGGTTTCACCTTCTTCACACACACAAATCCATTGATTTCAACTGCCCATTTCTTCTCTCTCGCACAATAAGCCCAGCACTGCCAAGCCATAGTCCTTTCTTGCAAACCCTTGATCTTATACTCGAACTCAAGCACTGAAGGCTAAATTCTTTTTAGTCCATCTCTCCACTTTAGAAAATAGGAACTAATAAAAGTTATGAAGCTAACAATATTTAACTGATAAGCAAGAAATAGGAAAGCATGAGATAAGTTTCATTTTCTAAAATAAAAGAATAAAAATAAATCGTCAAAAGATATATTTTAATTAAAATTAATTAACTGAATAATTTTAATTTTAAATCAATTTATATTTATTCTTCACTAAGCTGCAGATAGTTTAAACTGACTCCCAAGAGGTAAACTAACTACTTTACAATCTATCATCAAAAAGGCCTTTAGTTCTATCATATTGTGCTTAACATATCAAGTTTTGAAAAAGGTATATCATGTAAAAACTTTATCTAAATTATGAAAAAAAAATGAATGAATTTTATACATAAAAAACTCTTCCTAATAGGATTTATTTGAAAGATTTTTTTTTTTAACTATAAGATTGATGAAGTAAAATCCATTGATGATAATTTAGATGAATTCAATAAGCTCATCCTATATCTTGAAACCCTGAGGATGGAGATAAAGCTATTATTCTTTTAAATTCTTTGCCAAAATCTTTAAAGAATTTCAAAGAAACCTTAAAATATGAAAGTGAAACTATAATAGCATATGAAGTCTAAAATGCTCTTTCCTCTAAAATTTTGGACATGAAAACTTCTAAAATATATTCTGGAAAATGATTACATGTTTGGTGGTAGATCTCAAAAAAGAGGAAACAGTTTCAAGAAATGGAATTCAGAAAGTAGAAGCAAGTCAATTTCTAAGAAAGGCTATAAAAGTGTTAAGTGTTGGCATTGCAATAAAGCTATCCACATTAGAAAATTTTTGTCCTGAAATGATTTCAAAAGATAAATATCAATCTCAAGGGGATGCAACAGTTGCTGGGGAAAATTTTGATAGTGTTAATGTTCTTAATGTTAGTAATCATAAGAATTCAACATAATAAATTCTTTATTTAGGGAGCACTTATCATATGAAATCCTATCAGAGAGTAGTTTGTTAATTATCAAAGTCTGAATGGGGGAAGATCTTACTTGGAAACAACAAAGCTTGTGATGTTGTTTGTATAGGATCTATTGCTATTAAGATGCGTCATGCTATTAAAATGCGTGATGGTCAGTTGAGAATTCTCAAAGATGTAATACATGTTTCTGATTTAAATAGAAATTTAATTTCTCTTGTGACTTTGGATGACTTTGGGTATATTTTTAGATTTGAAAGAGGTTTGTTGAGTATTTCAAAAGGAGCTCTTATAATTATGAATTGCTTAAAATAGAATGGGCTTTATGTGTTACAGGGTGTTATAAATAAGGTATGGATAAAGCTAAATAGTGGCATCATAGATTAAGACATTTAAGAGATAGAAGTTTAATTGAATTATATAAATAAGGTTTATTTGACCATGATTCAATTATAAAGAATGTTTTCTATGAATTTTATATAATTGGTAAATCTCACATACTTAGTTTTAGATTGTCAGCACAGAGAGAGGAGTGAGTTCATGATTATATTCATTCAAATTTATGGGGTCTTGCTAGAGTTCTTACTCATGGTGGCAATCGATATTTTTTATTATTTATTAATGATTATTCTAGAAAGTTTTGAATTTTCTTTCTAAAATCAAAAGATGAAACTTTTTCTAAATTTCTAGAATGGAAATCATTGGTTGAGAATCATAAGAACAGATTACTCAAAATTTTAAGAACTGATATTAGATTAGAATTTTGTAATAAAAACTTTAACAAGTTTTGTTCTAATTTTGGCACACACAGAGGAGGGAGTTCATGATTATATCCCTCGGGGTGGTGCGGTCGTATACTCTCTGCACTCTGTTGCCATGGCGAATCCCTTTCGGAGGTCCACATCCTTATCTGTCATACTCTTGGTCTGGTGTGTTCACCGTAGCCATCTCTTCAGCCTCAAGAAGAACACTTAAACTGTTATTTGTATCTCATTTTTATTTTCTATTTTTAACTTTTAGAAGCTTCACCTATGAGCATCTATGGGTATTAAAAATTTTTGAAGGATTTTGACATTTCTTCATGTCCATTTGTCACACTTAGGGTTTTCTAATTTGTTGTTGTTCTGTCGAATCTTGTCTCAGTTTGTCTTGAAAAAACATAGCATACATTAGCTAGTTAGGGCTTCTTTCATTTCCCTATTTTTTGTTTTAAATTTACCAACTCAATAGTCAATATATTATTTACTGTTTATATTCTATTCATTTTTACCCAGTGCTTTGAAAATCGGATCGGACCGGCCAGTTCAACCGGTTGAGCAGTGAACCGGTCTGCTAATCGATCCGGAATTTTGTAAAAACCGCTTTAGCCACTAACCGGATTGAACCGACTTGAACCGGCGGTTCAACCGATTAACCGGCGAACCAGTGCCAATTTTCAAAAACCAGTTTGGCTAATATTTTTTTAAATAAAATATTTAATACATTTATTATTAAATATTTGACTTAACAAATAAATTTAAAATTTATATATTTTAATTAAACAAGAATAAAAAATATTTTATAACATTGCATATGGCCCATCATATCATGTGCCTTTTCCTAAAGGAGCTAAAAAGCTTATATAGACAAAAACAATGCTAACATATATTGTCTAGGTGATGTGAGATTAAAACCTAAAGAAAAGTTCTCACTTCTCAAGTTCACTATATATACACTATAAATATAATTATATATATATTTATATATAATTAAAATTTAATAATACAAATAATATTTAATATTTATGTATTATTTTTTTTCATTTTATTTAATCATCTAATATATATTTTTAAAAAATTCTATCTTCATTTTAATATTAAATAATATAACATGAAAAATATAGATATAATCTTATAATGAAAATTTTGTATACTTTTCATAAGTATAAAGTATACCTAAACATATAAAATAAAATAGAAATTATTTATATTAAATTTAAAACATATATAGATGAACTAATCTTATTTTAAATATGAATTATATTATTTATAAAATAACCTCCAACTTATTTTTAATTTAGATATTTGATTTGTATGATAGGATAAATTTGTGTTTAAGTTTAATGTTAGATCATCATATTACTATATTAATTTTATTATTTATTACATCATCCGGTTCGACCCCGGTTCGACACCGGTTGAATTATTAAACCACTAACCCCTCCTTCTTCCGGAGTTCATTGACCGGTCTGGTTTTAAAAGCCTTGTTTTTACCTGTTCAACATAAACTTCAACAAATTATTTTTTTAGTTATCACTTGATGTTCATTTTGATATGTAAAATCTCAACATATTACCTGCTCTTCATTGTTTCGGACCCGGGTTGGTGGGTTGTGTTGGGTTGAACCGAGCCTGAAGAGGGTTAGTTTTGGGTATGAGAAAGTGACCCATTTTTAAAAAATGGGTCGGGTTCGGGTCGGACCAAATAGTGCTAGGTCAATTTTGGGTTGGACCGAACCTGACCCATAACCCAATTTTGTTAGCCCTACATAAGACCGTTAGCCATACTCCTTAGTAAAATGATATTGCAGAAAGAATGAATAGATATCTATTGGATAAAATCATATGTTTGCTGTACAGTTCTTGTTTGTCTAGAGCGAAGTTCTTTCTATTGTGTGCTATTAAGTAAACAAAACACCTTCTTGTGCTATTTATTTTAAAACTCTGCAGGAATTATGGACTACAAAAAAGTCTAGTTCTACATAATTAACAGTTTTTGGTTGTATTTCTTATTCTCATCAAAACAAAAGAATTGGAATTAGATTTGTTAAATACGTGTTTCTAGGTTATCCTTCAAGTGTCAAAGTTAATATATGATTAGTAGAGATGTTATTTTTAATGAGGACATATTTAATATTTTTGAGACAGAAAATAAAAATAAATTAGTTAGTTTAGTTGAAATTACATATTCTAATAAAGATTATTATGAGTTTGAGGTGAAGCAACCTGTTTACACTCACAATTTTGAAAATCCACAATAATCTAGTGTTCTAAAATCAAAAGCAAAAAATACATATAAAAATAACATTGATTATTTACTTTCATGTGATAAAGAAAGAATGAACATTAAGCCACCATCAAAATATTGTTATGCAGAATTAATTGAATGTGCTCTATTTCCAGCACTTGAATATGAAGATTATGAACCTTTAAGTTACAAAAAAGCGATATGATTATTTCAAGTAAATGGATTTATAAAATCGAAGAAGGGAACATTGAAAATGAACCAAAAAGTTACAAGGTTAGATTGGTTACTAGGGGATACACTTAGCAGGAAGGTATTGACTATACTGAGATTTTCTCTCCTGTTGTTAAGCATACATCAATTCAGATATTAATGTGGTTAGTGGCATTCTTTGATTAGGAATTAGAATAGGTAGATGCTAAGACAACTTTCTTGTATGGTGAACTAGAAGAGAATATCTATATGGCTTAACAAGAGTGTTTTGTTTCAAAGAATAAGGAAAAAAAGTTTATCTTCTTAAGAAATCTTTATATGGATTAAAACAACCTCCAAGGTAGTGGTACAACCGATTTGATGCATTCATGCAGAATATATGTTTCAAAAGAAGAATTTATGATGGATGTTTTTATTTTAGTACTTTGATATATGGAAATTTGATTTACTTACTAATCTATGTGGATGATATGTTGTTGGCTTGTAAGAATAGTTTGAAAATTTAGAAGCTTAAACATATTCTTAGATCTGAATGTGGGATGAAGGATTTTGATGAAGCTAAGAAAATTCTTGGAATGGAAATATTAAGTGATCACACAAAATGACACTTGTGTTTATCTCAAAAGAATTATCTTAAAAATGTTCTTAAAAGATTTTTCTGTATATTATTTTTTTCTTGATAATACATTGATACAGCAAATCTAATTTAAGTAATAAAGGCTTTTCAACCCCTTATTAAATTAATATTGCTTCAAGTTTCATTTTCCACAAATTGAAATCTTTATTTCCATCAAATTTCTCTATATCAAATTTTGTAATAGTCATTTTTTACAAATAAATTATTAAAACAAATAGATCAAATACGAATATATTAAGGTTAAACAAAAGAAATAGATTCAACCACCTAACCTTTCAAAGCTTTTAGCTTGATCGTAATTTTTAAAATTATTTGCAAATTAAACTTTTACCAAAATTAAATTTCAAAGGCAAAACAATAATTTAAGATTTATTGTTTACCACGAACATGAAAGAACTAATTCTAAATAACATTTGTGAAGAAAAAAAAAAATAACACAAATAATTTACATGGTTCGAGTTCTTATGAACTCTATATCCAAATGACAAGCTCAATCATCATCCTTTTATTCATATATATGGACCAAATGGATACAATACTTGTATATACAAAATTTGCTCAAATATTCCAATAACAACCTTCACTCGTTTGAACCAAAAATTATAAAACATTCTTAAAATAATAAATAGCTCCACCACACAAAAGATCTAAATAGGTATTTAAAATAGCCACAAGAAATAGATGTTAATAACCCCAATCAATTTTACCAACAAGATATAAATATATATTTATAAGAAGCACAACAAGAGACTTCCAATCACAAGAAAGGAAAGCAAAAAAATCAAGTACCAAGGAACGAAACACCACAATCAAGAGCAGCAAAGCAAGGTACCAATCTTCCTAATCTAAATAAGAGAAATATACCTGCATTTACAACATATAGCTTAATTTTGCAAAGGAACAAGTTCTTAAGGCACAAACCCGCTTCCAATCGACGGTCTGTTGACCTCATTTTTGTATGAGATCACTAGGACTTTTCCCAAACTCTAGATCAATCATGACCCAAATCAATCTAGCTTCCAGATCAAACTAAACTCTAGGATTCTCCTATATCCAAACCTTAGGATCCATTTTAGGTCCCAGAATCCTTCTAGACTCCAGACCTTATGATCTACTTTAGACCCTAGGACCCTTCTAGACTCAAGACCTTAGGATCTACTCTAGACCTTAGGATCATTCTAGACTCCAGACCTTAGGATCTACTCTAGATCCTAGGACTGTTCTAGGCTTTAGACCTCAGGATCTACCCTTGACCCATCTGGTTGACTCAGTCAACCTAGTTGACCCAAGCACCCTTTAAGGTTTTGAATGGGCTTTTCAAAACCAAATGAACTTCAATCAACTTTAAATCCCTTCAAACCCCTTTAATGATTTAGATTGGATTTGACCCATTGACCAATCAACAATTGGTCAACAAAGCCTTTTAAATGGTTCAAATGCCCAAAGTGTTTGACCCAAGCTAACCCACTCCCCCTCAACTCATTCCAGCAATTTTATTTAATTCCCAAGGCCCTTCCCATGCCACCTCAGCTGCCATGTGGCATGGGGACCAGTCAAACACTCAAACCCACCCTTTGGAGTGGTCAACATGGGTCAAAACTTGCTTAAAATTAATCCTATGTTTTATTAAACCACTCCATTATTTCTAACCAGTTTCTAGAATGTTCTTAGGATATTTCCCAGCCCTTGGATCAACATCCAATGGCTTAAATTAAATCCACATGCTCTAGAAGGACAAAACCCCTTTCCACTTAGGATGTACCCTTGTCCTTTGATACTTCTGCTCCCACCTACTCCCTGGATAGATGGCACTCATCTGGAAGCCCACTCAAACGATCCCAGCCCTTCATTCAATCTAGAGGGGATTGAATAGGGCAAAAGGCTCAAAATGAGCCTCATTTGAACCCTATCAATCTCTCTAGCTCCATTCCCAACCTCTCAAACCTAATTCTCTGTGCCATTGAGCTCCCCAGAGACTTTTGCACACTTCCCAAGTCGAATCTAGCAGGTCAAAGTGGTGGCCGACGATCATCCGGCGAGATCTAGCCTAATCTGTTCAAGGAGCTGTGCCGTTTGATCCAGGCGATACCAGCTCGAGGAGTCTTCTACAAATTGGAGCGTGGACAGTCTACAACTGCAACCGAATCAAAAAATCTAAAATCCATCGGTTAGATTTCCTTAAAACTTAAACCCTAGTTAGTACACTTAGTGCTAAATAGCATTTTATTAAGTGATTTCCAAGACAAATAAACAGATCCCCATCATTTCTGTTCATTATCTTGATTTATATTTAAAATTTTAAGTCATTTGATTAACTGTATCATCTGAACGAGCAAAAAAAAATGATCTTAGGGCATTTTCACAGCTTAGTTCAGGTGCACGTTTTTTGGAACGTCGATTAATTTGATCAACGGTCCAGATCTGGCTCTTCCGCGGTAAGCTGCGATCGTGTATTTGATTCAATGCTCGAATGACGGTCTACCCACATCTTGACCGTTGGTTCGAGGCCATGGGATCAAATTCCCACCGTTTGATCTTTCTCTGTGAGATCAAATCGTGGGATTTGATCCTGATCGTTGATTCTTTTACACGGGCGATCGAACAGTGGATGATCCGAGCTGACTCGGATTAGTGAAACCGTGTTCGCGGTTTAATCATCACCTGATGATTGCTGCGGCGGCGCAATGATTACGCCGCCATCTGATGATTGGCCCGCGCCGGATCCCTCCAATCCGACCGGCCATGTGTGCAGCCTGCCGCCGCCGGTCTGATCTGCCCAATTCTAGGCCCGCCATGTGGCAGCCGGGGGCTTTCTTTTTTTTGTTATTTAATATCTATTTTAAATCCTTTTTTTATATATAGAAAAATTCAAAAAATTAATTTTCTATATTAAAATATTTAAATTCTTTAATTTAAACTTATAATTATTTTAAAATATTAAATATATTTTTGGCAATTATAAAACATTTAATTTTAGATAATATTTAATTAAATATTGAGTTAAATATTTTTCTAACTTAATTTTTTTATATATTAAAATATGTTAAATAATTAAAGATTACTTAAAATATTTTACTATTGAAATTTTAATCAATTTAAGATATATTTTAAATTATTTTTCTTATTTATCAAGTATTTAATTAATAACTAATATTTAATTAATATTAAATTCAAACAAAATTTTAATATTCAAATTAAATTATTTTGAATAATTTAAAATTTCAGAAAACTATTAAGGTTTAATTAAATTTAATTTAGATATTATTTTAAATATTAATTAATTTTGAATTATTTAAATTTATTTAATTACTTTAAATTTTTCAAAAATTCATTAAAAATTCAATTTAAATCATTAAATTTCATATAATATTTCAAAATTTTCAAAAATTAAAAATTTTAATTTAAAACTATTTTCAAGTTTTAAAATTTAATTTATTTTGATTAATTTGAATTATTTCACTATCTTAATATTTAATTAATATTTAATTGAAAATTATATTGATTATTTTAAAATTAAAAAATTTATTTTTAAGTCACTTTAGAACCAGAGGATCTCTCATTGATATCTTAAAATAATTTTGATAATATTTTTAATATATTTTTATGTATATATAAGTTTATCTTTATATATATACATATATAGGTCTATTTTAAAACCTATTTTAAAACTATGTGAATTTAAATCTTTTCCTTTGAGAGATACATTGAGATTTTGAATCTAGATTAAGCATAATTGAATTGAATTAATGGGGATTTGATTAGTGAATAATCATGATTTGATTATTCACTAATCTCATTATTATTTATGTGTATGCTTAGGAAGCACACACTTGCACTTAGTCTAAGGCTCTCTTAGATCTAGGAATTGATTGTTATTGTGTGTTTATTTCATGCTTAGTCAAGGGTTAGTTAAAACATTGATTCAAACCTATCAAACTTAGTGACATCGCTAAGGACAATAATTAAGGACATATGTGTAGAAAATTTAGAGAAATTATAATAAATAGGATACACTTCCTTTTTATTTGAAAATTTTAAAATTTAGAACATAGTGACACATACAACCCACAGGAAAATTTTCACTGGTTTTAGAAATTATTAAGACCCTTAATCTATTTTGTTAAGATTAAACCTTAATTAAGCCATTAAAACTTCCAGAAAATGTAATAAATCATATTTAAACCCAAAAATTATGAATAACTCCTCTAACTGACCATAATTGAACCCTTAATAAATAAAAATTAAAACCAAATTGATTTAACAACAAATTAAACCTTGATTTAATTTTAATTGGAAATCAATATTTTATTAATTTATTTAATTAATAATAATTAAAAATTTCAAAAATTTCTCAAACACTTGGGAATCTCTTCTTAGGTCATTCCTGAACTTTGAAGCTGATTTCAAGGAGTTGGGACCTCATTTGGAGCAAAATTGCAAAAAGGCCTTTTGATTAAGGGTATTTAAAAATTCATTAAATACCCAAAAATTCAAACCTTCATAACTAATTCAAGAAAAATCCAAATCAGTCAAACTCACTTGCATTCAACTAATAATAATATATAATATTTAATAAAAATATTAAAATTCCATAAAACCATCATATTTGAAAAGTCAACCTTTTGGTCAAAACCAAGTCAAAATTAGTTCAAAACTTCAAACCTTCGTAATAAAATGTAGAAAAATCCAATTTCATTGTACTTACTGTCTAACTGATCGTATTAAAGTCTAGTATTTTAATAAAATGATAATTTTTTAGAAAAAAACTCTTAATCAAAAAGTCAATTTTTGACCCTTTAATTAAATGATTAAAATATTCCAAAAATTCTTAAAAAAATTCAAAAATTGTTTTGAAAACTCCAAAAATGTCTAACCAACCCTTAAAATCAGCAATCAAACACTTTTAATAAATTTTATTAACCCTTAACCTTTAATCAATCTAACTCACTTAATCATATCGGACACCACTAGGTAACCCAGGACTACGAGGCTATTAAGTTAGCCCCAAGGAAGGTGAAATAAACTTGAAGGCCTCAGTGTGAAACAAAGGTGTTATCCAACAAACAATTGAATAACTTTTTAAAATCAATTTTAAATCATTAATACTTAAACTTTAATTAAAATTCCCTTTGAGCCTTTCAACCAATCAAATATTAATCAACTTTAACTAATGATCCTATTTAGGACATATCAAAACCACACAGCCTACCTCACACACTGTAGATGGTTTACTAGGAGCACCAACTCTAGTTTTAGGCTAGGCCGGTGTTTACTTGTTTGTTATGTGTCAGATTTTCAAGCTTTTATTGCATGCTAGTTGTTAGCTTAGAATTGATGTGTTTGATTTATTTACTTTTATGCACTTTGTGTTATAAGTAATTGAGCATTCCAAATTTTAAATATTAACTGCTTGAGATTGAATATTAACTGCTTGGGACTGTATACACAACTGTTGATTATTAGGATAACCCTGTAGGATCGAGTCTATATTTTTCAATTTTGATTAATGTAAACTTGATTTGATTTGAGTTGTAATTTCAAGTGATTTGAGATGGGATAACATCCAATTTGGAATCCAAAGAGGAATAGACATCCCTTAGGGGAGACTCCCTATCCATTTGGAGCTCCAAATTAGGATGATTTTAAAATATCCAAAGAGAAAAGATAACACCCCTTCCAAGGGGGAGTTTCTTTTGATTTGGATATCCGGACCCGACGATCCAAGAAGTTGCAGAAGGACGAAGAAGTGGATAACGAGAAGACCCATTCTCAAAGTCACTTGAGTCTTAGGATTAGAAATTCGGGTTGTTGTCAGTGGTGCCAAACCACTTTACTTTTCTGCAAATTCTAGGATGTAATAATAAGTGGCACTTGACATATGGACATTCAATTTGAGCTATTGATTTAATTGATTTATTTAATTAATTGCGCAGTAGAACTACTTGCTTTTCTAGTCTTTTTTACCTGCATGCCGATTTTGATTTGACCTGGAATTCGATTGTAGGTTCTTAAGGACTCATTCAAAACTATTTCTACTTAAACAAAAATTAAAAAATTTAAGCTCACATAGAAACTCTAACATTTAAGAAGTAAGCCCGGGACCGCCGGGAGTTCTCATTTCAAAACTCTTCTTTCAAATTTAAATCATTTAATCGAGTCGACTAGCTTGCATTACATTAGTAACAAATTAAATCGAGTCTAAAATTTTAATTGTATTTATTTAGACATCAAATACCCAACATAAATTATGGGGTCAATTAGGATCTGCTCTAGATGTTGGCCCCAACTCTTCAAACTCAACCTAATTAACATCCTTACCACTCTACATAAATTGACCGGACTCATAATTTTAAAGCGCCTAGGTGGTTTAGCTGGCTCCCCAATCCAGGCTAGAGTAGAGACCAGATTTACATTGCACTAGTTAGGTTCGGGCCAATTTTAAATGCCCAATTTAGACTTAGGTTCTGAGGCAAGCTCGGGCTATAAGACCTCAACCTCCGAGAATTGAACCCCAATTTTCTAATAAAAATGATCACTTAAATATTAAATCTTTTTCCATCAAATTCAAGCCCAACACTTAGGATAGGTTGGGGTGTTTCTAAAGTAATTCAGAATCTCAAAACACCTCGTACACTTCTTCCTTCGACTCCAGAAATAAATGTTCAAATTTGACCTAATCCCGATTGAAAATTCCAACCCTTAACCTCCTTTGATATCGATCTTTGAAAATCTAAATAAAATTTCTACCGCTATTTTAATCGAGAGTTTTCTGTAGGAAACTTCTATTTCCTACGATGTAATTAACTACGAGGGCTTGCGCTCGTAGGAGATTTAGAAACCCAGACCTGATTTTTAAAAACAAATTTTCAAAACCTCTAATTAATTATCTTTGGGAATTCAAACAAAAATAGCGATCGTTATCATCATATTCAAATAATCGATAATAGGTAATATCATCTTTCTTCGGGAAAATATATTATTTTATTATCATTATTTTGATTATGAAATTAACGATCTCTTATCCGAATTATTATAGTTAAACAATTGATTGAACGTCATTTTGATCTTTCGAGATCATATGTTGTTCCCCCTTGAGTTTGACTACGATAATTCGGATGAATTTAAAATTCTGAAATTTGAACCCATTTAGAGAACGATATGATCACCTCTCGATGCGATATACTGTTCATAATGACGTGTTCAATTTTAAAATTCAAAATTAAATTTTTCTAAAGAAAATTAATACTTTTCAAACTATATTTTTCAATCAAAACACGATCATGTACAATTGTCTTTCTTGGAGAAGAAGAACAAGCTAGAGAGGAATGATATGCTAAAAAAATTAAAATATATAAGTGATTATGCGATAGAGAAAGACACAAACATAAAATAATAACAATTTGAGAAAACACTATCAGATTGAGGTACAAAAAACTTAACAATCTAAGCACTTACCAGAGATATTTGATGACAAACACAACAAAAAAGTAGTTATAACAACCACATTCAGTACAAATATAAATCTACAATAGCCATATAAAAGAATGATTAGACTTCAAAGACAATAATACTTAGCACATATAGGCAACTTACAAAATGTTTATCTTAAACTCACTCTAAATCTGCTCACAATTTCTATAAAAAAAAATAGCACTTATTATAGAAAAATAAAGCAGAGAACATAGGAAGCTAATGCGAGGCCAAATCTTTCAAAACTAACGAGCAACTGAAGAGTTGTCATGAATGTGATAGATTCCTCATTTTGTGGACAAAAAAACCTTCATCACATTTATTTTATTCTACACTCAAAATACTTCTAACTCAACTTGTATTATGATGCACAAAATTAGCATAAAAGATCTGAGCTGCCTTGGTAAATGATTCATAAAAATATTCCTAAAGAATACATAGTCGGTGAGCTACCATGAATAGTAGTATGGATGTGCTCTCCAATCAACAGAATATTAGTATGACAACATGCATGTAATAAAGAAGTGTAAGAGAAATCATTAAGCTCATTATCCAACTTTAACATTTCATGTCAAAAACGAACTTTTATTTGGTCCGGTGACCAGACGTAGCTCTACGTTCGGTCACCATTGATATAGCACCACGTAGCATGCACAATATCATGGACCCGACCCGGCGAATAGTGGGTATGTCGCACATGCATATTTTAAATCATGACGACCCGGTATTGCTCGATATTGCTAGGTATTGGTCAATTTTGCTTGGCGATAACGAGAAATACCATTATGTGAAGAGCAATACCGAGTTTTGCTAGCAAAACTCGGTATTGCTCGGTATTGGTCTTCACAGAGCGATATTCTTCATTATTACCAAGCAATACCTAGCAATACCGAGCAATACCTAGCAATACGCGAACATAGCAATCCCGGGTTTCGGTCCGGGTCCAGTAGTCGGGCCGCGCGATAAAGAGTAAGAACACGTGGTGACATGTTATTGACATCCGAACGTAGAGGTACGTCAGGTCACCTAACCTAATAATTGTTCGTCAAAAACTAATCATCATTGTCCATTAAAAACACCAAAAAGCCACAAGAACATAAGGTACAATAATCCACAAAAACCAAATAGCTAGCCATAACTCACCAAGCTATTGCTAAAAACTATAATAAGCAAATGAAGAAGAAATTACAATGGCCGCCAAAATTGCTAAAAAAAATCTTTCCAAAACTTAGCACATCATAGAAGAACTCTCAAGTTGTCGAAACAACCATCATGACAAAGTGGTGGATGAGACAACCATAAAGAGGAGAAATCGACTGAAATTACAAATGAATGCAACAAATCACTCCAACAAATGATATGTCATCATCATCAGCCTTATCATGCCTAGGTTTGTTCTTGAACAATGAGAAGAGACTTGAATGACTAGGCTAAGTGGAATTCAAGTATTCATGCATGAACTTAAACCAATCTTCAACACTTTATTCTGAGGTTTATGTAGGGTTGTTAGTTCGGATTCACAGGTCAAATTTGGATACAAACCGAAAATGATCTAATATTAATATAAACAATCTAAAACCGGTCTACTTCTTATCGAGTCTAAATTCCTCAGCATGAACTCAACTTGATCAAACTCGAACCTAAACCAACATGACAAAAGATTTTTAAATTGACGAGTTAGCATCAACCTAACTCGAAATGAATATGATAACTCAATTCCGAATGACTGCTCAAAAATAAAAATTATAGTTTTATTTATTTTTTTTTCTAAAATAATTAAATATTTATGATATTATTTCCGATATGATCCAAATTTAACCCGATAACCTATTTTTAAAGACATTAAAGCTTATCCGAATTTTACACAAGTTGACTCGAATCGGAATTGTTCACCCCAATTAGCTCATAGTGACGACATTTTTGAAATTTTTAGTATCCCAAAGTGTTTATTCTATCCAATAGTGACACTTGCATTGCTCGCATCCTTATTCACCACCTACTTTAAATACATTAACAAGAACAAAATGTCGGTTTTGGCGTTCAAAAGAGCTTTTGTGGATTTAATAATCCATACGTGGAGAGCATAAATAACTCATTAAGCTACTGACACGACTACACGAATGATAAGCACTTTCAATGCCTTATTTTATTGCAAAATCCAAGCCTCTATATCCAGTTATCTATGAGAAGTTTTTACTCTTTAGAGTACAAAAGAAGAAAGAAAAAAAATCTTATATATGTATTATATGAGATGAATCAATAAATTTTTTTCATAAGATTTGAGTATCTATAATTTCTGAAATTTTTTAAGTTTAGCATTATTATTAATTTTTTTCTAAAATGTAAGCGAAAAGACTGGAAGCAAATATCTTTGGCCTAATAAATGAAAGGAAAAAAAAATAATTAATTAATTAAAAAGAAAGTCTAATTCAAATTAAAAAGTGAAAAAATAGGATTAATATTTAAAAAAAAAATTATATTTTTCTTATATCAATTGACCTAATAATTTACTATGTTTAGGGTTTATTAGCAAATTTCATTGTGATTTGATTGTGAAGATTATAACATTAATTCCTATAATTCAAAATAAGATGTTGCCATCACTCCTTTTCCAAAAAAAACAACCCCTAAAAATATTATAAAATTCTCTAAAATAATATTAATGAAATAATCACAAATATTGAATGCCTTTTAAGGCTCCGTCTTCCTCCTTGTAACTCCTACAATGGCCTAACCGCAAAGTTCGACTTTTCGCTAACGATATGTTTAAGACGGTTACAATTTTTTATAAAAATAATTGCAAAGCTATTGTGAAGAAAGTTATTTTTTAAGTTGCTGTAGAAAACAACTTACTAGCACAAAAATTTATTGAAAGCTCACAGTGAAAAAATGGTGGCTAGATAAAGACTATGATTGATGTAAGATTAATAAAAAGCAATAAAAAAATTGTCATAAATGAAGCCGAAATATCTGTAAGTCATCTTTTTAATAAGATAGAAATTAAACTCCACAGCTTAATACATAGCAATGATTACCTTAAAAAAAAAAGAGTTCCTCAACTACTGAAATATTTAGATGGCCATTATCAATCAAAAGCTATTAACAACTTTAACTGAAATAAATAGAAAGAAAGATATATCAATTTTTTTTTTTTATTCCCCCACCCTAAATGACAAAGCTAGCTTAGTTGTCATCCAATATCAATTATACTGAGTGAAGAGTGATGACATTCATTAATTAGACCCGCTATTATTGATCAAAAGGACCAAAAATTAGAGTTTTTAAAACCAAACAAGTTAGATAAAGATGCAAAGGTAAGCCTCACATAATTAGAGCTTATCTCCAATGGATCATAGCAATTTCCAAGAAGCTTCTCCACCCTCATTATAAAAAGGCCAGGGCTTCAATGCAATTGAAATTTCTATCCCTTTTACTGATTAATTCAGGCTGGTGATCTATCTGCGGAATTTGATGATGAGAAAAAAGAAGAAATGGGGGAAGGAACTCTCTGTGGTAGCTAGCATTTGATAGCTACTAGAGAGGGAGTTTCCTTTAAAGGGCAAGTCTATAGAGGCAAAGGGAAGGCTAAGCCTTTCTATGGTAATAATATATCTTTTTTGTGAGTTTAGTAGTGCTTATTTATAAGAATAAATAAAATAAAACTCTATCATGCGAGTTGTTTTCGATGGATATGAGGTATGAGAGGCTTGCCATTATATGATAGAGTCGGTTTTGTATGTCATCGTCTTAGAGAGTTGGTTGAGATCTTAGGCTCTGAATTAAGAGATTTCGAGTTTGAAGCTTACATATATAGTGTATGTGAGTTTGAGATTTAATGTGCTCAAAGTCCCATAAAGCAATATTATGATGTAATTTTAGCTGAAAGGGCAATAACAAATCTCAAAACTCATTCTTCCTTTTTATATTGTCAATGGCATATTGTCCTTCATAAGAGTTGTCGTTTAATGTTGTCCTTAACCTTCTATGATGAAATAAATAATTTAAAATTATTGTGATAGCATGATTGACATTTAATTCTCTAAGTGGTGGATCTTC
The DNA here is from genome assembly GCA_019514585.1 of Dendrobium officinale. Taxonomy (NCBI): domain Eukaryota; kingdom Viridiplantae; phylum Streptophyta; class Magnoliopsida; order Asparagales; family Orchidaceae; genus Dendrobium; species Dendrobium officinale. Next base: position 31,313,908 of record CM033699.1, on the reverse strand, counting down.
ATTGCTTCATTATGATAATAATATTGTATTCCAGTTATTTGAATGTTTTGTATTTCATAGTAACAATAAAGATCAGAAGTATGCTAAAGAATTTATCAAAGCCATCACCAAATTAAGCTAAAAATATCACTACATATTTAGCAAAGCTATTATTTGCATGAAATTTTGGCTTCTTTTGGGATCATTTTTTTACTGCTTCTTAAAGTAGCTTTTTCGTATAAAAATTTTAATTTTTTTATCAAAAAACTGCTTTAAGAAGCAGTAATAAAGTCATCACAAACAAAACCTTAAGCTAACTTTGTAGGGGCTTTGAAATTTTCAGTTATATATGCTAATTTCGCAGCTGATCAAAGGTTGTACTGCATAAGTCAGCTGTTCGACTGTGATGTTTTGCTCATATTTCAAAGATCTAAATAACTTTTTGAGATGAGTTTAGCTTTTTATTAAGGCAGTGATCGAAGCTTCTATTCTTGTCTTGTCAAAAACAACTACGTTGAGTTGAGATTGACTTAGACTTCAGTTGGGATAATATTTTTACTATTTTTTAAAATAATTTTTTAGTATAAAAAGTTTTTGTTCAAAAAATTTTTGTACTAAAAAATTGTTTGAAAAGAAGTAAAAAAGCTATCCCAAGAGAAACCTTAATTTCAATTTTTGGGCTTGGGTTTGACTAATTAATTGATTTTGAGTTTGAATTTGAGTTCAATTTTATGAACTTGATTAAAGGAGTCAAATTCGAGTCGAGACCGAAAACTCGACTCGAACTTGACCTAAATATTTCAGATTCGAGTCAGCCTATTCGAAAAATGAGTCAAGTTCGTGTTACAAATTCTGACACAATTGAAAATTCGAGTCGGGTTTAGGTCAACCCAAAAACCTGAATTCAACCCAACTAACCCAGGTCGTGCACTCCCTACCACCCCCCGCGCCCGCCCTATAGCCCATGCCTTCGCTTGCACCCTCACTCGTGTCCACGCTCGAGCTCACACCCTTACATTCGCACCCTCGCTCACACTCGCACCTACCAATCGTACCTACGCTTAGTGGCATTTGCTCGCCCACTCACCTGCTTGCCCCTGCTCTCACGGCACACACGCACTCGTGGCCTCACGGTTAGCTAGTTGGGTCGGGTCAACCCAAGTTGGACCTAGGTCGGGTTAGAGTCTAGGTATCTAACCCGTTTTGCAATTTGGGTCAGGTTTGGTATAGTTGAATTTGACCCGAGTTAGTTCCAAGTTCGACCTGAACCAGACCCGAATACCCATTTTGACACATGTAAGCTTGAGTTAGGTCAGCCACTTAATCATTTATTAGAAAAAAGAAGATGATTCTTATTTTAGTTGCTATAATAAATTGATAAAAATAGTAAAAATTAAGGAATGGAATAAAATGAAATATCTTAAGATAAATAAGCTCTGAAATCAATTCAAATAGTTATAATAATTGAAACTCTCATGTTATTCCAACAATCAAATTTCTTCCCTACCCTTAGCTCTCCTCGCCTTCCATTTAGTCATACATATCGAAGGAACCATCTATTCTGCCATTATAACCATATAAATATATGTCAGAGAGGTTTTCAAGAAGATGAATAAGCTCCTTGAAATCATATAGCATATATTTATGATATTGAATTCATCGCTTTTATAAGTTGTTCACTTCACTTTTATTCTTCATTGTTTTATATTATCGCACTAGTTTTCAAGTGTGTGCACTTCTTGCATTCATATAGCTAAGTGTATTGGTGTTGCACACTCCAATATAAGGTACAAATTGAAAGTTCGTTAGGGATGTTAGGCCCCTTATGAAATGGCCCAAGGCTAATTAAGAGAGAGGTGAATTGATATTTTAAATATCTTTAAAACAAAACTTAAATCAAACCAAAATTCACCACAAAGAAAACATAATGTAAAAATTAAATGCGGAAATAATAAAGGAAAGAACACACCAGATTTATAGTGGTTCGGTCAAACCTTGACCTACGTCCACTCCTCAGAGTTAACCTTCAAGTATTGCACTAAACTAAGTGTCTCTCCTTTAGCCCCCACAGCTAGGCAGAGAAGCCCTTACAAAATCACTTCCACCTTCTCCGATGCGGCGGAGTCGTCGGGTCCTTTGATACCAAAGAGATTTTCTTCTTCTTTGAACTTCACTCAAGACAAGCCTTGAATCCGACGGTACTATGGTGCAAGCTTGCTGGAGCAACCGTGTGGAATCCCCCTCCAAACTCCCTTGAGTTCCCCCTCATAGGATCTTCTCCCTCTCTCAAACTTCACTCTTTCCTCACTCCCTTTCAAGCTCTATCTTCAAGTTTCTTCCAAAAGAACGAAACTACAATGGCTGTCAAAGATATTTACCAAGTGTCTTGTCAAAGCTTAAATAAAAGATCTCAAAACGAGCTCATTAATACAATTTGCCGACTTTATCGTCTAGGCTGATAGAAATATCGTCCTGGCCGATCAGTATAAAATAAGCTCAATTAGCTGGGATGATTTGGGACGATCAGAAGAAAAATGTTTACATCATCCACGCCGGTACAATATCGTCCTGTCCGATTAGTTCAAATCCGAGCATAATCGTCTTGATCATTGCCCTGAATAGAGGTTGGCCGATGTCAATCATCCAGGACATCGTCCTGGCCGATCCTGCAATTGGCCAGGCCGATGTGATCATATCAATCAGCCTTAATTTCTTTCCATAATTATCATATTAATTTAGGCATAATTATGTTGCATCGTCCAGGTCGATGTTTAGATTGTCCTGGCCGATGTCCTAAAATAAAGAATACCTAAATTGATCATAGGGGTTGATTCTTTCTGATTTGAGCCTATCATCCTGGCCAATATAAGTATCATCCAGGTCGATCGACTTAATGATGGCTGCCTTAATGAGGATGATGCCCTAATTAGGGTTTCTATTTTTGAACCGATCGTCCAAGCCGATATAAATATCGTCCCGGATGATATTATCAAAAATAGTAAAATCTAGGGAACAGTCAGAAATTCTTTCAAGGTGTGTGTGTGTGTGTGCAAGATTACTTAGCATCATGAGCCACACCAATTATAATAGACTCAAGAAAGAAAAAAATGTATAAACTGACTCAGACCTAGTCTACCCAATCTTGAGCTGGTTCCAAATTGCAGTCTGATCTTATAGACCTGAAATGTCAGTAGGTAAGGCAGTCGTAGAAAAACAAGAGTATTTGTTATCATTAAAATCATAATCCATGAAAATAGATTCGCAATAATCTCCCATTTTTTTATGATGGCAAGCATTACAGGTTGAATTTAAAAAAAAATCATGTTCTCCTAATCTCCCCCTTACTAAAATAAAACTTTAAAAAAATAGGGGAAATAAAAAAATTTTGGCTTTTTAATTTTTGAAAGAAGAAAAAAAAGATATAAATACAACAATACATTCTCCCCCTTTGACATTATTAAGAAGAGAAGGGGCACAAACAATCAGGACAATAATAAAAAAAAAATAATTACAAGACAAAAAACGATCACTGACCAAGTGAAGACATCAAATATTCTTAAAATGAGAAAGTTACCTCTTGATTTTATTCAAAAACTTAGTAAGGAATGGATTGACAATGCATAATCCAGAAAAAATAAGAAATTCATATATTGTCAATCCACGCTCAAGTTATTTTAAAGACTCAAAAACTTTTTAATCAAATATCTAAATCACGGAACAAATTAGAAAAAAAAAACACTAATTTTTTAAAACTCCTTTTATAAAACATATCTAATATAAGATAAATGCAAAAATTGGTGAATCAAGAATCATGATTTTCAAAATCAAGTACAAAAAATATCAAGGATTTTCTTAAGCTTTAAGTAATACAGAAGAAGTAAGCATACTATTTGTGGATCATTTTATACATCTTGTCAGTTTTTGGCGCACTTTGCACATCTTTTACTTTTTGATACACTTTGTGTATCTTTCTTAATTTGACATCATTGCGTATCTTTTGATTTGATATCATTGACCATTTTTTTTATTTGACATCATTGGTCTTATTTTTAATTAAATATGCTACCTTTCTGAAATTTTTTAAAATAAAAGTAAACTCATTCTAATAACAAAACGAATTACTTGATTAAGAAAATATGAGATAGATTCAACAATTTGTAAAAGATTTCTATGTGATAAATAAAAAGTAGGGAGATGAAAAAAGATCAGTTTCAAGATTCAATTTATAATATGATGAAAATTTTGAATCAAAAGTAAAATAACCTTTTTAAGAAAAGAGATAGAGAGACAAAATCATAAGTTTTCTTTCTTTGACTATTTTTAGAGAAGTCAATCACGACTTACATAAGAATTTAAAAAAAATTAGAAGGTAGGTTTTTCATTTTTAGAAAGGTGAACATGAGTGTTGATCAGAGAGAATTTCACAAAATTAAGTATAAAAGTTAATTTAAAATTTCAAAGCAATAACAAAAATGAACAAAAATGAAGGAAAAAAAACACATAAAATAACAAAAAAATAAAACACAACACAAATAAATAAACACACAAACAATGCCTTTAAACATCAGCTTGCTCTTGGTCTGATGATTTAGAAGCTATGTCTGCCTAGGAGATTTTTTTGCTTTTCACCACTTGTCATTTTTACAATTTGCTTAGCTTTGTCCATTTCTTTTGTAGGAAGAGTTCTCAAATTAGGGCACTGATATTTCATGTGTCTAGGCTTCCTACATCTAAAGCAAACAATGTCAGAAGAAATCTTAACATTCTTACCATTTTTACCTTTGTTCCACTTTTGTTGATGCTTATGCTTTGGTGGGTTTTTTAATTTGTTTGATAAGTCATCACTTTCATCACCAACTAAGTCACTTTTCTCCGAGTCTTTAGCGTTTAGTACTATCATCTCACCTGCATCCAAAATTCTTTGACTCAAATTTTTCACGTAGACAATGAGTGAGCTAATCAAATTATCAATAGAATATTCATTCAAATTTTTTGATTCATAAATAGCAACAACTTTGGCATCGAACTTATCAAGTAGACAATGAAAAATTTTATTAACTTTTTCAAAGTTTGAAAACTCCTTTCCTAAAGCATGTAATGATGTAACAATTTGAATAAACCTAGTATACATGTCTAAGATCGTCTCATAAGGTTTCATCCAAAAATGTTCATAATCATGCATTAAAAAATTTAACTTGGATAGCTTGATTTCACTGGTGCATTCGTATATGGTGTGTAATTTATCCCAAATTTTCTTACCAGTAGTGCAGGTGGAAACTAACATAAAGTCTTCAGAATTTAAAGCACAAAATAAACACTTTAACAATTTTGCATTCAATTGAGCATTGATTTATTCTTCCATATTCCATTAATTAAAAGGAATATCAGTTTTAATTTTATTTATAACACGTGACGGTAAAGAATTACTAGTTAAAATCATTTGCCACATACAAAAATCAATTGATTGCAAAAATTTAGACATGCGAATTTTTTAAAAATCAAATATAATATTTTGAAACAAAGGTGGTCTGGTGATTGAATAACCTTCTGCAATATTATGATTAGAAAAATTAACTATATATTAAAATTCAAAATGTTTTCAAATTTAATTTTTATGAATTCGGCTCTGATACCACTTGAAAGTTCGTTAGGGATGTTAGGCCCCTTATGGACTACCCAAGGCTAACTAAGAGAGAGGTGAATTGGTATTTTAAATATCTTTAAAACAAAACTCAAACCAAACCAAAATTTACCACACCTCCGAGTATTGCACTAAACCAAGTGTCTCTTCTTCAGTCCCCGCAGCTAGGCGGAGAAGCCCTTATAAAATCACTTTCACCTTCCCCGGTGCGGCGATGTTGACGGGTCCTTTGACACCAAAAAGATCTTCTTCTTCTGTGAACTTCTCTCAAGACAAGCCTTGAATTCGGCGGTACTAAGGTGCAAGCTTGTCGGATAAACCGTGTGGAATCCCCCTCCACACTCCCTTGAGTCCCTCCTCACAGGATCTTCTCCCTCTCTCAAACTTCACCCTTTCCTCACTCCCTTTCAAGCTCTCTATTCAAGTTTCCCCCAAAAGAACAAATGTACAATGGTTGTCAAAGACAAAGCTTAAATGGAAGATCTTAAAATGATATTATTAATGCAATTTGCCGACTTTATCGTCCAGGCTGATAGGAATATCATCCTGGCCGATCAGTATAAAATAAGCTCAAATAGCCGGGACAATTTGAGACTATTAAAAGAAAAATGTTTACATCGTCTAGGCCGATACAATATCATCCTGGCCGATTAGTTCAAATCTGAGCACAATCGTCCTGATCATCACCCTGAATAGAGGTTGGCCGATGTCAATCGTCTAGGACATCGTCTTGGCCGATCCTGCGATCGGCCCGGCCGATGTGTTCGTATCAATCAGCCTTAATTCCTTTCCATAATTACCAGATTAGTTTAGGCATAATTATGCTGCATCGTTCAAGTCAATGTTTAGATCGTCCTGGCTGATGCCCTAAAATAAAGAATACCTAAATTGATCATGGCGGCTGATTCTTTCTGATTTAAGCATATCATCCTGGCTGATACAAGTATCGTCCAGGCCGATCGGCTTAATGACAATTGCTTTAATGAGGATGATGCCCTAATTAAGGTTTCTATTTTTGAACCGATCGTCTAGGCTGATACAAATATCATCCCGGATGATGTTACAAAAAATAGTAAACTCTAGGGAATAGTCAGAAATTCTTTCAAGGTGTGTGTGTAAGATTACTTAGAATCATGAGTCACACCAATTACAATAGACTCAAGAAAGGAAAAAAGGTACAAACTGACTCAGACCTAGTCTACCCAATCTTGATCTAGTTCCAAATTACAGTCTGATCTTGTTGACCTGAAATGTTAGTAGGTAAGGCAGTCGTAGAGAAACAAGAGTATTTGCTATCATCAAAATCATAATCCTTGAAAACATATTCGCAACATAAATAACTCTTGAGGATTAATTGGTCGAGTTTGCCTCAAAGGAGCTAAGCTAAGTGGAGCAATCGTTCACGATGTGTTTTGCTCAAATGGGGAACCCACCCAAGAAAGATCTAATAATGATAGACACTCGTCACAATGCAGCTCACCCTAAAGGAGCTCACCCAAGAAAACACATCCTCGATAGAATTGATTGAGGAATGAATTTCTCTTTGAGTACCTCAACCTAAGGACATACTTGCCTCATGAGACATCACCTAAAAGGAGTCTCCTCAACTAAGGTCAGTCATTCCTCAGAGAAATCCTCACCTAAAATACAAGAGATTCACATCTATCAACCCAACAATAATAGCCCCATCAATCAAATTAAAGTCCGAATCAAAAGAACTCAGTAAGTGTACTCATTCAGGGTCACTAGCAAAAGCACTCGTCGGAGAAACACTCATCAAGAGCACCCACCATAGTTACTCCTTAAAGGCAACCAAAAATAATGTAAGAGATGATTATCTACACATAGCCATAGAGTTCTATTCTCGCATCTATATCAATTAAATCATATATTATTTTGTTATTTATTTAGGTTTAGCCTCTCATGTATACTTTCTAACTAATTTTATAAATAAGGGGCTGATAGTCAGCTTGGGGATCATTAAAGCTATTTTCACTATTCATTAAGACAAGTAAATTCCAGAGCTCTTCCCCTTACTCCCCACTCACTTATCCTTCTATTGCCATGTTTGCCTAATTAAGCTCACTAGTAGGATAAAGTTGTCACCCATAAACAAATAGGTGCCACATTTGATTCTCTTAATACCACAATTGGAAGTCACAACATTACTTAGATCCTACAAAGCTCTTATATGATCCTTTTTGTGGTAGTTTGGAGGTCAATTTTATCTTGATTATTCACACACCACTTATAAATAACATTCTTGATATGTTGGGTTGCCATAACTTTTTTATTACTGCCATCTTAGAAGGGTAAATAGAAGCATGATTAATTTTTTTGAGAAATAAAAGAGATTGACAAAATCAGTGCCCGCACAATAGGCGTGCATGTATTTAGCAAGAATAAAAATTGAATGAAAAAGGACATGAGTTTGAGCACAAAGATGTGCGACTCTAAAAACAAAAATGAAAAAAAAAGAAATGAAAAGATAATTATAAAATTATTTGAAGCTCCGATCATCAATAAGAACAAGATGAGCTTATAGAATAAAAATGAAGATTAAGCATATCCCATCTAACCTCCATGTTCATGTGGACTGAAAATGAGATAAAAAAAAGTATTAAAGATTTTTAGCTCGCAAATAACTTCTCTAGTTTGATTCAAGCAATTTATCATTTGGAAACACCTTTCTTCTCTTTTAATAGCTTGATTATCTTATATAGACTATCAAGGGCACACATTATATTACAGAATCTTAAATAATAGACTACATATCCATCACTTTATAAAATGGCTTGTACTCAAGCAATTCAAACTAACATATATGCTAATTAACTTATGATAGCAAATGATGTCACATCCTTATTGTTGGGGGCTTGGGACCTTATCATAATAGCCTATGTTTGATCACTTAAAGTGATTACTAACTATATGAAAAATTTAAGAAAAAAAAAGGCCTCTAACTTTTAACTAATAAAAATTATCATAAAAAATGAGATCTATTAGAAAATTAAAGAAATGCAAAAGAAAAATATAAAAAAGCATAAAATTAATTATAGGTTAATTAAAAAGGAAAAAAGCACCGAGGAATATGAAAATTTCTAAAATTATTTAATAATTCAAAAATATCTAAGAAAATATTTAATTCCTCATAATATTTTCAAGTCTATTTTTAAGATGTAGAAGCCGTAATTGTTTACTTGGAAATACCCAAAAATAATAAAAATTCATTAAATAGAATTTAAAAAATGGTCAAAGAATATTAAATTGCTTGGATAACCTCAATTGGGTTAAATTAACCTTATTTGTGGTCAAATGATAACAATAATAATAATATCTTAATTTGATCAGACTCACTATTTCACTGTGAACCTAATTCGTTCCTACTATTTAATCTTTATTACATGATATAAGTTAGTCGTCCTAATTGTCTCTAAAATGTTAGAAAGACTAATCCAATTCACATGTCTTTATTTATGAGATAACAAGTCCATTCTCTTAGGATCACAATACATTTTAAATTTAAAAATCTTTGTAATTGGATCAATCTTGAATCAAGTAATATGTCTAACTCTCTAAGTTGAAATCCTCTAACTAATTATAGCATAAACCATACTCCTTAACATTTTGATAGTATGCACTATCATGTTGAATTATTATAAAACTAAAGAGAATTAGGACATCACAACAACAAATATCTAAAGCTATCACCGATTTATAACAAGCTATATTATATTCACTCATCAAAAAATGAAATTCCATAGAAATTAATTGAGTACCCTACAAGAGTTGTGTCTTTTTTCTTTTGCGCTCCTTTGCCTCTCCAATGATGGCCACTTAAACTTATGAATCACAATATTTTGGACAAGATAAAAATGATCTTTAAACTCTTAGATTGATTCTCTTCAACAAATATGATGTTAGAGGGTCTTTATCATCTTATCTCTATAATATTATAAAAGGTTTTCCAAAGGTCAATCATCATTAGCATGCAAATTTGATCACTAGGTAATATTATATTATTAATGATTAAATTGACTATAAGTTATGATCCACATCAATTAAAATGTGGAAAATTATTCAAGATAAAAATTAATAGAAACTTATGTTGAAGCAAACTAAAGAAGAAATTATACCCGTTAAGTCTTTTTTTTTTTTCATTTAGTACTTAGAAAGTTATTGTAAATGCTCTCAGTGATTAGAAGTAAAGTAGCTCTAAAGTTTTTTTTTTTCAAGGCTTTAAAAATATTGGTATTTGATTGGATGAAGAAAGAATGTAGTGCAAAGTATTCTAAATATAATACAAAGTATTCTAGCTCATTTTTCACATAAAGTAAACTCTCCCAATTTTGAATGAAAAATCATTTTCACGACAAACACGCTATCTTATCACCACTCCTATCTCCATTTGACCACCACCATCGACCACCACCACCCATGACGGACAACCTCCAGGAACTAGCACTTGGCCTACCATTGTTGCTGTCACCGACTACCAGATACCCTTTGCTACTAGGAGTCCCCATTGACCACTAGCCATCCTGTTCAACTAGGAGTCCCCATCAGCTAACTTCATCTCCAGCACCATCTACCTCCATCGTCACCGCCAACCACCACTACTGCCGCTAGTCGACCAGTACCATTTTAAACTTCAAACTGCATTCATTTTTGTGAAGCCAAATAAAATAATAATAATTTCATACATTCTTTTTATACTCATCAAAATAACTTTAAACACTTCAAATATGCTACATTCTTTCAAACCTTAGACCTTTTAGTTTTTGAGTTTGAGCAATGTTTTATTTTTACTGTAGCTGAATTTTTCTAGTTTTCTCTTCATTGAGTTGTAATTTTGCCTTTTGTTAGCTTTGCAGTAATTATGTTTTTATAGTTAATAAATATGGGCATTGCCCTAACTGCTCCCAAAAAAAATCTTACTTTTTTTACCAAACCAAACACCTAAGGGGCTATTTGGTTGCATGCATGTAGGGTGTAAAGTACTCAAAATGTAGGAATTTTAGAAATTTTGGTGTTTGGTTTGAAGTAAAATATAAAGTGTAAAAAAGTGCATTTCAAATACCCCATTTTGAGTGTATTTGAAATTCCTTCAATTTGGGTGATTTTCAAATACACTGCAAACACACCAATATTATCATTGTTGTTCGCTACTACCGGCCACCATTGCTGGCCGTCGCCTCTGCTGGCCACCACTGCCAGCTGCATCCCCCACTGGCCACCACCAAAAAATTGTCCCTGCTAGCAACCACAACCAATCCCGCTATAGTAGGCCGCCACCACCGACCATCATTGATACCGCTGTCACCAATCGCCAACCACCCCGATTATAACTTTCTTACTGTTAGTATTGCTTAGACCAGTCAATATTGGACCCGACCCGAATACCCGACCCGAACCCGACCTGAAATTTTCGGGTTTGGGTTGACCCGAACCCGAAGCTGGTCGGGTTCGGGTCCGGGAAACCGACCCGTTTACAAAAACGGGTTGGGTTCGGGTTCACCCGACGGGTTGCCGGGTCAACCCGAAAACCCGTTTAATTTAAAAAAATTTGATTCCTGCCCTTGCCCGAGCTGCCCGCTGCCCCAGCCCGCCCTTGCCCGAGCTGCCCGACTGCCTCAAGCCGCCTGCCCCGCCTGCGGCCTGCCTAGCGCGGTACGACCTGCGTCAATGTCTCGGTGAGACCCGCGTCAATGTCACTTCGCGTGCGACCCGCGTCCGTGCCTCAGCCGCGGCAACCGTCGTCCGTGCCTCAGCGGCTCAGCCGCAGCTCCGGCGTCCGGCGTCCGACGTCCGGCGTCCGGCGTTTCTTCACGCCGCGTCGTCCACTCGTCCCGAGGCTTTCGCCGTCCCGAGGACGGAGCTGACACAGGCGTCCCGCGTTTCTTCACGTCCGCGCGGAGAGATTTGGCTGAAATAGGTGGGGTCGGGTTGACCCGAACCCGACCCGAACCCGAAGCGGGTCGGTTTCGGGTCCAGAAAATCGACCCGTTTGAAAAAACGGGTCGGGTTGACCCGAACCCGAATAATACCGGGTCAATTTCGGGTTGACCCGAACCCGACCCGTAACCCGAAATTGACAGGTCTAGTGTTGCTTTAACTTTATTGCATATCAATAAACAATCTTGCAATATTTTATATTTATTCAAATAACTTAAAAATATATTTTTTAATTCTATTTTTTATTTTATACTGCATTTCTTTGCAATACCTAAATTAGAAAAATACCCTCCCCTCGTAAGACAAACGAAATGGGCTTCCTAGACACGATCCATATGGCCCAGAGTAAAGCTCGCTATATAGCTCAGAGCCGGAAACCAAAACCCTAGTTCTTATTCCGAATCTCTCTCCAGGGTTTCTTATCTGCTCCAATACTCCTCTGCTCCAATCCTTCTCTCATCTTTTCCTTACATCGCGTTCTACAATGGCGACGGCGTACTCTCTTCTATCTCGTTTTCGTACCATTTGTACCCCCGCCTCTCGCGTCTTCGCCAATCGGACCTTTTCCGTTCGCCACTCGCAGATTACGCAACTCCGAAATCTAGTCCCTGTTAGCGAGGGCCTCCGCCTCATCATTGATTGCCGCAGTGCCGCTGGTCGCTGCTTTTCGACTCGATCGACGACCTCGTCCATCCAAGATCCGTCCCCGAATTGGAGCAACCGGCCACCGAAAGAGACCATCCTCCTTGATGGTTGCGACTTCGAGCACTGGCTTGTGGTCGTGGAGAAGCCTGACGAGAAATTGACTAGGGATGAAATCATTGATTCCTATATCAAAACTCTTGCCCAAGTTGTTGGAAGGTGAGCTTTGCTCTTTATTTCTTTTGGTTCTTGGTACATTTTCTTCATATTATTCTCAGTGTTTTGTATGTAGATTGTAGGTTTTTATTAGGGAGGTAATATGGAGTTTTACAATCTGGAACCCTAGCCCGGGCTGAGATTCAAAGGGTGGATATAGTTTGAAGAAGCATGTGAAAGGAGAACAGAGAGCTCACGTCGCTACTTCTGATCCAATAGGCAGAATGGTGAACTATCGTGACTTTTGATTCGACAATAAGGAATTTCGTCGAAGGAGGACTTTTAGCGGCTAGTTCATTAGGGGTGTCAATATTCGAATCAACCTGAAACCCGACTCGGACCCCACCCGAATAATTCGGGTTTGGGTCAACCAATTGGGCAAATGGGTTGAGTCTGGGTTTGGATTTTTTGACCCGTTTCCAAAATATGTGTTTACTTGAAAACCCAAAAATTAACTCGAATAATTAATATTCTAAATAAAAAATAGAGAACTATTCAAAATAATAATAGTAGTTATATAATTAATTAAATTATTAACATCTATGATAATAATTGTAGGGGTGCAACCGAGTCAAGTTGACTTGCGAGCCAACTTGGGCTCAACTCGTTATTGGGCTCGACGATTTGAGCTTGAACATGATTTCGAGCTTGTTGGGCTTATTGAGCTCAAGTTTTATCCAACCAAAGCTCGGCTCGATTACTCGCAAACCAGCTCGGAGGAGGTATTGCAAAATAGTAGCGCGAGAACACAAAGTAGGAGCATAGGATCGCACGGAGTCGGACGCGGGAAACGAGCTAGGTCTCGGCCTCAGATTGGGGCGCGGGATCGAATAGAGTCTAACACGGGCAGTGGGCTAGGTTGTGGCCCGTAGGGCGTACACGGGCCACGAAGTTGCTGCTTGATGAGCTCTTCTTCCCCTGGTGAGTCAAGCTCGATATTTGGCTAGCGAGTTGAGCTCGAGCATTCCTGACTCGAGCTAGATTTGTCTCGTTTGCACCCCTAATTAATTTGACTTAAGCTAGTTAATATACCTAAGTTATATTATTAATTAAGTTTTTAATTATGTTTTTTATTATTTTTATTTATTTATAATAATTTAAATTAAAATAAAGAAGTAATTTGTATTAAATCATAAATTAAATTTGTGTTTTTAATGAATTAACTTTCTTAAATTTTGGGTTACATTGCCAAATAGGCAAAATTTAACACTCATATTGCCAAACAATTTTCAAGATTTAACTTTAATAGGATTTTTTAAATTTGAATTTATTAAATCCTATTAAAGTTAAATCCTAGTTGCCAAACAACCCCTTACGTTTGTTGTATTGCATTTCCTAAGTTATGAGCATATTGCAGTAATTTTGGAATTATCCTAATTGGTGACTTATTTTGCAAATACCTTTATGTATATATTTTTAATTTTTTGTCAAATGTGACGTGAGTATTTCCTTGGCTAACCTTTTGAGCATCGTCTTGTTCTTGAGTCGATTTAAATTTGCATTACACGTGTTTTTAAGCAATTGAAAAACGATTTATTTCCCAGTTAGAGCCTAAGGGGTCATATATGTTAATGGCACAAAATAATGCGTCGCATGGTGCACCTATGCGCTATTTGTATGGCGTTGCACAAATGTTCAAAATGACGTGTGCTATTTGTGCGCAATGGCGCAAATAGTACACAGTTTTATTTAGGGATTTTTAATATAGTTATAAATATATTTATATTTATAGGATAATCTAATATTTAAATTTTAAATATTATTAAAATAATTAGTTAGGTTTTATTATCCTACTGCCCTAAACCCTCATGATTCGTGAGTGACAAATGAAATGAAGATACTCTCGAGCTGTTCGACACACGCTAAGGAAGCGACGTGATTGCGAAGGTCTGCCTGAGCCCTTCGTTTGATTTTATCGCCCTCTCCTATGTTCTTATGTTTACTCCATCACCTGACGTTGTCGTTGTTGGATCCTCATCCGTTTGATTCCGCCGTAGTTTAAGGGTTGTCCTTTGATTCAGTCGTTGTTGGATATTTCTTCCCACTAATTTTGATTGATTTAGTCGAATCTTCATCTCCAACAATATTAATTTAGTTAGGTATTGCCATATTGCTTAATTCGACTGATTCCGCCCTACTGGATTTTTCTCCTTTTATGCTTCAATTTGTATACGTTTTCAAAAGTTTACAATTATTGTATGGTTTGCATCATGTTCAAATGGCATGCGCTTTGCGCCACAACTCCAAAAAGACATTTGTCCCATTTGTTGTTAACAAGTATTCAAGGGGCTGTTTGGCTGCAAGTAGGATTTAACTCAAATAGGATTTAATAAATCTGATAAGGGTTGTTTATCAACCATATTTATGCAGGATTTAGTATAAATCTTGCCAATTGGGATTTGAGAATCCTGCCAATCTCACGGTGAGATAAATCCTCTGTTACCCGATTTTTGGCGTAAATATCAAATTTATTAAATTTGAGAGTTCGGCTGATTTATAGGACTTGGACTAAGACCCGTGCGAAATGGAAGAAAGGTGGTTACCTATGCAACAAGATCCCATCCTTACTTTTGATAGGAGCAATGTTGTCGAAGGGGCCAAGAAGCTTCTTTGGCAACTCTTTTAAAATTCTACTTCTGATGATGCATATGAAGTTGAAGTAGCAAAGAAGCATGCGAAGCCAAAGCAAAATGACAATGAAGCTAAAAATCATGCGAAGTGGAAGAAAACCCTAAGAATTAATCTAATTAGCTAAATATAATTTGAAATAGAAATAACTATATAGTTAGCATTGTAAATAATAATTACATAATTAAGTAATTAATTACATAATAATAATAATTACATAATTAATTAATAATTAATAGGTAATTAAATAACACTTAAATAATTAATTAATTTATTAATATTGGGTATTAATTAAATAATTTGTTATTTCAAATAATAATTAAATAATTAATTAGATACTTATAGTTAGTAGTCAAATACTTATTAAATTAACACCTAAATAAGTAATTATATAATTAATATTATAATTAGTAAATAAATTATTTAATAATTAAGCTAGCTTTTAATTATACCAATGTTTAAAATTGCGTATTCGGGTATTGAGGCGTTTTTCATTCGTGAGGCGAGGCGTAAGTCTCAAGGCGTTTTGAGGCGTAAGCCTCAAAATCACAAAATTGCGTAAACATAAAATGATAAATTTTTTAAATACTAATGAAAGAATAATATAAAACACAAAAAAGCATAAGATATGAAGTGAAATCAAAATATCTCAATAATAAGACAACATGAAATATAATTCAACTCAAAATTCTATCTTTCCCAAATCCCAATATTCTTTTCATTAACATATAATTCCAATTTCTAAAAATAAATATCAATGACATATCACATAAGAACTCATAAATCATCAGCACTGTCATCACTAAGGGGTTCTTCATTTGAATCATCATTATGATGAACTGCTCTCTCCTCTTCCTCCTCTCCTATAGAGTCCAATGTCAGGCATTTACTTCAAGATTTATGTAAGTTTTAATATATATAGCGTGAGGCATAAGCCTCATGCCAGTGAGGCGAGGCGGGCCTCAACTAAGTTGAGGCGCAAGCCTCATAACAAAAACTCGAGGCGTAAGCATCGAGGCGCTTTTTACTGGAATTGCGCAAAGGCGGGCCTCAAGGCGAGCCTCATATTGCGCAATTTTAAACCATGAATTATACTATTTATCTTTATAATTTATTAGTGATAATTAAAATTGAAATTAATAAATAATGCATACTTAGCATGAAAATTTAATTCAAAACCCAACTTTAAATTCACTTATTAGTTTTTGATTTTAAGATGAAGGGGCAGAATATGAAAAATTTAGTAAAATTTTTTTCTAAGATTAGATGGGGGCTTTTAAAAAACACTAACAAAAATGTTGTTTAGAATAAAATTCAAAATCTTAACATTTTATCTGTGCATGAAGAAGCGATTGTTATGTGGGATAAAGTAGATAATAATATTAAGAATATTGTAGAGGATGTGCTTGAAGTTTTAAAAGAAAAAACTCATAATAATAAAAATAGTTGGTGGTTGAATCAAAATGTGCAAGAAAAAGTTAAAAATAAGAAGCTTATCATAATAATTGGTTCAGATGTAAAATTTTTGAAAATTGAGAAAGATATACAAGCCTCGTAAGGTGTCTAAAAAAGCAATTTACGATGTAAAAATTTTAAGTTTTAATGATTTATAAGCCCTTATCTTTTTTTCTTTAGTCTTGGATGTTCTGACTAGACATTTGCAAGAGATATACCTTGGTGTATGCATTTTGCTGATGATATTCTTCTTGTTGATAAGACTAGAGAGGGAGTTGAAGGTAAACTCAAAATATGGAGATCAACCTTAGAGTCTAAAGGTTTTCGTTTGAGTATATCTAAAATCGAATATATGGAGTATAATTTTAGCAGTAATAGATCTAGTGGGGGGTTTGTGACTTTTGAGCGATCAAGTCATTAATAAGTATACTCGTTTTAGATTTCTTGGATCTATTGTTCAGAGTGATGGTGAAATAGATATGGATATTATTAGTAGAATTCAAGTTGGATTGTTGGAAGTGGAAGAATGCTTCGGGTTTGTTGTGTGATAGAAAAGTACCACTCAATCTTAAGGGAAAATTTTATAAGATGGTGGCGAGACTTGTAATGCTTTATGGTGCAGAATGTTGGATGTTAAAAGAGAAGCATAATACTAAGTATTGTTGAGAAGAGGATGCTAAAGTGGATGAGTGGACTTGCTCTTAGAGACAGGATGCGAAACAAGCATATCCGGGAAAATGTTGGAGTAGTTTTAATGATAGATAACATTAGAGAGAGCCGCCTTAGATGGTTTGGACATCTAACCTGTTTGGAGAGTAGATGTATTAAATTTTATCTATGTTAAGAAAGGTAGAGCTAGACCTACGAAGACTTGGTTAGAAAATATTAGAAATGACATTTCTTTATTAGTTTTAAATGAGAATTTGACTCCTAATAGGACACAATGGAGAAAAAAGGATTCATGTAACTGACCCCATATAGTGGGATAAAAGCTTGTTGTTGTTGTAATGAATCAACAACCACCTTGAATCTTGGATTATATTTTTAAGTAGTTTCATGAGATGTAACAATTATCGTGCCAAACAGTTTTTGAGATTTAACATAGCTAGGATTTACTAAATTTGGATTTGTAGGATTTACTAAATCTTGCTAGAGTTAAATCCTACTCGTTGCCAAATAGCCCCATACTTATGAATTTAGTAAATCCTGAAAATTGTTTGGTATGATAGAAGTTAAATCCGGTTAATTATTAATGAGTTGTTTTGCTACTTCAGGATTTAAATATGTTAATTCGAATAATTTATTAATAGTATCAAATTAATTGTTAATATTTTATAATTGATTAATTTTATTTATATCTAATTTATATTATTGAATTTAATAATTTTAATTTAATTTTTTTATCAATCCTAATTAGATTAATTAAAATATACTTATTATATATATCAATTAATTAATTATTAATAAAAGGAGGGTGTAACGTTCATAAGAGACGTGTTAGACCGGCCCACTGAACCGGTCCAGCCGGTCCAGGCGGGACCGGTTCACGGGCCAAAATCGCGAAACAGGCGGAGATCTCCGCCTCCTGCGGAGATCGAGCGGCCCGACCAGCCCATTAGAGCATTTTAGGAAGCGTTTTTAGCGTTTTGAGAGGAAAATTTGAATGTAGGGGCTGTTTAGGGATTTCCTTTTGATTTGTATGCATTAAATAGTTGTTTTTCCTAGGGTTTGGGCATCTTGAATTTGGCTGAAATTTGAGATCTTGTAGATTTAGGATTTCTTTGGGCTCTAGCGGCGTCTAGAGATTTGGGAGAGATCGATCTCCTCTCGAATTGAGGATCAATTGTATCTTGCTCTTTTATTCATCGTCTAAGTGGAATACAAGTCTTTTCTTGAGTTTTCTCTCGTATTTTCCCGGACAAGTGCTGTTTTCCTGCTGTAAACAGCAGAAATCTGCTGTTTTCCTGCTGTGGACAGCCATTTGGCTGCTGTTGGTTCGCCGATTTTGGATAGGAAGAGAACGACAGGCCTCCTCTAGAGCCTCTTTCGAGGGAAGAGATGAGTATGGGATATGACAGAAGGGAGGGTGATTTTGGTGGGAGGAGAGAGGGATCTCATCGCCGAGGTGCTGAATTCGAAAGAATTTAGCGTCGAGGGGGGGATTTCGAAGGAAGAAGGGAGGAACGTCATCGTCGAGGTGCTGAATTTGAAGGTATTCAGTGTCGAGGTGATGAGGTTGAAGGGAGAAGAGGTGAGTATGAAGAGGGGTTAGAGTATATTCGTCGGAGGGACGATCGGGACAATTGGGGAACGCTTCCTCTGAGGGGAATGAGAGGCTATGGAGGATACCGGGGAGATCCCAAGGTGAGGAAATTGAAGATGCCCGTTTTCGAGGGGGAAGACGGCCATGGCTGGATCTACAAGGTGGAGCGTTACTTTGCGGTCAATGGGTTGACAGAGGATGAGAAGCTGACGGCGGCAGGATTGTGTTTGGAAGGAAAGGCTTTGGCATGGTATCAGTGGCGTGACAGGAGGGAGCCTATCAGGAACTGGAGGGAATTCAAAAGCTGCATAATAGAACGTTTCCAAACCGACCGGGGAGGAGATTTCTATGAGCAGTTCTTTGCTCTGGTGCAGGAGGGATCAGTAGAAGACTACCGTGATCGGTTCGAGCACCTGGCTAGTAGGGTGGAGCGATTATCAGATAGCGTATTGGAGGGGAATTTCATGAAGGGGTTGAAGGCAGAGATCCGAGCGGCAGTTAAAGTTCTGATGCCTAGTGACTTGGACGTGGCAATGAAGTTGGCACAGCTGGTAGAAAATCAGAATAACCTGGAGAAGGGAGCTAGGAGCAACAACTCAGGAGGCTCTTACAAGACTACGACCACTCTTTTAGCACAAAAGGGGCCTGCATCAGTCAACAATAATGAGATCACCAGGGAGAAGCCAATAGGAGGGAGTGGGGATAACTTCAACAAGCTCACTGAGACAGAATTACAGGAGAAGAAGGCAAAAGGGCTTTGTTTCAGATGTGACGAGAGGTATACGCCGGGGCACAGGTGTAAGGATCGAACTCTTCAAGTTCTTACTGTTTGTGATGAAGAAGGAATGAAGGGTGTCGTCTTTCCACCTTGCGGACAAGGTGGATATTTGGGAGGGGAGTATTGTTAGAACGGTCCACTGAACCGGTCCAGCCGGTCCAGGCGGGACCGGTTCACGGGCCAAAATCGCGAAACAGGCGGAGATCTCCGCCTCCTGCGGAGATCGAGCGGCCCGACCAGCCCATTAGAGCATTTTCGGAAGCGTTTTAAGAGGGAAATTTGAATGTAGGGGCTGTTTAGGGATTTCCTTTTGATTTGTATGCATTAAATAGTTGTTTTTCCTAGGGTTTGGGCATCTTGAATTTGGCTGAAATTTGAGATCTCGTAGATTTAGGATTTCTTTGGGCTCTAGCGGCGTCTAGAGATTTGGGAGAGATCGATCCTCCTCTCGAATTGAGGATCAATTGTATCTTGCTCTTTTATTCATCGTCTAAGTGGAATACAAGTCTTTTCTTGAGTTTTCTCTCGTATTTTCCCGGACAAGTGCTGTTTTCCTGCTGTAAATAGCAGAAATCTGCTATTTTCCTGCTGTGGACAGCCATTTGGCTGCTGTTGGTTCGCCGATTTTGGATAGGTTGCTTGTGAATACAAGCACTTCCTATCAAGACGCTAGAGCTTTTACGTGGAAATCCCTGAGAAGGGGGAAAATCATTTGGCCCGGCTTAGTTTGAATGAATCCATTAGTGTTGCAGTAAGTTACAAATGAGGCTCTTCCTTGAGGGAAGACCTTGGTTTGATATAGCAAATATACCTCATATAAAGTGCATTACATGGTGGGAATTGGTAGAATTAGTATTGACATGTTCGTTTAGTCGGTAGGACCATAGTCGGCAGGCGACAGCTTTTGAAAAGACCGTAGGCGAGTGATTGTGGTTGGTTGAAAGGAGTGCAGTCGGCGGGCGACGGAGGTTGAAAGGAGCGCAGTCGATGGACGACGGATGTCGGAAAGATCGTAGTTCGGCGACAGAGGTTGGAAGGACCGTTGTTTGGCGATGGAGGTCGGAAGGACATTAGTCGTCAGGTGACGGAGGTCGAAAAGATCGTAGTTTGGTGACGGAGGTCGGAAGGACTGTAGTTGGCGGGCGACAAATGTTGGAAAGTTCGTAGTCTGGCAATGGAGGTCTGAAGGACTGTAGTCGGCGGGCGACAGTGGTTAGAAAGATCGTAGTCTGACAACAGAGGTCGGAAGGATCGTAGTCGATGGACGATGGTGGTCGGAAAGATCGTAGTTTGGCAACGTAGGTCGGAAGGATCGTTGTCGGGCGACGGAGGTCGGAAAGACCAAAGTCTAGCGACAGAGGTCGGAAGTGCCGTAGTCGGCTGGCGACAGTAGAAAAAAAGACGGTTATTTGGCGACAGATGTCGAAAGGACTGTAGTCGGTGAGCGTCAGTTTGGAAAGACCATAGTCTGGTGATGGAGGTTGGAAGGACCATATTCGACGGGTGACAAAGGTCAGAAAAAATATAGTATGGCGACAGAGGCCGGAAGGACCGTAGTCGGTAGACGGCAATGGAGAAAGACAGTTTTCTGGTGACGGTTGTCGGGGGGAAGTTCTACGATAGTCGGTGGCTGGACGGAAGTCCAACAATAATTGGTGGCTGGGCAGAAGTCTGACAATGGTCGGTGGCCGAGTGTAATTCTGGCAATATTGGCGGAAGTCCGGCGACAATTGGTGGTTGAGAGTAAGTCTTGCGATAGTTAGTGACCGGGCGGTGGTTGAGGAGGAGCTTGGTGGCAAGTTAGATCTCAAGTTTCTCTTCATCTCTTCTCCCCCACTTCCTCCTTCCTTTTTTGATCCCACTTCCATGAAGAATGAGGGATTATTTATAGTTTTCTGAGAGTGGCATGACCAGTAAATACGAGGAAGATCAAGGGTAAGTTGAGACTGGTTTGAATGTACGGACGATATTGATCGTGGACTGTTTATTAAGCATTTGAATGTTCTAATGATATCAAAATTCAATGATCTTGGACTCTTTGGATTCATTTCGTCGAGCCACTTGATTTTACTATAAGCATGTCACATTTTTGGTCATCCAATTTATAGTTTGAACTTTTCAAATGTGCTTTGGGTCTTCAATTTGGACCCATTTGGGCTCGGATTGAGTCGAATTTAGTGCCATTGGGTTCGTATTTTAGAGATGTTCAGTTGGACTATAAATTTGCTGAAATCGGAGTTCAGATGGTCCCATATTTAATTTCGGAAGTTTCTAACTTGATTTTGCCTCGACGTTCATGCCCGAACAAGTTAATTTTTTTATGATATATCAAAAATAATGAAACAAAAAATTATCATTTAATCTTTACCTTCTAAATAAAGGCCTAAATATTAATTATAAATTGTATGATAGAGTAATACCTAAAAATTAGGACCTCAAAAAATTATTATTTATAATGCCATGATATTAATTCTTTTATTATCCAATTGACTAGTTGTATTTCCCATATCATATACCATTGTTGTAGCCCATAATGAAGAAAATAAAAAGGTAAAAACAAGAAAAGCTGAAGTAGATTGGAGTTGGGAGAGGGTAGGTAGTGTTCTTCTCTGAAATTGTCTATTTATTTCTTTAATTTATCCTATTTGGTAATTGTCTTTGCTCTTCCTATAGCCTTAGGCATATCTAGGGTTTGCTTTTCCTCCTCCTATCTTTGACCTCACCTGCTTTGCATAAAGCAGAGTTTGAAAGTCACTAAAGGATTTTAGCTTCCTTAGAAAACGTTTTTCTTGTAGGATCAAAAAGTTTGATCGGAGCTTGTGCGAGGTAACAATCTTTTACCCTTTTGCATGTTATATATATGCGAATCAGGTGACGCTTGGTAACAAGGATGTGGGAGTTTGTTCTCAGAAATTCGAAATCCCGTAATATCCATCAAATGATGGGATTTACCAAATCCCGGATTTACTACAAAAAATGATAGATCTGGAATTTACATGGAGTTGGGATTTATGAGCAGTTTTTTTATTTCGTTTGGCAGGTTTTACAGCAAATCCTGCTTAAAACCTGCTACCAAACATCCCCTAAAATAAGTGTTAGGACATTTGAATGGATGAAACTTGGGAAGGGCATATCATTTATCATCTATTTAGTGGCTTGGAGATTTTCTTTGGTTATGTTGTGAGCCATATGTGCTTTTTTATAGACATTAGTATTGCTTATTTGTCCATTAAATTAACTCTTTATTTTGCTGCAATAAATGTACTGCTTTTAATTCATAGCTCTCATGCTTTCAGTTTCATGAGATTTTTTTTTCTTGCAGCGAAGAGGAGGCAAGAATGAAAATATATTCTGTTTCGACCAAGCATTACTTCGCCTTTGGAGCTCTTGTTTCTGAAGAACTATCGTACAAAATCAAGGGTATGGTTTTTTAAGCTGCTTCTTTATCCCAAGGTATGGCCAAAATTACAACTCATACTCTTAATCTTCTTTATTGTGGTCAATGCAGCTCTTCCAGGTGTCCGCTGGGTACTTCCAGATTCTTATCTTAATGTTAAAGAGAAAGACTATGGAGGTGATATTCTTATATGATTATTTGTTTTTGCTTGATAGTTTTGATTTTTGAAGTTTTTTCATAAAAGTTCTTAACATTTACTGAACAATCAGCTGGTTATTCTTATGATTTACATTTCCAATATGGCGTGCCTTGTGAGTTATACAGCTATCATTACTCTTTTTAATCCTTTTTAAGTCTTTATGCAGTATAATTCAAATTTCAACTTGTTAGGTTAGTTTTAAGATATTTTATAAGATTTTAGATTTTGTTTATTTTTTTCATGCTTTAATGTTCTTCTTGATTTGCAATTATTTTTTTGTTATGGCGTTGGAGTAAAATAATGTTCATGTATTTTTTTTTTTTTTTTGATTTTTCTCTAGGGGTTCATTTGGTTGTTAGTTGATGGAATAATGTTTTTGATGGTGATACTTTTGTTTTCACTAATTTTGAGTGTGGAATTGAACTCCTTAGTATTGAGGATTTTTGAAGATGTTTGTACAGTTTGGTCATATTTATTTTGTACTACATTCATTAAACGATGGAATTTGATAAATTCATTTTTTTTTCAAAACATGTTTTCTAACTTCAATCAACCAAACGAACCTCATATCTGATTTCATATTAATTTGATTTACTATGATCAGTTTTTTTTTTTATTTCCAGTTTGATAAATATGGTCTTTTACTCTAGTCAAGTACTTAGTTTTCCAAACTATATGCTTATACTTTGTTTTTTCTACAAAACAACGGCACATTTAATAGTGATGCATTTCTTGT
This sequence comes from Dendrobium officinale, assembly GCA_019514585.1. Taxonomy (NCBI): domain Eukaryota; kingdom Viridiplantae; phylum Streptophyta; class Magnoliopsida; order Asparagales; family Orchidaceae; genus Dendrobium; species Dendrobium officinale. The sequence goes on along the minus strand of CM033699.1, from coordinate 31,290,019 downwards.
TGATACCATCTAACTTTAATGAAAAGTTGATTAAATATTATTTATGAAAAGCTTACTTTCTTTGTTGCGGAGTGCATTCTTATATATATATGCTGATCTTGTTGACCTTCACTGATTGCGTATTAAATTTCGGAAGATTGCTTTGCTTCTAATCTTTTGCCTTTTATATGCATCCATCCTTTTCATCAAGTTCTTCTCGATTGCCTCAAATCTCTAGCCCGCCACCTTCGCCATAACCACCACTGTCGTAGCCACCGTCGGGGATCACTCAAAAGCTGTACACCACCACTACCTCATCTAAAATTTTGGATTATTAATCTAATCTTTAGTTGATGAAAAATATTTATGAAAGAGGAAGATGACTGAAATAAATGAAGAAGTAGACTGGGAGGCAATGTACTCCATAGGATGCGGCACGTGGGAGACCAATTTGTTATGATGATGACTCAAATATGATCTTTCTTAGTGATGACAGTGCATATGATTTTTGAATTATTGACTATTATTTCAGTTTCTTTAGAAATTAAATATTGATGAGTCGGGAAATGAGAAACAAGGAATTTTGAGTTGAATTTAATGCTATATGATACTTTTATGCAATTTCTATATTTAAGATTGTTTTGATCTTTTAATATTTGGATTTCAATTCTTTTAAATGCAATTTATCACTTGTACTTTACGTATTGTGCAATTGTTTATTTTATATGTATACTATTATTTTTACTTCAAAATTCAATAAAAAGTTAATATGTTATTCTTTACTGTATTATTTGAGTATTATATAAAAATCATTTATAACTTTTATTTTCACTTTACACAAATTTTTTTTGAGGCTTTGTTAAGCAATAATATATTCTTTTGGATTTAAAGATATTACAATATCAATATCAAGAATGTGTGAACAATTTAGAAAATCAACATCACGATAATAAAATTGTTAAAGTCTATCATAGAAGAAGAGTTAAGCCAATCTTTCAAAGATTGAGAACATTGCAACAATGGTCCGGTTACAATAACTAGTTGTTATATTTATTTCAACATTAAACAGGTCCCAAACCTATTGTATGTTTTTTTATTTTAATTGTATTGAATCGATTAGTCTAATCTTTTATTAAACCCAAAACCGGTTTATGTAAACACTATAAATAGATCTCAAATGCTGTAATTGAATTTAGGAAATAAGTTTTGATTTTTTCCTTTCTAGTCTCTCTTCTTCTTCGTTAAGGAGTCCACATGTACTCAAAAGATGCCTTCCTCTTCTTGGCGTAGATCAAGAAGCATAACAATTGGTGCTCTTGTTGTGCTAAATTCATCTTTTCACCTCATTCTTCATCTGGCCAGTCTCCTCCACTACTGCCTACCTTCATTTTAGCCGCCAAGATATTGTTTCTCCATCAGAAAACACTGCTCTACCTCAGCCTTCAGGTTCTACTTCAAGTTTCTTGGCCACCAGCCTCTCTAGCGTGTTTCAGCCGCCTTCAATCTGTCCTCAGCCAATCTGACTGCAGCCTTCTTTTCAACTGCAGGTCTATCCAGCCACCTAGGTACATGTTTTTCCTCTTTCAAAGATGCTTCTATCCTTCAATACTCTACCGTTTCAACTGCACAAGAACCTCATTTTCCTGCCACTTTTCTTCAGTTGAACAAGCTAACCACAACCCGCCTTTGCCAGCCTATTTCCAGCCAACTTGGGTTGTTTGAAGTCTTCCCTGTACCTTCTTCTCCTTTTTGCCAGGAGACCTCCCTACAGATTTCAGTTCAGCCATGAACATTCCAGCTGCAGATCTACTGCAGCCAACCTGCATGTGGCACCCTTGAACCTTCACATTCTCGGTAGCTAGATCAGTCCTTGCATTCTGTACCTTCGCTCTAGCATTTGGCAGCCTTTCTTCTCCTTTCAAGATGGACAGTTTGAAGACTTGCTGCTTTTAACAGCAAACATCAAGACCAGCAATTTGGAGACCTGCTGATTTTAAAAGTAGACATCAAGAACATCACTTCCTGCAGCATTAAAAATAGTGGCCATTTCTACGCTTGCTGGTCTTTCACTCTTGCCCTTCTTCATCAAATTGTTTTCATCAGGGCTTTCATTGTCGCCTGCAACGCAAGTCAACTGCTGGTATCTCTACTGCCAGCTGCAGTTTGTTGCTTCCAGCTCCTTCCACCACCTTATTTACTTGTAAACTTCAAGATTCCTGCAAGGATCCTCAATATCCCCCTTCACGTCTTCCCATTGGACAGCCTCCCTTCAACCAACATGTTCCAGCCACGGCTTTAAACCTTCAGCCAGCACATTCTAGCAACGGTTTTACCAACCTACAACATTTTGAGCATCAAGAACATCAGTTTCAAGACCAGGAGGTCCTTTGACAGCCCAAACAGCAACAAATTCGGCCAGTTGCTATGCCAGAACTTCCTTTTTTTTTCCTTCCCCTTTTCAAGACTGCATCAGGTCCCGATTCTTTCTATCAAGAACCACATCTTTTATTCCCTTTCGGTAGTCACCAAAGACCTCTCAACATGAAAAATGCAGATTTGGCCTGAGCTCTCCGAACAATGCAAACCAATCAAGAATTACAATTCTCCCAAATCCAAAAATCTTTACAACAAGCCAATGTTAAAATTGTCTCTATTATCACTACTACAATTCAACGCTTTCATGCATTTTATTGACAAGAAACTTGATAGTTTGTTCATTGACTGACCCCCTACTCCACTCCATCAATATCCTTCTTTTTCCGGCATCATCCTTTGTTCTGCCAATCGAATCCCTTCTTCACAACCGCCATCATCTCCTACAAGTTTATCTTTTGTTAAATCAATGAAAATTAAACTTCCTTGCTTTAATGGATTCGAAGTCAAACATGGACCTTTAAAGCATGAGAATAATTCGATTTTCACAACACTTGATTATCATTGTGTTAGCATAGCTTCCTTTCATCTTGAAGGACATGCAACTAGTTGGTACCAAGGGTTACACATGAAAGCTCTTTCTATTTCTTTTCCATCTCTCAACCTTGAGGGTAAGATTATTTTTCATGATGATGGGAGTTTTAAGCAATAATATATTCTTTTGGATTCAAAGATAGTACAACAACAATGTCAAGAATGGATGAACAATTTAGAAAATTGATATCAAGATAATAAAATATTTAAAGTTTATCATAGAAGACGAAGCAAACTTTCCAATGATTGATAACACTACAACAACTCGTGGTTATATTTATTTTGGTATTAAACCCGTCCTAAACCCAATGCATGTTCTTTTATTTTTGTATTGAACCAGCTGGTCTATTTTTTTATTAAACCCAAAACCGGTTTATGTAAATACTATAAATAGATCCCAAATGATGTAATTGAATTCAGGAAGTAAGATTTTTGGTTTATTCCTTTCTAGTTTCTTTTCTTCCTTAAGGAGTCTGCACCTACTCAAAATGCGCCTTCCCCATATTGATGTAGATTAACAAGCATAACAAAAAACACCTTGAGGCTAACAGACTTACTACTCTTAGGTGTATAGGTTGATGCATGACAAAAAAACTACGTAGTCTAACCCTTCTTGATGTATAGGTTGATGTCTAATAGGCTTACGCTTCAACGCCTTGAGGTTTATACCTCGCCTTACAAATAAAAAAATACCTCAATATCCAATTGTGCAATTTTAAGCCATGTTCGGTTCGCTAAGTTGTGTAAATCTTTTCACGGTTGCAATTGAGCTTAGTAGCTACATATAAATTTAACTTTATAGAACATTTTGAATGAAAGTTTGCCACTCTGATTATTAGTCTCCTGCCAAAACCTATTGATACAACAAACAATAATGAAAACGTTAAAAATAGTATGATTATGCTGTTGAAGGGTAAATGTGAAGAGGCTATAGTATATATAATCTCTTTTATTAGTTATCTACAGCTTTGGCTTTAGCAATTGCGCTTTTTTCATTTATTTGGTGTGAGTGTTATTGCTATGCTGGAAGTTCATTGTTCTCTAAATTAGACTAATTTTGGCACTCTTTCTGCTTTTATCCCACAGGAGAGCCTTTTATTGATGGGCAAGCTGTTCCATATGACCCAAAATACCATGAAGAGTGGGTGAGGAACAATAGTCGGGCCAATGAGAGGAACAGACGCCCAGACCGACCTCGCAACTTTGATCGGTCAAGGAATTTCGAACGACGTAGGGAGAATATGCAGAGTCGGGAATACCAAAGTAGAGAAGCTCCTCCCATGCCAAATTTTCAGAATGCTGCATCTCCCACACAGTCTGGACATAATGTGCCACCACAGAATTCACCCAATCCGATGCCTTCAAACCCAAATTCCTTCTCTAATCAAGCGCCCAATGCTCAGCCTGGATATGGATATCAAACTGGGCCACCACAATCTGCTCAACCCAGTGGCCAGGGTTATCAATCTGGTCCACCCTCCGGCCATGGATTTCAGGCAGGTGTGATGGGCAACCAAGGTTATCAAGCTGGTCCACCTGGCATCCAGGGCTATCAAGCAGGTGCTACTGGCAGCCAGGGCTATCAATCTGGCCCACCTAATGGCCAGGGATATCAAGTGAGTCCACCTGGTGGCCAGGGTTATCAAGCTAGTCCACCTGGCGGCCAGGGTTATCGAGTGAGTCCACCTGGCGGCCAGGGTTATCAAGCTAGTCAACCTGGTGGCCAGGGTTATCAGTCCGGACCTCCGGTTGGTCAGGCATATCAAGCCGGCCAGTCTGTCAGCCAAGGATATCAAGCTGGTCTTCCCCGCAACCCAATGTATCCGGCAGGCCAGCCTAGCAGCTCTACCCCTTATTATGGAGGTAATCAAGCATCCCAAGGAGGCCTTACTGGTGGTCCAGCTTCCTCACAAGGAAACTTTGGCTCCACCAATTACCAAAATGGCAGCCCTTCTCAAGGTAATGGTGGTAATGGTGCTTACAACCAGGGTGGCGGCAATGGAGGTTTTCAGGGTGGTCAACCTGGCGCTTCAGCATATCAGGGAGGAAATCCTCCTAACGCTGCCAGAGATATTCCTGGTAGAGATATCTAAATGAAGAGAGATCGGTATATAAATCTAGAAAACCTTGAATATAATTATATAAACCTACTTGAACTCCTCTTGCATGTAACTTGCGCTTGAATTTATGTCTTTCGGATGGTTTTAATACCGAAGTAATTCTACTTACTGGTTTATTTTTTATGACTACATACTTAGAAGTTTTTTTTTTGGAATGATTTCTAATGTGAGTTGTCCAGGAGCAGTTTTCATACTTTTTAAAATCAAAAAAATTTTTTGTTTTAAAAATTTATTTAAAAAAACAGTAATAAAGAAGTTCCAAACGAAGCCTAAATTTGTTAGGTTCTACAATGCTGACCTCTGTTGGATTTGTTAAAGTATTTTATATTTAATAAGTTTTTGTTTTGCTGATTATTTATTTATTTTTTCTTATGTGACTATTTGTGTTTGTTCTTTTTCGATCCTGTTATCTGCTGTGAGAGGAATTGATAAATTATTTGAATCGATGATGCTTTTGTAAGATATAGCTTATTTTACCACTATATTTGTAAATCTTTTTTATTAAATTGTCAGAATTGTTAGTTAATTAGTGTTATATTTGGATCAATTTTATCATATTAATAGATTTTAATGCGATATTTTACTAAATATTATAAAGAGATTCTTCAAATGATAATGCTATCCAATGTGAGTTAAATTCTAAGGTATGATTATTATTTTTAAATCATGCTATGTTCTTTAAAATTTTGATTGTCTTTGGTAGTCATGCTTAATGGATTTCGATTATTTTTTAATTATTATAATAGTTGCATTCTGTAATAATTCCATTTTATTTATGAAATTTATTTTAAGCTTGGTTAATTTCAATATCGTTAGAGGTCGGTGTGGTTCTGTTGAGTGTTGAAGTTAGAAGGCTTTGGCGAAATACTATTAAATACTTGGTATGAGCGATTAAAACGATTTGATTTGCGACCTTGTGATTTCAGCTGTTCAGTTATTTTTTGTTTGTATTTCGAGTCTAAGTGCGTCAAGTGTATGTATATTTTAAAATAATGTTGAAGGAAAAAAAGGTGTAGTATAATATTATTATATTTAATTAATTTGTTTATTTACAATTATATATATATATATAATATATATATATATATATAAGTATATATATATATATATATATAAGATATATATATATATATATATATATATATATATATATATATATATATATATATATATATGAGATTTTTATTTAAATTTGATCTAGTTGTTGATCTAATTGTTGTAATACATTAAGATTTTTTCAAAAATGCTTTCTAATATTTTATTAAAATAATAATTTTTTTTTTGACTCGGCATTGCAACACTCAATACCCTTGCACCGTTACACAAATTTCAGAAAATTCGAGAGCTTGGTGTTGTAGCACCCAATAGGCTCTGTGGCACAGCACTATCTCAGTCAATTTTTAGTAATTTTAATGGAATTAAATTTAGCTTTATTACATCGTAGTAATTCCTAAATTATTTGATTTGTGGAAACCTTATCAATACCCTATGGAACTAAATGATTGATCGTTAGTACCTGAGGAGTGCTATGAAATATAACAAAATATCACTTAATATGATTTGTTTTCAGTTCACATGATCATATTCAGAAACTTTATTCCAAAGCTAATCACTTCTATTAATCAAGTCATTCTTGAGAAATTTAACGTTTTTTATTTATTTAACAGTTCTAGTAGTGTGAGATGGGTAATAAAATATATATTCTTTAAACATTTTGATGTATCCAATAAAATATTCATTAATAGTCATCGGATCCAATTTCTTCTCTTGTAGGTTATATATCCTCATTTTAGAAGAATATCCCAAAACATAAATATGTCACAAAAATTGATTTCCAATCTTTGAATAATTCAATTGGTGCTTTTGGGTCAGCCCTTGTTGAAACTTCTATTAGCTCCTTTTTTTGAACTTTTGAGTATGATTTTGCTTAATGCAACCTACACAAGTCGCAAAATCAAGAGAATGCAACTAACTAAGGACCCCATCATTTACTAATCTTTTAATTCTCTTTGTAGAGGTGTGACATGTCAGTGTCTATAATGGAAGAATTTCATTTTCTTTTCTTTAGATTATCTTTGTCTCTATTCATTATCAATCAAATATGGACAACTAGAGCTCACTAATTGCAATGAGAAAAAAAATCTTAAAATAAAAAAAAATATAATTTTATTACTACAGTCAGTATTTACATCCTAGTTATTGTCTAAAGTTCAAAATAATATATACATATATAAAGCCAAAAAAGCTGATAATAAAAGCTAAACTATCATTACTACTTAGCCTTAATCTACGTGCTTCTTATTTTTACTTGAAATCATATTAAACCACATAATGAGCAAATAGCCCAACAAATAGCCAAAGCTTACCATCACATTCAATAAAAGACAAAAAAATTAATATGTATACTCTGTTTAAACAATATCAATTATTCTACCATCAACATGAATATCAATAAATCTATGTAAAATCAATATGACCAGTAAAGCCAAAATATCTTAGTAAGCAAAAGAAATCAATCAATATACAAGAGAATCAACAACAAGTCCATCGATCAATAAAAAGTACTATACAGTGGAATACACCTAGATTTCTTTCAATTATATTTATGTTGATAGTTTTATTATATGCTTTTATCATTATATCGATGTATCATACCAATATGCCGTATCAATATGTCGTATCAATATCTATCAGTGGTCCTCATCACATGTTAATATGTTATGTCATGTTATGCTAGTGTCAATGCTGGTTAAATCAGCTCTATATAAGGTGTATTTATAAATCATAAATGCATGCAACATGAATTCAATTATTAATAGCAAGGTAGGACTTCTTGCTAGGTACATTATGCTTCCCTATATCTTGGGTTAGTGTTAGGTATCAAGGGTCAAGTGGCTATCTTATAAGAGTTGTCTCTCATGATCATCAATGTATCTTATCCTTCTATAACTATCAATCTTATATCAAGATTATATCACAACCCATAATTTAAAAAAAAGTTCGTTGTCCCCCCAAAAAATGTAAAGCTTTGACTACAATATGATTTATTTGATAATTTGTCCCCCCCTTATCTTATTTTTGCTTCCTTTTAATTTTTTTTTTTCACGCAAATTGCTCCCTCGGAAAATTGAAAAGCCCGCTTAGCCTCCCGCTCCCGCTATTATAATGAATCTCAACTTCGCAAGTACTAATTTCTTTTTCTCTCCCTCATCTGTTCCGCCTGCAATGCTCAGCTCAGACACTCCAGTCTCTAGTGCTCAAGTTTAATTGTGAGGAGGAAGACTCATCCGCCTTCCTGCATTGCTTGACCACTCTGATGAAGTTTCGTGTCCCAAGTGATGGTTTCTTTTGCATTCAGACGGTCAAACTCTGCTTCCATCAATATTTTTTCAAATATGAGCTCTCCATTCACTTTTAAATCCGGGTTTTGTTTTCCTCTCATCTCCCATTCACAAGAATTCATCTCTTAGGATCGGAATGTGCCATGCCAATCACATTGGCAATACATCAGGGTGCTACCAGATCCGTTAAGGGTCATCAAAGTTATAAGTGATATTGATGAGCTTGTAGGCCATTTAATTATTTATTTTAATAGTATTATTGGAAGAAAGAACTAAAATATTGGTACGATTTATCTATACATTTTGGCAGAATTTCTACCATATCGTGTGGTTTTCCTTGTTATAGGGTTTTCCATTATGCTGATGACTGGTTCTCTGAGTGAGTCCATTACCTTATACTATGGCAATACAATGACCATCAGCATCATACTTGTGATACGAATTGTTCTCTATCAGGTTAGGTTTCATTGAACGCTTCCAAAATGGCATTTTGTTTTCTTGGAACATCTTTCTTTCTTGGGAATGTTAAGTGCATTTTGTTTTGGAGAATCATGCATGATTTATTGTTCAACAATCCCATGTTTTTTAAGTAACTTCGTAAAAAGATTAAGTACTAGACCACTTTTAGTATATATGCTATAATATTCTCCACCGCTATTTGATCTTGTTATCTTAATATGCTTCCCACATTTGCTCTCTACCTCAACCGTAAATATTTTCAAGGCATCGAATGTTTCGTTTTTATTATGGACCACAAAGATATGCATATACCATGAGTAATCATCCATAAATGCGATGAACTATTTTGGACTTGTGTATCACTATTTGGATAATATATATTATTGTGAATGATCTCTAATAGGTTTGAACTCCTATTAGCACCTTTTTGAACTCTTTTTGGTATGTTTTTCCTTAATGCAACCTCAACTAGTCTCAAAATCAATAGAATGTAGAATGACCCCATCTTTACTAATCTTTTAATTCTCTTTATGAAGGTGTGTGATTGGGGGGTGGGGGTGGAGTAACCTAAAGTATTAAGAAAATTATGTAGGGCTTTATCAATCCTTAACAAAATGCTTATGTTTTCTTTGATATAAAAATTATAAAAACCCCTCTTAATATACGTAAGTATATACGTCAAATCAAATAATGTATTGATAGAGTAGAGTATTGATCCCACGAGAAAGAATGTTTACTTGCAAATACTAATATTGTCTACTTCAACTACAATAATTATCCTACTCAATAAAATTAAATTTTGACAAAACTTTAATCACTTAATTTAAAATAAAAAAATAAAAATGAAATATTATTGGGATAAATTATTTTGGATTGATGAGATATAAATACAATATGTTTCCTAACGATTCTCTTTAATATTGATGCTATTCAAGGCATATGCATCACCAACTGTTTAGTCAAGCATGAAGAGACAAATGATAGATTAAACTCTTTCAATCTCAATACTACTCTAAACTCCCAATGTCTGTCATCCTATAAAAATCATAAAAGAGTAAGTAAAGTGTGTACTGTTAAAACTCTCTCATGACAATTCTTTTTCTATAAATTTGGAATATGACAAGCACTATGCTTATGCTTGCATCATACCAATCCAACATAGTTGGTTGTATCTACTTTCCTATTTATAGGCTCCACATTATACATGATATTAACTACACATATGAGCACTATGTATAATAAATGAAGATATGGTATTTTTAAAATATCCTAAAATTATTGATGAAGTTAACTCATTAGTACTCTATATTTTATTTACACCATCAATAAAATTAGAGAATTTAGCTTTACATAAAGAATAAGTGAAGCATATTTATTTTCATTAATTACACAAAAGAAAGAAAGTACAGAAGAAAAGATATCACTGGATGGTTCAATGATCTCCTCTATACTACTTCTAGAACTTACATAATTACTTCCACAAATACAAGCCAAAAACTCTAATAAAATGTATCCAGTACTTCTCTAAATTTTCTTAGTTGTCACACCTAAAAAAAAATAGAGAAGCACTATAAAGACTGAAATCAGACAAGTAACTGAACTCTTATACTAACATTATAAATACACTATTTATAGAAAAATATAGAAAATGGATTCTAGCGATGCGACGCTAGAGAAACTTGCGCCATAGTGTCTATAAAATGAACTAACATCGCAACGTTGAAGATTTCCTCCTATGAGATGCTTGCTGACATGGATATGCTATTTAATAAATCAACACATTGATTCACTAATAGATCATGACCTGAACAATTACAACTATAGTGTCGTGGTGTTGTTGACGGTTGAGCGTTGCAATGTTCATGTGGCACTCCTTTGACTTAGCGTCGCTAAAATTTGGCATCGAGGCACTGTGTAGATAGAGATTGAGCTTTACGGTGTTGAATCCTTTGATACTGCGGTGCTGGGATAATTGGTTGAGCTTTACGGGTATGACTCCTCCGACACTACGGCACCGATAAACAGAGATTGAGCACCTCCATGTCCATATTCAGCCACTCTGACAGTGTCAATGATGGTGCCACAATGATATTATGTTCGACACCGAGGCGTTGTACTATACTTACAAATTTTATCCATACCCTATATTTTATGCACAAATACAACTAAAATAACTTATTTTCACTAACAAATTAATACATAGAACATAACATTATTTACACTTATTAAATCCTCCATAATTTAAACTCATTCTTGCCCTCAAGTAAATAAAACTATATAAATCTAATTAAGTGATTAACAAAAATAAAAAGTGGTAATCTAAAATTACTAAAATATTAGATAATATATCACTATCTAGAACTAGTAAAAATGAATCAAAGTTAAACTTCTAGTTTGAAAAAATACCAATAGTTAAACTTAATCAATCATTCTTATGTTTATCTAATTTTAAACTTTAGGTTATATATTTAATCTTTAAGTTTTGAATGTTGAAGTAAATAGTATAGTTTTACTAATTAGATATGGTTATAATTAAAGCATACTTTCATTAGTTCACCATCCCTTGTATTAGCACTTTCTCATATTATCCTTTATAATTTTTGTGTAATGTTGTATTTCAAATCTTAAGCTTTTTTTTTTTTTTTTTTGGGAAAAACCTGGGCGAAGCCCTTTCCATTAAGCATGAACAAAGTTACATGTAATGAGAGAAAAAGAGAAAGTAAAACCTAAGAGAGCAGCAACAGGATTAACAAGTAAAAAGCAACCAAAAATACTAACAACCCTAACAAACAAGGATTGTAGCAAAAATAAAAGGGCTCAGTAAAAAGAATTGCCCGATACCAAAAATCCCCTGGTTGCAATGTTGATAACGGCAGCAGCTTGAGAATGAAGTGAATAACCTTGCCATCCAAGGGGAGAAAGACAATTCAACATCATTGCCCTCAAAAACCATTCCCGCACCAAAAGAATAAGATCCGACAGATATCTATTCCAGAAAAAAGGAGCAATGACATAGCCGTTGCAGCCAGTCACAGTAAGTCCATCAAATCCCCAGCATTTCTCCATTTGGCAATTTTCAATAAGACAGCCTTCTTAATAGAATGCACCACCGTTAAGAAAGACTTTTGATGGCAACCAAATTTCCTCTCATTCCTTTCTTTCCATATGATGTAAACCGAACAACAAGCAATAAGAAGATAGAAAGGATGAACTTTAACATCAATTCCAGCTAAAATGTCTAAAACTTGGAGTAGATTTGGTCTAAGTAAATGCCTCTTAAAGAAGGGAAGCAGATTGGAAATGACCGCATAAGTAAAATCACATTCAAAAAATAAGTGAGAGGTAGACTCAGTACAGGAATTACAAAGAGCACAACCCGGATTAACATTGATGCCCCTACGAATCAGATTGTCTGAGGTTTTTAATCCTTTTAATACCGCCATCCAACAGAAGGAAGAGAATCTTAACGCATGATGTTTATGCCAAACCATATGATGCCAATTTACAGTAGGAGACTGTCTAAAAAAAAAAACTTAATGTAATTGCTCAGTCCATTATCTTTCCTATCTATCCAGAAAATACACAATTTATTATCAATCAGAATCTGATTCAAAAACTCCAGAGCAGAAGAAGAAGCTGAAACGGGTAGTGTCCAACTACCCTCATTTAACAGAACACCAATATTTGCATTCAAAGGAAAAATTCCCAACAGAGAAGATAATTCCGGCACCTCCTAAATTCTTTTCCCCATAACCTAGTGATCCCAATACAGAGAAATTGGGGAAAAATGTGAGACATTAAAATTAAATTGCTCTTTAGCCAAAACCGCATGATTGCACAAAATTTTCCAAAAAGGGGAAGCTTTTTGAGAAGTCAGCTTCCAAGGTGAAATATAAAGAGTCAAAAACCAATGAGATAGCAAAGTTCTACAATTATAAATTCTATCCACTAAAGCACAATGGAAACTGAAATGGAGAGCCTAAAGATGGAAGTCCCACACCACCATGATACTTCGGTTTGCAAGTATTTTTCCAAGAAATCAAATGCATTTTCTTAATAGTGGAATCACCAAAATACAAAAATTTGGCACACAATTTGTCAATTTGCTTCATGATCGTTTTAGGTATTATCGAACCTCTAATCCAGTAAGCTATAGTGTTCCAAATTGTGAAGCGTAAATATTGAAGTCTACCGGCAAAAGATAAACACTTAGCTTTCCACCCAGAAAGTTTAAAGCAAATAGCTTCCAACAAACCAGCAAAATCAGCAATTTTAAGCTTGTAGGTAGAAACAGGCAAACCCAAATATTTGATGCAGTTAGAGGAATTCTGAATATGTAAAGCTTGGCGAATAGCTTCAGAGTTGAGACAATTCAGTGGCAAAATAAGAGAACTTTTATTATAGTTAATGAACAAACCAGTAGAGTCCGAGAAGATACCAATAAGATGTACCAAAGCATGACAATTAGGAACATCAGCCTTTCCAAATATGAGAAGATCATCAGCATATAACAAATGAGAGATGCGGATATCACCCAAAGTGGGAGCATGAAAAGAAGGAGAATCATCCAACAGACAGGAAAAAGCATCCATTACTACACAGAAAAGTAAAGGGCTTAAGGGGCAGCCCTGACGAATCCCAACGGATGAAGCAAAGTACCCCTCTAAAGCTCCATCCAAGCAAATAGAAAAGCATACATCATTAATACAAGCCTCAACCCATTTGATAAAAAGACTAGGAAAACCCTTTTGCTGAAGTCTAGCAGAAATGAAACCTCTAGAAACACTATCGAACGCCTTTTTTATATCAAGCTTAGCACATAATATTCTATGTTTGGAAGAAATCCTGGAATGAAATAACAGTTCCTTAGCCAGTATGATATTATCTGTAGAAACTCTTTTGTGAATAAAACCCGATTGATTCCCCTTAATGATAATAGGCAGAATGGGTTTAAGGCGAGTGGACAAAATTTTAGCAATAATTTTGTAGATAGTATTACAAAGAGAGATAGGCCTGAAATCCGTTAATGAAGAGGCATGACTATGCTTTGGAATGAGTGAAATGGCAGTATTCTTAACCACCCGAGGCATGTAACCACTAATAAAGAATGCCTTAACAGCCTTACAAACAGCCGGTCCAGTAAGTATCCAAGTACTTTTATAAAATTCGAAGTTGAAACCATCCGGGCCAGGAGCCGAACAAGATGAGCCAGAAAAAATAGCCTTTTTAATCTCTTGATCAGAAACAGGAGAAATAAGATTGTCCGCTAATTCAGAGGGAATACATTTGCCAACAGGAAAGGCAGTAATGTCCACCTGAGGAAGTGATGATGGGTTGTATAGAGTTTGAAAGTAATTAATAGTAGCTTTCACCGTATCAGAATAGTCAGAATTAGGATCAGAACCAGAAAGAGACAAAACAGTATTATTGTAATTCCTTATCATCTTAATTTTAGAGTATAGAAATTTGAGATCATCTTCACCTTGAGATAGCCACTTCGTTTTAGCTCTTTGCAAAATCCAAGAATTCCAATTGGAGGTAGCCTCCACAATTTCTCTGTTAATGTTTTTGAGAGAAGTAGAAATGTCAACATTATCCCCATCAGTACTCACCCTAGATAAGAGAACATCTTGCCTAAGATGAAGGGACTCCAAGTGTTGTTTGATACAATTTGAATTGGCCCAAACCTTCCCTTTAATAGATAACTTAAGAAGCTTCAACTTGTTGCAGAAATCAACTAAAGGATGACCATTGCACTTTGAAGAGAAAACAGATAATAATTCCATCCAGAATTTATCAATTTTGGACCAATAGTTTTTGAATAGAAAATGATGGGGGGAAGAATATTTGTCCCCCGATTGCAAAACTATTGGACAATGATCCGAGGAAGACGGGCTACTAACCACATAGAAAGAGTTGGGAAATGCAATCAACCAAGCATCATTAACCAACATCCGGTCTAATTTAATATGAATAGGTTGATCATGTCTCTGATTGTACCAAGTGTAACGATTACCAACAGACGCCAGATCAGTGGTCTTAGTATTGAAGATGGTATCATTGAAGTCATGCAATTGGCTTTGAACTAAAACATTACCCCCAATTTTGTCCATAGGAAATCTACAGCAGTTGAAATCCCCCATTAAAATCCAAGGATAATTATCAAGCGGATCAATATTAATAATATCCTTCCATAACAACTTTCTCTCCTCAGCACTGTTGGAAACATAAATAACTGATAAGAGAAAAGGATTAGACGAGCCAAAAACAACCATACCAGAAATCATTTGGGAAGAGATATAAGAAGGAGTGAATGAAATCTTATCCGTAGACCATTTGACCCAAATTCTACCAGATTTGGAGCAATTGAAGTTATTACAACTGTCTTCTTGATCAAAAACCCGATGATTGTTGAAAAAAAAAAGAATCAGTGAGTGCAGCTAGATGAATCCTATTTTCCAAGATACATAGCATATCAAGTTTCATAGATTGAACAAATCTCCTACAACTAAAAACCTTATCAGAGGAGGAGAAGCCTCTGATATTCCAGGCTGCAATGGCAGGACTGGTCATTTGTTCTTAGAGTTTGAGGGCTTTTTTGGCCTCCCCCTAGCCGCTTTGTTCTGCGTCAAATTGCCCTTTTTGCTGGAGGAAGAATCATGCGTCTCAGTGTTCGAGAAAGTGGAAGTATCAGAAGAGAACTCACCATGCTCATTGTTACAATCTTGTAACACTTGAAATTTGTTCTTAGAAAAATTGGAAGCAGAAGATGTATTCTCCACCCTAGGTTCCTCAGTCAAACCAATAAGCAAGTCAGTGGGAGAATTTAGATTAGGAATACTTGTGTCATTCTGAATAGCAATAGCCGAAATATCAATATTAACAGCACAGACAATTTTAACAGAATTCTGGAGATTGGTAGTAGTATCGTTGGCAGTGGTGATAGTGGCAGAGGGGATAGGAGGGGAATTTTTTGAAGTGGAGGGGGTGCTAGAGGAGGCGTTCATAGTAACTTGAGGTGGAACAAGATAGGAAGAGGAAACAATCGGATTAAGGACAGTATTAAGGGCCGTGCTAGAAGTGGGTTCTTTACTGGCAATCGAGTGTTGGGAATTAGGACCACGAGCAGCAGGAGGGCGTGAAGTTCTCGTGGTCCTGGGTGGACGAGAGGAACTACAACCTCTGGCAGTAGGGTTAGACGGGAGTTTAGGATTGGGATTTTCCGGACATGCAGACGCTGAATGAGCAAGAGAGTTACAGATGGAACACAAATCAGGCTTCCATTCATAATGCACTTTCAATTGAATCACCTTATCTTCCAAGGAAATAGGAATGGATTCAGGGAACTTACAGTTCGCAGAGACTTGGATACAAATACGCGCATATGTCAATCTAGTTTTAGCTGCAGTAAGCGAATCTACAGCTATCGGGATACCGATTTTTGATGCGATTCTCGAAATACCATCCGAATTCCAACAGACAAGAGGAAGATCAATGATTTTAACCCAAATCGGCACAGAAACGAAATTATCCCTAGTCGGCTGAAAAAGCGGAGACCATTTCTGGAAGACAAAAGGTTTACCTAAGAAAAACCAAGCTCCTTTCAACCAAACAGATTCCATATCCTCCGGCATAGAAAATTTGAACAAGAAAAAGCCATCACTGAGAGCTAGAAGTTGGAAGGTACCTTTGAGTTTCCATACTCTTTTAGCCGCAGAAAGCAAAGATTCATAGTAGGGCCTCTTACCAAGCGAGTAACCAACCAGGCATTGATCCCATTCCGGAGCAGCAGCAGCGATCTTCTCCTTATTGAAGGGAACAATCTCTTCGGGAGTCTCCAAGAAGGAGATCGGAAGGGAGGAAATCGGTACATCAGGTTCGGCCGCAATATAGGACCAAAGCCTGTCTAACACAGGGGGAGAGGGCGCAACAATTTTGGACGATAGAGGAGGAAATTCATGGGGGGAAAGAAACTGACGTTCCATAATGAACACTGGAGGAGGAAGAGACCTGGCCACCGGCGAAAGATTTCACTGATACAAATTTTTGAATGTATTTATCTTTTACTTTTGATATTTTTATTCCTTTTTCTTTTTAAGAACTATTTATAGTTTTTTTTATGGAATACATAATTAATGATTTTGAATATCAATTTCTGCTTTAGGATTCTCATACAGTACTCTTAATAATTTTAATGTATGAACTTAATGAGATTACTAATTCCATCTTTATATTAGCTATGATTTTAAATTTTAAAGTACTCATATCTAATTTTTAATATTAATTATTCATCTTATAATTTTTCAAAGTCAAATTCATAAATGTATAGCTTATAAATTCAAATTAGGCTAATAGCTTAAATGATTGAATGAGTTAAGTATTTGTTTTTCCAACCTATGACAAATAAACAGAGTTCATTCAAACTAGGATCTCTGGTTTTATTATTATCTTATTTTTTATAATTTTTATTTATCATTTTTATAAAGGTTAATTAATTAATCATAATATAATAATAATTTGAGGACAATTATAATTTAAGCATGAAGGGATTAAAAGTTTGAGGAGGTTGTGAGACCTCAATGAATTAGCCCGAGATGCACCAAATGGGGGGGGGGGGGGGGGGGGGGGGGGGGGGGGGGGGGGGGGGGGGGGGGTTTTAATTGATAATTTATAAGTCAAGTACTAAACAAAAATACTAATTTTTTATTTTTTGCTATAAAAATAATTTGTAAACTAAATCAAGGCAGATAACTTGAAATTATGCTTAAGCAACTAATACTTTTAAAAGATATATTATATATATATATATATATTTTTCTTTTTATACATGCAAATTTTCTTATTACAAACCATAATCCAACCAAAGTGCATTTAATTATAAATATTGAAATCAACAAATTCTGCTCGTTGATAATAATAAAAATTATAGAAAGAAAATAAATGCAAAAAAGAAAAGCACACCATAAAATTTTATAGTGGTCCGTTAAACTTGACGTATGTCACTCCTTGGAGTCCTCTGCTCTGGGTATTACATTAAAATAAAGTGACTCTTCTTTTGCCCCCATAACAAGACAGAGAAGCCCTTATATAATTTTCACCAAACCTGATGCAGTAGAGTGTCAGAAGCTATGTCACCCTCTTGGGGATGGCAGCAAACCTTCAATCTTTTTCTCCCTCCTAGAGAAGGCAGAGTACCTTAGCTCCTTTTTCACCCTCCTTATGAAGCCAGATAACCCAACTCTTTTTTCTCTCTCCTAGAGAAGGCAAAGGGCCTCGAGGACTTTACTTTAAAGCCTCTCTCCCATGAGAAAAATTCAAGGACTCACCAGCCATAGGAGGAATAAATATTCTTAGCTCGCTTTGAGCAATCATTTGATCACCTCACACTACTTCTCCCTCACGCTCATCCGTACCTTCTCCTTCCTTTTAAACCATGGATCTCTCTTAAAAGCTTCTCTCTTAGAGTACCTTTAACAACCAACCACTCCTCTCTATTATTTTAAGAAGAATAATAAAATATAGCTTGAGTATTGGTCTTTAAAAATCCTAAAAATTCAAGTTTCCCATCTCTATTCATATAATATAATATTAGTTCATAAAATATAATTAATTCAAAAATTAGACCTATCCAGTATAATGCAAATAATTATTTAGATGAACTATTCAAATTTTGCAAATGTATCGCACAATACAATCGTGAGGTCGTCTAGCATGATCTGTTCAATTTCTCTCTATTTATACAGGATGATCCATGGGACAGTTGAAAATTATCTCTGTCAATCATCCTGTACTATTCTGATCATATAGTACGGTCAGTTGATTTCTAGTTGGTTATCCAATATGATGTAAATATCATATAATATGATTAGTTCAATAATCATGGTTTCATTTGGTATGATATTTGGGACAACCAAATTTTGTCTCTATCAATTATTCGGTATGATCAAGATCATACAATATAATTTGCTATTATTAATTAAATTATGATTTGATTAACTAATTATGGGGGATAATTTAAGTAAGATTTCAAAATATCATACAATACAATTCAGATCGTGCCGTATGATTAGTTTAAAAATTATTTTTTTAAATTTCTTACTTAATTTATCTGGCAGCTAGGTTTTATAGATCGAAACAAATTGTATAGTAAGATAGGCATCATATAATATGATTAGTTCAATACAATTAATTATTTAATTAACTTTTAAGATCATTTTTTGAATAGTTAATCATACAGTATGATTATAAGTTGTACAGTATGATTTATTCAAGGAAAAATTTTATCTTAGATTTTTCTCACCCCCTATGTGTGTGTACGGTCACCAATAGCATACACCCTTATGTGGTTAGACTCAAGAAATATAAAATTATAAAAATATTAAAATTATAGACTCTTTAACTTGACACCCTATTCTACCCAAGTTTGAGTCTTTAGTAGTCTTAAGCGGTGTATATTTTGCCTAAAATGTTAGTACACATAGACATAATATAATATCCAGTAGTCATGCTATGAGAAATAAAAACTCAATCAATAATGTTTGTTATCATCAAAATCATAAGTTAGGGATCCTGAATTACAATAGGGAATTTGTTACTATGTAAATAAACACATAAATAAATATTACAGACACCTGCTTTCATATGAATGATAAAAAGTGCATAAAATATGTGTTAAAAGTAATATAACATTCATAACATAAACATGACTGATACTAACATTACACATACATAGGTTGCCTCCTAGAAGCACTAAGTTTATAGTCTTTAGCTAGACTAGATAATTGACTAAACCTAAAGTTGGGTTGCCTCCTAATCAGCGCTAAGTTTGTAGTCTTCACCCATATTATAAATGAAAATGAAAAATAATAAAATAAAAATACAACAAAATAAACTACAAACATTAATCTCTTACTCACTCTCTCTCATGCCTACCCCTCAGAATCAGGGTCTTCTTCATCTTCTTCATGCTCGTCAACTCTCTCTAGGATGCTATATAAAAGTTGGATGCTGAGGTGCAAAAGGAAACTCATACTGATTGAGTCTTTCTACAAATGGGTTTCTTCTAAACATACCAACCAAAGCTTTATTAAAATTAGATGTATACTTGTAATATCTCTCCTGTTGGTCCATGGTATGCGCCATTCGCATTTTCATCTCAAACTATCAATCTTCAATTTCCTTGTAAAATTTGGTCACTCTATCCATCTTCTCACTCAAATATGTGACATGATCACTTAAATATTTAGGATTCTTGACACTCTTCCTGTTACTATTGCTCACTGCCTCTCCAGAAGATCTGGGCTCACTAGGATCCATATCTTCTCTATTAGATTATTTAAAACTCAAAATTTTACCCATAGTGAGAGTAGCTATGGGGAATAATTATTCTTCATTTTGATCACCCCTTACTCATATTGCTACCCAAAGAGAATATACTAAAGAAGGATGGCCTAGACATACTAAAGTAGATCTCCTCATAATGTATGTAAGAGAAGATAGGATCAACTTTCTAATGTTGCTAGTGTAGCCCTTTTGAATGGCAAAATTTAGGAGGGCTCTCTTCTTGGTTACTTCACTAATATTTTTGCTAGGGAGAATGTGGGAATAGATAAAATATTGTCAGGCCATGAAGGTTTGAGTCATATAGGAAACATGGAAATTTATGATTATATCTTCTCTATTTTTCCACATAACTCCACTATTTGGTCCACAAAGTAACTCTATAATTTTACAGGAATCAAACGATGCATGACTAAACTGAAAATGTTCATCAAATTTCATATCTTACACTTTATGGATTCTAAGAGTCAAAAGGTACCCATCACCCTCTCACATAACATTTAAAATCAGAAGCCTCATGTCTATTAACAAAAAATTCACACGTAACATTGACAATGGTTGCAAATGGTTCCTCACAAAAATGAGCCCGAACTCTAGCAGAATGGTTTAAAGGATTGGTTGGGTTGGGTTAAGTAAACCACGCTCAAGGATTAAAGGTTTAATGATTACCAAATATGTATACCTCGCCATAGTAACTTCAGAAACAAATTTAGTTCTATCATAGGTGGAAGCTCTCTTCTTCCCTAATCTAGAGATTTTGGGGGCCATTTCTATAGAGAGAAACAAAAGAGTAGAGAAGAGAAATAGATGGAATCCAAGGTGAAATAAAATGAAAATGATATGCCAATCTATAACTGTTGAAGTGCTGCATCGCTGAAGGGTACAGAACTGCGATGCTTAATGCATGCACTAAATAACAAAATGGTTAGATTCAAATGTTGCAGTAGTTCAAGCCATGTGGCATAGTGGGACTAGTTCAGAGAAATTAAAATGACTTTTCATAAACGAGCCACCGCGACAATGTTACCACATGTCAACGTGGAATCAACATGTCAGGTGATCATTGCAGTGCTATAATTATTGTAGTGTTGAAAATAATGGAGAGCCACAACATTAGTTCCAGTGCTACGCCGCTTACCCAAAACCAATAAAGTGAATTTTAATCCGTATAATTCATTTTAAATAATGACTTAGCAGTGCTTAACGACTGAGTTTGCCTAGCACTGTAGAACTAGCTTATATAATTATTAAAGTTATTAAATTTCAATTTATAGAACCATACTAAAATAAAGGTAAGCACTGTAATGTTGTGATATCTGTCACTAATTTAAAATAAAAAAAAAAAATTAACATTTTTTGATTTAACAGTTCTAGTAGTGTGAGATGGGTAATAAAATATATATTCTTTAAACATTTTGATGTATCCAATAAAATATTCATTAATAGTCATCAGATCCAATTTCTTCTCTATTAGATTATATATCCTCATTTTAGAAGAATATCCCAAAACATGTATATGTCACAAAAATTGATTTCCAATCTTTGAATAATTCAATTGGTGCTTTCGGGTCAGCCCTTGTTGAAACTTCTATTAGCGCCCTTTTTGAACTTTTAGGTGTGTTTTTGCTTAATGCAACCTACACAAGTCGCAAAATCAAGAGAATGTAGCTAACTAAGGACCCCATCATTTACTAATCTTTTAATTCTCTTTATAGAGGTGTGACATGTCAGTGTCTATAATGGAAGAATTTCATTTTCTTTTCTTTAGATTATCTTTGTCTCTATTAATTATCAACCAAATATGGACAACTAGAGGTGGCTAATTGCAATGAGAAAAAATTTGAACAAAAAAAAAAATAATTTTATTACTACTCTCAGTATTTACATCCTAATTATTGTCTAAAGTTCAAAATAATATATACATATATAAAGCCAAAAAAGTTGATAATCAAAGCTAAACTATCATTTTTACTTAGCCTTAATCTACACGCTTCTTACTTTTACTTTAAATCATATTAAACCACATAATGAGCACATAGCCCAACAAGTAGCCAAAACTTACCACCACATATAATGCAAGACAAAAAATCAATATGTATACTCAATTTAAGCAATATCAATTATTCTACCATCAACATGAATATCAATAAATTTATGTAAAATCAATATGATCAGTAAAGCCAAAATATCTAAGCAAAAGAAATCCACCAATATACAAGAGATTCAACAAAAAGTCCATCGATCAATAATAGGTACTATACAGTGGAATACACCTATATTTCAATTAGTTATATTTATGTTGATAGTTCTATTAACTGCTTTTATCATTATACTGATACATCATACCAATATGCCGTATCAATATGTCGTATCAATATCTATTAGTGGTCTTCATCACACGTTAATATGTTATGTCATGTTATGCTAGTGTCAAGGCTAGTTCAATCAGATCTATATCAGATGTATTTATAAATGATAAATGAAATTATGAGATGCGCTAAGAGGGGGGGGGGGGGGGGGGATGAATTGGAAATTTGTTGCAATAAAAAGACAATTCTAAATAGGAGTTTTTTTTTTGTTTTAAAATTTTAAACAAGAAAATTTATTGATACGGAAGCGAATGCTTAAAACACAATTTACAATAAGAGGTAGTGAAAAATTAACTTGCTCAACAACGAATTTCACAATAATTTTCACCAAGCAAATTTTAATGAAAATAAAATGCAAAACATAAATAAAGTGTAGTAAGGAAAAAATCACACCAGAGAATTTATAGTGGTTTGGTCACTTGATCTACGTCCACTCCCTGGATCCTCCACTCCGATAATTTCACTACTAAACATTATTTCTCCTTTTACCCCCACAGCAAAGAGGAGAAGCCTTCACAAACCTCACTTTCACTAACCCGACGTGGCGTAGTGCCAAGCACTTTGTCACCCTCCTGGTGACGACAACATACCTTCTCATTTTTCTCCCTCCTGGAGAAGGCAGAGTACCTTAGAGGACACTGATGTAGAAGGATCTCCCCCTTAGAGAGCTTCCCATAAGATCTTCTTGGGCCACAAGAGGAGCAACGTACAGCAAGCTAGGAGCAACGTGTGATCTCCCTCACAATCCTTCTCCCTCATAAAGCCTACCTTCTCCTTCCTCTCACAAACCCCAAAATCTTCTCAGGAGCTCTCTCTCAAGGAATCTCCCCTAATCATGTTCTTCTCTCCCAAATTCTCTCTAAAAAATAGAAGTTTTGATACTTAAAATAGGCTCCAAGAAACCCTAAAAATTTCAATTTAGCCGTTATGATCATACAGTACAATCAATACAAAACAGCCTTCATCTTGGTACAAAGGTTTACGAACAGGCAAAATTTATGAATACTATCATATATTATGATATAAACATGTACAATATGATATGTAAAATCCTTTTGTTCGTACAAGATGATTGCTGGGATGATGAAAACTCATCTTTGTATATTGTATGATACGAACCACATCGTACAGTACGATTAGTTCAAAATTAAGGGATCATTCGGTATAATGTCCAGGATGACTGAAAACAACCTTGGTTGATCGTACAATACAAATGATGTTGTACAGTATGATAAACAATCATAAATTAATCCTTGATTTACACACTAATCATGGGGTTAATTTAAATAAGTATTAAAAAATATCATACATTACGATAGAATTGTATATTATAATTAGTTCAAAATTTATAAATTAAGAACTTACTTAAATTAATCTGGCGACTAGGGTTTTTAATTAGAAACACATCGTACAGTACGATATACATCGTACAGTACAACTTATTTAAAAATAGCCGTTTATGCCAGATTAGATTGTATAGTACGATTTAAACCCATATAGCACGATCGAAAGAGAAAAGAATTTTCTTCATTTTTAAAACCCTCTCCCCCTATGTGTGTGCATGGTTGCTTAGTCTTGCATATAATTTATGGTCAGACTCAAGAAAAGAAAAAATAACAATAAATAAAAAATTATAATGTTATGAAATTCAACTTCTACTCTACCTAGTCTTGAGTCTTCTTATTGTCCTGAGTAACTTGTGATATCCCTGAAATGTTAGTACTCACAGATAAGAGCAGAAATCAAAAGTATTCAATAAATAGTAACTCAAATGATATTATTTATCATCATCAAAATCTCAGAGTAGGGATTGTGGACTGCAACAATCTCTCCCTTTTTGATGATATCAAATAATGTTATTATTAAAGAAATTAGCAAAGAATTTTTTATGTTATTTTTTTAATTAAATAAAACAAAATGAGTAGAAACATAAACAAAAAGAAAATGCAATTCATTTGAATTAGAGATAATAAGATAGATAAGGCAAGACATACTAACTAAAGTGCATAACAAACTTCTTCCCTTTTTGATATCACCAAAAAAAGGAGAAACAAACAACACTAAGAAAAACAACACAAAACAAAGATAAGTCAAAAAGTAGGATCCTGATCAGATGGAGGTGGAGGTGGAGGTGGAGGTGGTTGAAAGTAGTGGTGGATGGACGCGAATTATTGATCGATTGAGGAAAAGCGTTCGCCAAACCACCCCATGTCGTCCTCGTGTTATTGATGCTGTTCTTATATGTGAGTGTCAAGGAGGCTTTGTAGTTGGTCGAATCATTCGCTTAAGTCATCGTGAGGATAGGCTGGTGTAGGTCCTCGGGGTGGTGTATGCTGTCTTGGTCGAACTGGAGCTGTTGTTGGAGAAGCTTCTCCTTCTTCTTCATCAAAATTTGGTTCATCCAGCTCTTGCCCCCGATGAAACAAAATACGAATGGAGGCATCCATATAGAAAAGAGGTAGATTGTCAGGTTCACCAGGATAGATTAATTGATATTTGTTTTGAAGAATGTAACCTATGAGGTGGCCAAGGGCTGGATTTTGTTTTCTACGGGTGGTAGGGAGGAAAACTAAGGTCATGTTTTGGATATAGTAAATAATTAAATCCGTCTCATCACATTTGGTGTTTGACATTATAAGGTAGGTAATGACGGATAAGATTGGGGTCATGCAGATTCTATCGCCAGCTTTGGGTATGATTGAAGTTCGAAGAACGTGTTGAATAATTATGGCATTTCAGATTAGGGATTGCACAAGTGGTTGGTGTTGGTAGAAAGCTACATTTCTAAGGACTAGATTTATAGCACTCCAGTTAAATTCATTTGAGAGGAAGGAATGAGCTATAGGACCTTCAGTAGATAGCCCAATGTATTGGGCGAGGTCTACCTTAGTGATTTCTATGCATTATCAGTAGACAAAAGAGGTGAAGGTCAGGTTTTACACATTCATGGTTAGGTTGGCTAGAAATTTAAATAAGAGTTCATAATTATACTGGAAGGCTAGGGTAAGGAGGAATTGCAGAGTGGTGGATGCAAATAGGCTCATTACCTCAAAATTTAAGGCAGCTTGATTTAACATCTAAGATGATGTAATTTTGCATGCCTTGTATTTATGGTAAGCTTCTTCATCTTGGGGGGGTCAGGAAACAATCGTTGGGGCAGTGAGAGGAAGATAAGCTTCCAAGGATGAGGCACACTTGCTAGAGCTTGCCATTTAGTGAAAGCATGTGAGAGCGAGTGAGGTGGCTAAAGAGTGAATGAAATGAGCTTTGAATTCAACCAATTTATAAACTTTTGGACATATCGTACAATACAATCGAAGATCATACAGTATGAAGGGCAATAATGTCATATGGATGAACGATTGGGAAAAGGTGGTTAAATTGTACAGTACGATGCCTATCGTATAGTACGATATGAAGGAATTACGATTATCCCGAGGGTCCTCGATACTACTTTTGACAAAAAGCATCGTACAGTATGAAAGGGTGTTCATATACTACGAACTGTAATAATATCATACTGACCCACTTTAAGTCATCCTGATCCATTTTGCTGACATGGATCATACAATACAAATCAAATGAATCATATAGTACGAAGTGCAATAATATTATACCAAATAGCTTTAATTCATCCCAATCCATTGCTGACATGGATCATATAATATGAAGAGGAGAAATCGTACAATACAATGTGCAATTATGTCGTACCAAACAGTTTGAATGTACATCCATGTGTATCATACAGTACGATGAGGATAGTACAGTATGATATGCAGAGTCGAACTTGAGGATGGGTTGTGCTTTGTGTAATTTTGATATAACATACATTACGAACGTGGATCGTACAGTACAATGGGAATTTTTTTTGTCAATTTTTGAATTTTTTGTGTGGTGAGTGTGTGATGATCAGAAAACACATATGACAAAACAATATTTTTGTTTTAATTTTTTTTATTATGCATTAATGTCTATGATACCAAGTCTTATCCTCAAAGTGCTAAAGGTGTTGTAGGCTAGTGGTTTCATCAAAATATTTGCCAATTGATCTCTTGTAGCTATGTGATATAATTCTATATCTCATTTAGCTACATGATCTCTTATGAAGTCATATCTAATATCTATGTATTTTGTTCTAGAGTGTTGAGTTGAATTTTTAGAAATGTAGATTGCACTCGTGTTGTTGTACATGATTGGGATGGTTCCTACTGGAAATCCAATATCTAGAAGTTGTTATTTCAACCATATTACTCGTGCAACACAACTTCCTACTATAATATGTTCTGCCTCGGCCTTGAAGAGGCTACCAAATTTTGCTTCCTACTGGACCAAGAAACTAAAGATTATCCTATAAATTGGTAGGAACAAGAGGTGCTTTTGCTATTTATCTACATCCTACAAAATTAGAATCTGAGTACCCTAAGATTTCAAAAGAAGTGCTATACCTAGGATACCAAATTCCTAAGTTCGGGGTGCTTAGTAGACATCTAAAGATTCTCTTGACTACAATTAAGTGAGATTCTTTAGGATCGCTTGAAAAAGGGCACAGAGGCACACACTAAATATTATGTCCAGTCTACTGGCAGTTAGGTAGAGGAGAGATCCAATCATTCCTCTATATTTTTTCTAGTCTATTAATTTTCCATTCAGGTCTTTGTCTAGTTGAATCCTAGAGCTCATTGGAGTGTTTATGGGTTTAGCAATATCCATTTCATATTTTTTTATAATATCTTTAATGTATTTCATTTGGCTAAGAAATATTCAATTATCCATTTATTTTAATCTAAAGACAAGAAAGTAATTAAGCTCTCCCATCATGCTCATTTTGAACTCATTACTAATTATTTTTGAGAATTCATCACATAAATTTTATCTGAAGATTCAAATAGAATGTCATTCACATAAGTCTGAACAATGAGAATATTATCTTTAACCTTTTATAAAAAAGTGTGGTATCCACACTATCATTAACAAATCCTCTATCCAGTAAGAATGAGCTAAGTCTTTCATATCATGCTCTAGGTGCTTGCTTTAACCCATATAGTGCCTTTTTTAATTTGAATATATAGTTTGGAAATTTTGAACTTTCAAATATGGGGGTTACTCAACGTAAACATCCTTTTTGATTACCCCATTTAGAAAAGCACTCTTTATATCTATTTGATATAATTTAAACTTTTGAAGCATGAAAAGGCTAAGAGCACCCTTATGGCTTCTAGTCTAGCTACTAGGGCAATGTTTTCTTCAAAGTCTATGCCTTTAATCTAGTTATACCCATTAGCTACTAGTTTGACCTTATTTCCTATTATGGTTCCTGAGTCATTCACCTTATTTTAAAAGACCCATTTTGTTCCAACGACACTCTACTCTTTAGGTCTCTTGACTAATTCCCAAACATCATTTTTGATGAATTGGTTCAATTCTTCTTGCATTGCTAGGATCCATAATTCATCTCCTAAAGCTTGATCTATATTTATCGGTTCTATCATAGAGATGAATGTAGAATGACTAACTTCCTTCCTAAGTCTATGCCTAGTTCTCACGCCTTTTGACAGGTTTCCTAAAATTAATTATTTAGGATGACTAGAAGAATATCTCCATTCTCTAGACAAATCTTCCTGAGATTCTACCCTTTCTTCTATGGTCATAATTTCTACTCCTTGAATTACCTCTACTTCATCTTCTTCAATTTTAGATTCAAAGGACTTATCCAATTCATCAAACACTACATGGGTGAACTCTTCTACTATTAGGGTTCTCTTATTGAAGATTCTATAGGCCTTTCCTATAGATGAATAACCTAAGATGACACCCTCACCAGACTTGCGATCAAATTTTCCTAAGGGAAGTTTTCCATTAATTAAGATAAAACACTTGCAACCAAAGACATGTAAGTGTGAAAGATTTGGTGTCCGACCCTTAAGGAGTTCATAAGGAGTTTTATTCAGCATCGATCTAATGTTAATCCTATTTAAGAAATAATACGCCGTGTTTACCACTTCTATTCAAAAATATCTAGGAAGGGTGTTCTCAGCTAACATTGCCCTAGCAGCTTCTACCAAGATTCTATTCTTTCTTTATGCTATTCCATTTTGTTGAGGTGTTCTAAAGGCTGAGAAATTATCCTCTATTTATATCTCTTAAAAGAATGAATTAATTTTTTATTTTGAAACTCTCCACCATGATCATTATGGATTATTGAGATTTCACTTCCTAATTTTTATTGAATCCAAGTGGAGAAAATATTAAATTCCTCAAATCACTCATTCTTGTGTGCTAGGAATCTTACCTAAGTGAATCTAGTGAAGTCATCTACAATTACAAATTCATAATTTTTCCCACCTAGGCTATTTATGCTAATGGGTCCAAATAAGCCCATGTGAAGGATTACTAGTGTCCTAGATGCGTTCACATCTTTGATTGAATAAAATGATGATTTTATTTGTTTTCTTAATTGACAGGCATCACAAAGATGATCTGTAGTGAAGTCTAACTTAGGTACAACTCTAACTAGGTTTTTCTGAGTGATATTTCTAAGTGTTTTCATACTAGCATGGCATAGTCTCCTATGACATAGCCACGAGTCATCTATTATTATTTTTAAGCAAGTAAAATTAAATTTTCAATGCAATCAAGATCTAACATGTAAATATTGTTCATTCATTTTTTTTTCTAAAATAAGTTTGTCATTTAAACTAATAAGGTATTTATCAGAAAGAAATTTTATGTGAAATACTTTATCACATAATTGACTAATGCTTAATAATTTATGCTTTAAACTATCAACTAATTAAACATTCTCAATTAAAACATTCTTTGCATTTCCAACAATACCTGAGCCCACCACTTTCCTGGTGGTGGTCTCCCAACATTACTTTTCCCCTGGTCCTAGTCTCCAGTATAATGAACTTCTTCATGTCTCTAGTCATATGTCAAGAGTAGCCACTGTTCAGGTACCACTTGCTCTCACTAGGTCTTTTGTGAGAGCATCCCTATAATATCATTCAAGGGTTAGATTTAGAAAATCTAGTGAGTTTGGGTTTCTCCTTATACTTTCATGAATGAGATGTATACATGCAATGCTATGATGAATGCAATTTAAGTCTCCATACTAAGTGTGTCATATGGTGAATTATGCACGTATGAGCTATATGACCTAACATTCCACAAGAGATGCACCTAACATTAGGAAATGGGTTCACTAATCTATTTAGGTGGTGATGCCTCTTCCTAAAGTTGTGTTATGCATGTAATGCTAGGGGTTTGAATGATTCATGCTGTTGTGATGGATTGCAAAATTTCTTTAAGTGAAGGTGGTTTTTTATTTTCATTTAAAGCCTTTATATTATCTTGTAAAAATATGTTTGCAAGTTTAAGATTTGCATTCTCAAATTTCACATGATGTTTAGTGCTATCTATCTCCCATGCAAGTTCCCCTAATCTATTATACTTCATTTCTAATTCAACATGCGATGTTTTCAAGGATTTATGTGCTTCAGTTAATTCTATATGCTTCTTATTTAATGCATCAAACTCATTAAGCAGGAACATATGGTCTCTATATAAATCAAAATTTTCTTTAAATAAGTTAGCATGCTTAGTTTGTAAAGTACTAAACTCAATATTAAGACTAGCATGCATTTTCTTTAACTTCCTATACGAGTCATGAATTTTTTAAAAAATAAGCTACAAATCTTCATATAAAAGTTAACATACCTCATCTTGATCCGATTTATCATGATTATCATTAACCAATAGTCACAAATTTATTATCTCCTCCTCTGCTTCTTATTCCGACAATTCTAAGGCAGATTCGACTTAAAATGCCTTTTATATTTTCTTCTTTTATTTCTTATATTTAGCTTTCTCCTCTCCTTTTTCCTTAGTTGATTGACTCTTTAAATTGGGGCAATCAGCTAGGAGGTGACCTAGTTTCTTGCACTCAAAACAAATCTTGTCAGATGAAAGTTTAGTAGTTCTCGAGCTTTTACCTTTATTCAAGTTATTTTGATGATGCCTTTATTTTCTTTTCAAAAAGTTCTTGAACTGTCGGGTCATCAAGGCTATGTCATCTTCTTCCTCCGCTGCATAACTTTCACTTTCTATGTTGTTTGCTTTTAATGCTACTATCCTCTCCTTCTTCTTTTCTCCTGCATTATTTTGCCTTTGACTCACTCCTTGCTTGTACGTAATGAGTGATCCAAGCAAATTGTAAATAGAATACATATTTAAATCTTTGGATTCAGTGATTGTAGTAATTTTAGCATCATTGGAACTCAATAAGCATCTATGAATCTTATTAACTTTTTTGGAATTAGAAAATTCTCTACCTAAAGCATGCAAGGATGTCACTATTTGGGTGAACCTAGTGTACATTTCAAATATTATTTCGCTAGGTTTCATACGAAAGAGTTCATAATCATGCAATAAAATATTAAGTCTAAACTATTTAACCTCACTAGTTCCTTCGTACGTGATGCACAGTCTATCCCAAATCTTCTTACCAATAGCACAGGTAGATACTCTCATGTAGTCCTCAAATTTTAATACACAAAAGAAACAGTTTAAGCACTTTGCATTTAATTACACCAAATCTCTATCCTCATTGCTATATTCACTAAAAGGTATTTGAGTTTTCACACCATTCACAAGTTTAAACAGTGCAATGCAACCTTCTTTAACCAACATCCACATATGATAATCTATAGATTGTAAAAAAGTAGACATTCTAATTTTCCAAAAATCAAATGGAATTTTATCAAATAGAGGTGAACGGGTTATTGAATAACCCTAAGCTATATTACGATTACCAAAATAAGACGATCAAATTTTCAAGATTTTCTAAACCATTATTTTTTAAACCCTACTCTGATACCAATGGAAATTACGAGATGCGCCTAGAGGGGGGGGGGGGGGGGGGGGGGACCAGGTGAATTGGAAATTTGTTGCAATAAAAAGATAATCCTAAATAAGAGTTCTATTTTTTTTTGCATTTTTAAAATTTAAATGAGAAAATTAACTGATACAAAAGTGAATGCTTAAAACATAATTTGCAACAAGAGGTAGTGAAAAATTAACTTGCTTAACAACAAATTTTATAAGAATTTTCACTAAGCAATTTTAACGAAAATAAAATGCAAAATGTAAATAAAATATAATTAGGGAAAAATCAGACCAGAGAATTTATAGTGGTTTGGTCACTTGACCTACATCCACTCCCCGGAGTCCTCCACTTTGGGAATTTCACAACTAAATAATAGTTCTCCTTTTGTTCCCACAGGAAGGTGGAAACGCCTTTACAAACCTCACTTTTACTAACTCGGCATGGCGAAGTGCCAAGCGCTTTATCACCGTCCTGGTAACAGTAGCATACCTTCTCATTTTTCGCCCTCCTAAAGAAGGCAAAGTACTTTAGAGGACCCGAATATAGAAGAACCTTCCCCTTAGAGAGCCTCCCATAAGATCTTCTCGGGCCATAGGAGGAGCAACATGAAGCATGCTAGGAGCAATCGTGTGATCTCTCTCACACTCCTCCCTCACAAAGCCCACCTTCTCCTTCCTCTCACAAACCCCAAAATCTTCTCAAGAGCTCTCTCTCAAGGAATCCACCCTAATCACATTCCTCTCTCATAGATTCTCTCTAAAAAAAATAAAAGTTTTGATACTTAAAATAGGCTCCAAGAAATCCTAAAAATTTCAATTTAGCCGTTATGATCGTACAGTACGATCATATATCATACAATATGATTAGTACAAAATAGCCTTCATCCTGGTACGTAGGTTTACGAACAGGAAAAATTTTTGAATACTATCACACAGTATGATATAAACCCATATAGTACGATATATAAAATCTTTTTATTCATACAGGATGATTACTGGGATGATGAAAACTCATCTCTATATGTCGTATGGTATGAACCACTTCGTATAGTACGATTAGTTCAAAATCAAGGGATCATTTGGTATGATGTCTGGGACGACTGAAAATGACATCAGTTAATCGTATAATACAAACAGTGTTGTATAGTATGATAAACAATCAGAAATTAATCATTGATTTACACACTAATCATAGGGTTAATTTAAGTAAGTATTCCAAAATATCGTACATTATTATAGGATCATACAGTACGATCAGTTCAAAATTTATGAATTAAGAACTTACTTAAATTAATCTGGTGGCTAGGGTTTTTAATTAGAAACACTTCGTACAATATGATATACATTGTATAGTATGACTTATTTATAGATAACTATTTGTTTCAGATCAAATCGTGCAATACGATTTATACTCGTACAATATGATCAGCATAGAAAAAATTTTCTTCATTTTTAAAACCCTCTCCCCCTTTGTGTGTACATGGTTGCTCAGTCTTGCATATAATTTGTGGCCAGACTCAAAAAAGAAATAATAATAATAAATAAAAAATCATAATGTTATGAACTCCAACTCCTACTCTACCCAGTCTTGAGTCTTCTTGATGTCCTGAGTAACTTGTGATCTCCCTGAAATGTTAGTACTCACAGACAAGAGTATAAATTAAAAGTATTCAATGAATAGTAATTCAAACAATATTATTTGTCATCATCAATATCTCAGACTAGGGGTCATGGACTACAATAATAAATACATGAGTATGAATTCAATTATGAATAGCAAGATAGGACTTCTAGCTAGGTACATGATGTTTTCCTGTATCTTGGGTTTGTGTTAGGTATCAAGGCTCAAGTGGCTATCTTGTAAGAGTTATCATTCACAATCGTCAGTATATCTTATCCTCTTATAACTCCCTATCTTGTATCAAGGTTGCATTAAGGAAAAACATATCAAAAAGTCTAAAAAATCAATAGAATGTAGAATATTAATGACCCCATCTTTACTAATCTTTTAATTCTTTTTATGAAGGTGTGTGATTGGGGGGTGGGGGTGGAGTAACCTAAAGAATTAAGTAAATTATTTAGGGCTTTATCAATCCTTAAATAATGCTTAAATTTTTTTTTGATATAAAAATTATAAAAACCTCACTTAATATACACAAGTATATGTGTCGAATCAAATAATATAGTGATAGAGTAGAGTATCGATCCCACGAGGAAGAATGTTTACTTGCAAATACTAGTACTGACTACTTCAACTACAATAATTATCCTATTCAATTAAAATAAATTTTGATGATAATCACTTAATTTAAATAAAAATAATTAAATGAAATATTATTGAGATAAATTATTTTGGATTGATGGGATGTAAATACAATATGTTTCCTAATAATTTTCTTTTATATTGATGTTATTTAGAGCATATACATCACCAACCACTTATTCAAGCGTGAAGAGACAAATTATAGATTAAACTTTTCCAATCTCAATACTACTATAAACTCCTAAGGTCTGTCATCCTATAAAAATCATAAAAGAGTAAGTAAAACGTGTACAATTAAAATTCTCATGACAATTCATCTCTATAAATTTGGTATATGACAAGCACTATGTCTACTCTTACATCATACCAATCCAACATAGCTGGTTGTATCTGCTTTCCTATTCCTAGGCTCCATATTATACATGATATTAACTACACATATGACTACTATGTGCATTAAATGAAGACATGGTATTTTTAAAATATCATGAAATTATTGATGAAGAGAACTCATTAGTACTCCATATTTTATTTACACCGTCAATAAAAAAATTAGAGAATTTAGCTAGACATAATAAATAAGTGAAGCATATTCATTTTTATTAATTGCACAAAAGAAAGAAAGTACTGAAGATTAATATCACCAGATGGTTCAATGATCTCCTCTTTACTACTCCTTGAACTTATAGAATTACTTCCATAAATACAAGCCAAACAC
This sequence comes from Dendrobium officinale, assembly GCA_019514585.1. Taxonomy (NCBI): domain Eukaryota; kingdom Viridiplantae; phylum Streptophyta; class Magnoliopsida; order Asparagales; family Orchidaceae; genus Dendrobium; species Dendrobium officinale. The sequence continues at coordinate 31,255,580 of CM033699.1, read as the reverse complement.
TTTAATGGAATGTATCCAGTACTTCCCTAATTTTGTTTAGTTGTCACACATATTAAAAAAAAAGAGAAGTACTATAAAGATTGAAATTAAATAAGTAACTAAACTCTCATATAAAATGGATTTTAGTGATGCTCGAGACACTTGCGCCATTATGCCTATATAATGAATTAATATTACAACGCTTAGGATTTCCTCCAATGCGATGCTTGCTGACATGGATCCGCTGATTAATGAATCGATGCATCGCTTCACTAGCAGATCATGGCCTAAATAATTATGACTATAGTGCCATAGTGTTGTTGACAATTGAGCTCAGTGATATTTATGTTACACTCCGTGAATTAGCACTACTAAAATTTTGCATTGTGGCACTGTGCAGATAGAGATTGAACTTTGCAGTGTTGACTCCTTTATTACTGCGATGCAGGGATAGTTGGTTGAGCTTTAAGGGGCTGACTCCTTTGACACTACAAAACTATTAAACAGGGATTGGGTGCCTCCATGTCCATATTCAGGTGCTCCGGCATTGTTAATGATGGTGTCGCGGTGGTATTATGTTTGACGCCGAGGCGTTGTACCATACTTAAAAATTTTATCCATATCTTGTATTTTTCTGCACAAACACAACTAAAATAACTTATTTTCACTAACAAATTAACACATAAAATATAATATTATTTACACTTACTAAATCCTCCCCAACTTAAACTCTTGTTTATCCTCAAGAAAATAAAACTTTATAATTCTAATTAAGTGATTAACAAAAATAAAAGTGATAGTTTAAAATTAGTAAAATATTGAATAATATATCATTGTCTAGAATTAGTAAAAATGAATCAAAGCTATACTTCTAGTTTGAAAAAATACCAATAGTTAAAATTAATCAATCATTCTTGTGTTTATCTAATTTGAAACTATAGGTTATAGATTTAATCTTTAACTTTTGCATGTTGAAGTAAATAATATAGTTTTAATAATTGGATGTGGTTATTATTAAAGTGCACTTTCATTAGTTCACCATCCCTTGCATTAGCTCTTTCTCATCTTATCCTTTATAGTTTTTATATAATATTGTATTTCAAATCTTAAGCTTTCACTGATACAAATTTTTGAATGTACTCTTCTTTTCCTTTTGATATTTTTTTATTTCTTTTTCTTTTTAAGAACTATTTAATGTTTTTTTTCTTTTTTCTTTTATGGAATACATAATTAATGATTTTAAATATCAACTTCTACTTTAGGATTCTTATACAGTCTTAATAATTTTAATGTATGGACTTAATGAGATTACTAATTTCATCTTCATATTAACTATAATTTTAAAGTTTAATATACTCATATCTAATTTTTAATATTAATTATTCATCTTATAATTTTTAAAAGTCAAATTCATAAATGTATAGCTTATAAATTCAAATTAGGATAATAGCTTAAATGATTGAATGAGTTAAGTATTAGTTTTTCCATCATATAAAATATAAATAGAGTTTATTCAAACTAGGATCTCAAGTTTTATTATTATCCTATTTTCTCATAATTTTTATTTATCTTTTTAATAAAGGTTAATTAATAATTCATAATATAATAATAATTTGAGGACAACTATAATTTAAGCATAAAAGGAATGAAAGTTTGAGGAGGTTGTGAGACCTTAATGAACTAGCCTAGGGTGCACCAAAAGGTCTGGTGAATTGATAATTTATGTTAAGAGAGTTGTTATTTGCATGTTTTACATTCTTGCAACTTGTATAGTTTTGATGATTCCAAATATTATTGTTCCAATTATTATTTTCTCCTAACACTTTTTGGAAGAATTGTGTTTGCTCCTGTGTGGACTAATATTTCAGGATAATCGTACTCCAGACTACTGAAGACTTCAAATCAAATTCAGCATATCATATTTTTATAAATTCAAGTCTATATTTTTCACTTTATTGAGTCAGAGAGAGTATGATTAAAATTGAGCAACCTAGCACACACACACACACACACACACTGAGGGAGATCTTTAAAAGGACAATTTTTTTTACTAATCATACGGGACGGACATTATTCGTACAGGACTAGCAAGTCAGTTATATCCCTCAGAGAGCAATGGAACGAACATAAAAGTGAAGAAATTTTTCTAAGTCCTGATCGTCCAAATGAATTGCCAAATTCATCCCCAGATGATGTCCTCTGATTTTTCACTTTGAACTGTTCGTCCAGAAAAAATGGTCCGTTCGTCCCAAGATGATCTTCTCTGGATTTATAACTTGAACTAATCGTCTAGAAAAAATTCCTAGTTCGTCTCTGAACGATGTCCTCGGGATCCTCACTCTAAACGGATCATCCATAAAAAATACCCAGTTCATCCCTGAACGATCTCCTCTGGATCCTCACTCTGAACTGATCGTCCAGATGAAATACTCAGTTCGTCTCTAGACGATGTCCTCGGGATTCTCATTTTGAACAGTTCATCCAGACGAAACACACCATTCATCCCAAGACGATCTTCTTAGGTTTCATGGTTTGTAATGTTCGTCGAGACGAATATGAACATTCATCCCAAGACGATGTTCTATGTTCTTTTAACATATGAATTCTCAGCAGTTATGTTTCAGCGTGGCTTTAAAATAACTGTTCGTACCGGATGAACATAGTTCGTACGGGATGTTGATCGGGTACAAAGTCACCTCATCCCAATGCACATAAGAGTTAGTACGTAGTAGTTTTACACTATTCGTACGTACGAAATCACGATCATACGGGATGATCATTAACATACAAAATTGAAAATTAACAGTTTTTGGATGATTTTTCTTGTCTTTCATATAAAAGGTCCTTTATAAACTACCTTGCAATCTTTTTGGTCATTGGTCTTCATGCTTACTAAAAGTAGTGTGAAGGAGAGAGAGAGAGAGAGTATTTGAAGGAGAGTTCCTACCATTGGAGCGTGAAGGATTCATTTGGTACTCAAAGGTAAGGATCTCAATTTTGTGAATTGTGATTATTTCCCTCTTTTTTCTTGTCCTTCTAGATTTCTTTTGAGAAGATTTTTTAAGGAGATCTGGTTCTCTGCCGACACTTGGTGAAGTGTGAAAAGATGAAAGGTTCTCCGCTTACACTTGGAGAGTGTGAATAGCGAGAAGGTTCTCTACCTACACTTGGAGAGTATAAACAGCAGGAAGGTTCTCTGCCTACACTTGGAGAGTGTGAACAACGGGAAGGTTCTCTGCCTACACTCAGAGAGTGTGAACATCGAGAGATACTCTGCCTATATTTGGAGGGCATAAAAGGACAACAGTTTTCTGCCGCACCGGGTAATGGTGGAAGAGAGTTTTGTGAAGGTTTCTCCGCCTTACTGTGGGGGAAAATGAAGAGACACTATTGGTATTAGTGAAATACTCGAAGGGTACCTCTAGGGAGTGGATGTAGGTCGTATTTAACCAAATCACTATAAATCGTGTGTCTTTTATTTTTCACTATTTTTTACTTTACTTTTTTACTTTAGTTTTTTTGTTTGAAAGTGTGGTTGAAAAATTGGTTTTATAAAAATCTTTTTACAAAAAATCATTAAAGTTATTATCAGTTTAAAAAATTAAAGAGGTAATTTTTTAATTACCAATTCACCCCCCTCTTGGTTAGCTGCTGTGATATAATATTAGGTCTAATAACCTAATTCATATTGAACTAAGTTTCAACAAGTGGTATTAGAGCTTTGTTTTAAAATCATAAGTTTATACTACTTTTTGATTAATGACCATGACTACATTTGGAAACCGAAACACACCTGAGGGTTACTCTATAACTTGACCTCCATTGTTCGATAATATTGTTTTTTATTTTTGGAAAACACGCATGTCTACATTTTTATAGTCACTTGATTATCGTATGTAGATCTTAGTTCAGGAAGGGTACACAAAACCAACTAGATTAGTTTACAGAGTTAGAGTAGAAACACCTTTTACGGACGGGACAGTACGTGACTTAGCACAACTTAATGCCAAATGCTTGAATAGTTTCTTTTATGCTCTTAAATCCAAAGATTACATATGGGTTTTCAACTGCAAGAGTGGAAATGACATATGGGATTGATTTTATATAACTTATGAGGGGACTAATGAAGTAAAATAATCTAGACTTAACATCTTATTGCATGATTATGAATTGTTTCATATGAAACCTAATGAATCTATTTTTGACATGTACACAAGATTCACACAAATAGTCACCTCTTTATATGCATTAGGTAGGGAACTAACGAATGATGAAATGGTTAATAAGATATTTCATTATTTGCCTACTACTTATGATGCTAAAATAACTGCAATTATAGAGTCTACAGATTTAAACATTTATTCTATTTACAATCTTCTTAGATCACTAATTGCTTACGAGCAAAGGGTGAGTCAAAGAAAGATTGATGCAGGTGAACCACGAAGGGAGAAGAATATTTCACTAAAAAGGAGGAGTAAGAGAGTGAACTCTCACAACTTGAGGATGAAGATGATATCGCACTAATGATTAGAAAATTCAGAATCTTTCTGAAGAGGAAGCAAAATAGACGCTAGGAATGGAATCAAGGTAAATTTAATAAAAATGTCAAGGTTTCAAATGATGTTATTTGCTATAAGTGCAAGAAACCTGATCATATTAAGTCAGATTGCCCAAAACTCAAAGCCACTCCTAGCAAGGAGAAGGTAGAGGAGAAACCAATTGTGAAGAAGGGCAAGATGAAATTCCAAAGATTTTTCTGGGCGGACTCTACTTCAGACTCATCAGAGTCTGAAAAGAAAGAGGAAGTCACTAATCTGTGCTTAATGGCCAATATTCTTGATCAGTCAGATCAAGAAGAGGCATGTGACTTGACTTACAATGAACTTTTTGAAGTCTCTGAACACATATATGATACATATAGGAAGTTAAAAAAAATGCATACTAGTATGAATTTAGAATTTCTGGAATTATAAAAAGAATAAGAGATCCTTAGGAAAGATCATGCTTTAATTGATGACAATCACATGAAATTACTTGATGAGTATGACGACTAGAGTAAAAATCATGAAAGTTTAAAATCATCCTATGCAAAATTTGAAAAATAATTTAAAAATTTTAAGGATGAATTTGAGAGAAGAATTTATAGAATTAATTATACGAATCAAATTTTAGAAGATATGAATTCATTTTACAAATTGAAGATAAAAGATCTCAAGGAAAATAGGATACCACCTAGACTTGAAGATTTCACTAATCCTATTTTGTATCCTAAATTTATGCGATCTCTGAATAAATAGATGAATATTAGAAGACTTAGGAATCCATTTCCAAAAGTCAAAAATAATAATTGTGGATTTTTTGGACATATAGCTCACACCCATACTTTAAAGAAGAAAACTTATTTGGTGTGGAGATCTAAGATGCATAAACCTAGACATATCATACATGCATATGATTATAAATTTTCAAAAGGATAACCCAAACTTATTTGAGTTCCTAGGTCTAACGTTTGATAATTTTATAGGGTCGCTCTCACACAAAACCTCGTCAGAGCATATGGTACATGGACAGTGGTTGCTCAAAGCATATGACTGGAGATACTGCATAATTCATATCGCTGGAAGCTAGAAGTGGAGGCAAGGTTACACTTGGAGATAACATCACAAGGAAGGTAGTTGGATCAGGTATGATTGGAAATCTTAAGAATTTTTTTATTGAAAATGTCTTATTGGTAGAAGGCTTAAAGCATATTTTTTTAAGTATTAGCCAGCTATGTCATAAAGGATACTGTGTAAATTTTTTTCCTACTAGCTACATATTAAGCTTAAATGGTAATGATGCTTTGAATGGTATAAGGGTAAACAACGTGTATATGCTAGACTTGAATTGTATTAAAACTCCTACTACTTTTTGTTTAAAAACTATATCTGATGAGTCATGGCTTTGGCATAGGAGAATTTATTACTCTAGCATGAAAAACCTTAGGAGGATTACCCAAAAGAACCTAGTAAGAGGTATTCCAAAACTAGACTTTACTAAGGACCACCTTTGTAATGCATGTCAATTAGGAAAATAAGTGAAGTCCTCTTTTCAGTCCAGTAAGGATCTTAGAACTAGTAAACTATTAGAGATTTTACATATGGATCTTTTTGGACCAGTTGGAACTGTAAGTCTAGGAGGGAAGGTATACAGATTTGTGATTGTGGATGATTACTCTAGATTCACATGGATTAGATTTCTATATCATAAAAGTGAATCATTTGAGAAATTTAAAAACTTTTTGACTTGAATTCAAAGAAAGCTAGGATGTGAAATTATGACTATTCAAAGTGATCATGGAGGATAGTTTGAGAATAAAAATTTGAGGATGTTTTTAAGGAGAAAGGAATTGATCACAATTTTTCTGCACCTAAAATACGTCAACAGAATGGGGTAGTCAAAAGAAAAAATAGAATATTAATTGAAGCCTCCCGAGCTATGTTGGCAGAATACTCACTTCCTAAATATTTTTGGGCTGAGGCGGTTAGCACTGCATGTTATGTTCTGAATAGGGTGAATGTAAGATCAAAATTAAATAAAATACCCTATGAGTTGCTAAAGAGAAAAATGCCTAATTTATCACATTTGCATGTTTTTGGATGTAAGGTGTTTATTCATAATAATGAAAAATCTACCTTAGAAAAATTTGATCCAAAATTAGATGAAGGTATTTTTATAGGAAACTCAAGTGTTGGAAAATCTTATAGAATATTCATTAAAAAAACTTAAGTAATTGAGGAGACCACACATGTTGTATTTGATGAATCAGGAAGTTTATAAGAGGCCATTATTGAAGAGGATGAAATTGAGAATAACTCCCAAAAGATTGATAAAATAAATTTGAAAGAAAATTTGGTAGAAAATTTAGAGATAGAAAAACCAATGCCTAGAGATTTGAGATTTTGTAAAAACCACCCAAAGGAATTGATTATAGTGAACCTAGTGAGGGTGTTAGGACTAGGCGTGAATTATACAAAGAAGTCAATCACTCAGCTTTTATTTCAACCATAAAACCTACAAATATTGATCAAGCACTTTTGGATGAATTTTGGATCTTGGCTATGCAAGAAGAGTTAAATTAATTTGTAAGAAATAAAGTTTGGGAATTAAATGCAAGGCTAAAGAATCAAAGTGTAGTTAGAACTAAGTGAGTTTTTACAGAATAAAATGAATGACTCAAGAGTAGTCATTAGAAATAAGGCTAGTTTGGTGTCTAAGGAGTATAATCAAATTAAAAGAATTGATTTTGAGGAGACTTTTGCCCCTGTAGCTAGTCTTGAAGCAATTAGGATTTTGTTAGCCTTTTCCTATTTTAGAGGATTTAAATTGTATCAAATGGATGTTAAAAGTTCCTTTTTAAATGGGATAATTCAAGAGGATGCTTTTGTAGAACAATCTTTAGGCTTTGAAAATTATAAACATCCAAATCATGTTTTCAAACTAAAAAAGGCATTATATGGTTTGAAACAGGCACCTAGGGCTTGGTATGAGAGATTGAGCACCTTCCAACTTGAAATATCATTTGAAAAAGGAAGTTTGGATATAATTCTATTTTTGAAGAAAATTGGAGAGGATATATTCATTGTACAAATTTATATTGATGACACCATCTTTGGATCTTCAAATAAAAATCTTTTTTATGATTTTTCTAAAATAATGAGTAGTGAATTTGAGATGAGTCTAATGGGAGATTTAAGTTACTTTCTAGGCTTTAGCATTAAGCAAATTGAGGAGGGTATATTTTTTAGTCAGTCAAAATATGTTAAGGACATCCTCAAAAAGTATGAAATGGACAATGCTAAACCTATTAGTACACCTATGAGTTCCTCAGTTCAGTTGGATAAGGACCCTAAGGGAAAATCTGTTAGAGGGATAATTAGATTTTTGTTTTACTTGATAGCTAGCCGGCCCGATATTATATTTAGTGTTTATTTATGTGCTAGATTTCAATCAGATTCAATAGAATCATATTTGATAACAGTAAAAAGAATTTTAAGCTATCTATTTGGAACTCAGAACTTAGGAATTTGATATCATAAGTTTAGCTCTTCATTTGAAATAATTAGTTATTCAGATCCTGACTTTGCAGGTTGTAGGGTTGATAGAAAGTGTACTTCTGGAACATGTCAGTTTATTGGAAATTATTTAGTCTTTTGGTCCAGTAGAAAATAAAATTTAGTAGCCCTATCTACTGCTGAAGCTGAATACAATGTATTAGGAAGTTGTGTGGTACAATTACTTTGGTTGAAATAACATTTGATTGATTTAGGATTAACTATAGGCACTATTCCCATTTATTATGATAACACTAGTGTTATTTGTATTTTTAAAAATCCTATTCAACATTTAAGAACCAAACATATAGATATTAGGCATTATTTCATAAGGGATCATGTATCCAAGGGAGAAATTGAACTCATTCATGTTACAACAGAAAATCAACTTGCAGATAATTTTTCAAAACCACTAGCTTTTGATACCTTCATTACATTAAGACCAAGGCTTGGTGTAATTGATTTGAATGCTTAAATAAAAATGATTCTGCAACATTAATGTGTATTTTTTATTAGTATTTTGTGAGTCCTTTGATTTTGTGATTTTTTGTATTTTCCAAGGTTTTGAAAACCGGACCGGACAACGAACCGGAACAAGGAGAGGTTCATGGTTCATCCGGTTCGACCGGTCTAATCGGGGTCGAACCGGATGATGTAATAAATAATAAGTATTATTTAAATTTAATACAATTAACATAAAAATAATGTTATCATTCAAAGTATGAGATAAAAAATTAAATTAAAAAAACTATGAAACATAAAAACTTATATAATTAAGTAAAATAATTATTTTAAAATCTCACATAAAAGGAAAAAAAAAATTTAAATCTCATAATTATAAGAATTACACTCATAAAAATATGATAATTTTAAATTTGAATATTTTTCAAATTTTAAATTTAATTTATATATAACCATATAATTTAATATATATTATTATTAATTTATGTTACATATTTAGTATAAATTTAATTCTAACATAAGTTTTTAAATTTAATATAAATTATTCTTATTTTATATTATATGATTAAATATATTTTACATGTTTATGATATATTGTATATAAAAGTTATTTTATAAATTTATATCTAAAATCATTAATAAATAAATAAAATTATCAATGATAAATTATTTTTTTTATGTATAAATAAATAAATTTTTATTGTTAACTAATAAATAATTATCACTAAAAAATAATTAATTAAAAAATCTGTTTAAAAATAGGTTTTATACCCATTATATATGCTATGAACTCATACACTCCTCATCTCTTTTCTTTAGTCCCACATCCCTTAGAAACACTTTATTGCAATTGTTTATATAGCATATTTAGATTCCTTTTACCAACGGAGCACATGGGGAAGTCATGTGAAGATGTTTCATGATCCTTTGAGGACAAAAGTACTTATTATATAAAATATATGTAACTTAAATTAAATGTTTTTAATATATATTAATTTATTTATTTAAAAAAATACTTAAAATTTGTGAGATTTGAACCGGCCGGTTCAAAAATAACTGAACCGGTTCACCGGTTCGCCGATTGAATCGGCGGTTCTGACCGATTCAGTCCGGTTCTTGGCAGAAGCAGTTTTAGGGTTGAACCGGACCGGCCTTGTTACCGGTTCACGGTTAAACCGGTCGAACCGGCCGGGCCAGTCCGGTCCGGTTTTTAAAGCTCTGGTATTTTCTATCATTTTGTTTGTGTTTGTGTTTGATTTTGAGAATTTTTGCCTATATTATTTTGTGTTCTCTCACATCTAGATTCATGGTTTTAAATTTTATCTTAAAAATTTGAGTGATAATCATCTGTACAAAATTCATTTCGTACGGGACGAATTGTGTAGTGTATTAACTATCGGATTTGAAAGGTTTGCATCTAGTTTTTTAGTTTTTATTTCACTGTTCGTCTGTACAATCGTGACGATTGTCCGGACGATGTGTATTCAATCATATGTACGAGTAAAGGTAGTTATATGGATAAGATCAAATTAATTATTTCTGATCGTACATACGAACCTTTGGTTTGTTCATACGAACACGTGGCATTTCAAAGTGGGGGATGTTTCAAACTGTCATAATAATGAGCTTAAATTGCTAATCGTCCCGGACGAACACCTGTTCATCTGTACGATCATCTTAGTCAAAAGTCTATACGAAAGGACGCATTGTAACTTGTATGCTTACAAAAAGTCATTTCATTTTTGGACTTATTCGTTCGTCCTTACTAAATATTTTTCGTACGTATGAACCAAAATTTGTACGGGATGAAATTTATTTCGTCTGTACAAAAACTCTTTTTTCCTTTAAATAGAAGGGTTTTGAACTCAAATCTCATCACTTCCAAAATCCCTTTCAATCCTCTATTCACCTAGATTTTCTCAATGACTAGTTCAAGCAAAAGGCAAAAGGTACTTGCTAAGGGACCCCCCAAAAACACTGGTGAAAACTTTCTTTCTAAGGTAAATGAAGAATCCTTCCCTAGATTTGCTTCTACGAAAATCACTCCCTCTAGAGTCCTTCTTCAGGAGCAACTCACTTTCAAGATAATGCACCTTTTTTGCTTCCACCCAATTTGTCCTTATTCTCACTCTTATCCATTTCTACAATAAGGAGACCTTCCACTACTTTCTTGCCAATATGTCTTTTAACTCTGACCAATCTGTGAATAGGTCTTATGTTTTAAAAAAGAAAGTAGAAATCACTAAAGAAGACTTGAGAATTTTTCTAAACTTAAGAACTCAAGGGATTAGAGCCCACACTTTGACCTCCTTTACTAACTATGACTGGACAGCAGTAAATAAAGTAATTATATGATGTAGAGGAGTAGGTCATATGCTGAAGGTAGCCACTCTTAATCACAATGCCCGTATCATCCAGCATGTTCTTCGAACATCCATTATTCCTAAAGCTATTGATCGAGTCAATATCACACCTCTTCTTTCTACAGTGACCTATCTAATTATGACTAATCAACCTATAGATGAAGCCCAATTGATCATTGACTATATTTATGTACTTTCTGAGATTGGATATGTCACCCATAAAAGAAAGAAAAATATAGCCTTAGGACATCTTGTGATCTATATTTTGAAGAAAAAGTATGATCTAGTCCATCTAGATCAAAATTTAGAGGAGCATCTCTACTACAATGATGGATCTTTTCAAGCGATCTTTAATAAAGATAAACATCTTGAACAACATATTAGTAGTGACTCAGAGGAGGAAAATGGGAGCACCTCCACCTGCACCTACTAGTGAACCAAATTATCAAGATTTGGTTCACAGATTTGATCGTCTTGAGACTCATTTTGATCAATGCTTTGATCAAATTGAAACTCATCTACAATAGCAAGATGTGCAACATCAGTAGGATATGAGTTGGATAAGAGAGCAAATGGATGGTATAAACTCAAATATGGCTATGATGAGTAGCTATTTTAACTTCTACAAAATGCCACCTCCTCCAGATCAGGGATCGTCAGAGTGATAAATATAGTTCTTTATGCTTTTCAATGTAATCTGATGTGTTTGTATCAATGTTGTGTTATTAGTAGTTATGCTTTTATGTTATGTTTTATGTTTTGTGTTTTATGTGTTTTTAGCTTGTGAGTGTATTGATATCATTTATACTGAATGTAATATTCTGTGGATTAGATGGGGGCATTTAAAGAATATTAACAAAAATATTTTTGGAGATAAGATTTTAGATTGTAAGATTTTGTCTGTGCATGAGGATGCTAATATTATGTGGGAAAAAGTGGCTAGTGATCTTAAGAATATTGCAAAAGATGTCCTTGGAGTATCAAAGGGAAAAGCTCCTAATAGTAAAAATAGTTGGTGGTGGAATCCTAATGTGCAAGAAAAGATAAAAAATAAGAAGCTTTGTTATAAAAATTGGTTTTAATTTTAAAAATTTTCGATAATTGGGAAAATATATAAAGTTGCTCGTAAGGATGCTAAGAAAGCCATATGCGATGCAAAGACATTAGCTTTTAGTGATTTATATAATAGATTAGATACTAAAGAAGGAGAAAGATATATGTATAAGTTAGCCAAACAAAGAGATAGGAGTAGTAAGGATTTAGTTCAAGTGAAGTGTATTAAAGATGAAGATCAAAAAAATACTTTTCTTAGAAGATGATATTCAACAAAGATGGATGAGATATTTTGCTAACCTTTTTAATGAAGATTGTGAAAATAAGATTGACTGTAGTGACCTTAGCACCCTAAATGAAAATAAAGATTTCTATTTTTATCGGCGTATTAGTAAAACTGAAGTTAGAGAGGCTTTAAAGAAAATGAAGGGTGGAAAAGCTGTTGGACCTGATGATATCCCAATAGAGGTGTGGAAATGCTTAGGAGATGAAGGAATTTCATGGCTTACTAAACTTTTTAATACTATTTTGAAGACTAAAAAGATGCCAGATGAGTGGAGAATGAGTATGTTAATTCCTATTTTTAAGAATAAAGGTGATGCACAAGATTGTGCGAATTATAGAGGTATTAAGTTAATGTGTCATACTTTAAAACTATGGGAGCGAGTTATGGAGCATAGGTTGCGGCGTGATACTAATGTTTCTCAAAATCAATTTGGATTCATGCCGGGTAGGTCGACTATGGAAGCCATACATTTATTAAGAGGTTTGATGGAGAAATATAGAGAAAATAAGGAGGATCTACATATGATATTTATTTGATTTAGAAAAAGCATATGATAAAGTTCCAAGAGAAGTGCTATGGAGAGTTCTTGAAAAGAAAGGAGTCAATAATGCTTATATTCAAATCATTAAAGATATGTATGCAGGAGCTATTACTTGTGTTCAAACACAAGGTGGATTGACCAAGTATTTCCCTATTTCGGTTGGGTTACATCAAGGATCAGCCTTAAGCCCATATCTTTTTGCTTTAGTCTTGGATGTTCTCACTAGACATTTGCAAGAGGATGTACCTTGGTGTATGCTTTTTGCTGATGATATTCTTCTTGTTGATAAGACTAGAGAGGGAGTTGAAGGTAAACTTGAATTATGGAGGTCAACCTTAGAGTCTAAAGGTTTTCGCTTGAGTAGATCTAAAACGGAATATATGGAGTGTAATTTTAGTAGTAATAGACCTACTGAAGGGATTGTGACTTTGGGCGATCAAGTCATTAATAAGAGTACACGTTTTAGATATCTTGGATCAATTGTTCAAAGTGATGGTGAAATAGATGGGGATATTATCAGCAGAATTCAAGTTGGATGGTTGAAGTGGAGGAATGCATCGGGCTTGTTATGTGATAGAAATGTACCCCTCAAACTTAAAGGAAAATTCTATAAGATGGTAGTGAGGCCTGCAATGCTTTATGGTGCCGAATGTTGGCCATTAAAAGAGAAGCATAATACTAAGTTAAGTGTGGCAGAGATGAGAATTGGATGAGTGGCTTTACCCTTAGAGATAGGATACGAAATGAGCATATACGTGAAAAGGTTGGAGTAGCTCCAGTAGAAGATAAAATTAGAGAGAGTCGCCTTAGATGGTTTGGTCACATAAAACGACGGCCTTTCGATGACCCGGTTAGGAGAGTAGAGGTATTAGATTTGACTTATGTTAAGAAAGGTAGGGGTAGACCTAAAAAGACTTGGTTAGAAAATATTAGGAATGACCTTTCTTTATTAGGTTTAAATGAGAATTTGACTTTTAATAGAACACAATGGAGAAAAAGGATTCATGTAGCCGACCCCACGTAGTGGGATAAAGGCTTGATGTTGTTGTTGTTGTTGTTGTAATATTCTTCATCATGATATCAATATAAGTTATTTTATCTTGCTTTTAATCTTATTTTAAAATGTGTGTTAGCCTATATGAAAATCCCTAAAATTTTTGATCTTACAAGTGCTATATCTTGAACTGCAATAGAAAATTGAATTTATTAGAAAATCTAATTTTTCTAAACTTAAGTTGTGCTTATAACTTGATGTAATTAAGAATGTCTATCTCATGTCTCTTGTTAGACTAATTTAAATTTTTATATTATTAATGCAATTGTGATGTTTTCTTATTTTATATTTTTATTTTCAATATAAATATTATTATACTTAAGAGAAATTTGAGATTTTAGATTATTGATTTTGGAAAGATTGAGAATACACTTGAAAATGTACAAATGTACAAAAATCAAAAGAATGCGCAAAAGTTCGCAATTTAAAAAAAGAGGCACAAAATTACCCCACCTGTAAAAAGATGCACCAAAAGTGCCACAAATATTAAAAAAGATGTGCAAAGCGCCACAAGTGGTATTTTGTTCAAATTCTTTCTTTAATCTTTCATTCTTTTAATTCAAATTAATCTTTTGTATGATTTTATTTGGTATTGAAAATTTGAAGTATATAAATTTTATATTCATCCTTTTTGTAATGATATTCTTTATCTCAATGTCTAAATTGACTCATATTTTTAATAATTCCTTTTAATTATCGATGTTATATCTCTTTTAAATCATATGAATCATTTTATTTTTCTGATGATTTTTAATTTTATTTGCAAATTTATCTCAATCACTTTCCAGGATCAATTATCAAAGGATTATCATATGACTTCTTACATTTCTATTTTTGTTCTTTTTCTTCTTCTCTTTTAACTATTGTCAAAAATGGGAAGAAATATTATTTGTTTGTATCAATTTTGTTCGTATCGTATTTGATCTGTTTGTGTTTGTATCATTTTTGTTCGTATCATATTTGTTCTGTCGTATCTGTTCTGTTTGTATATTTTTTTAAAAATAAAAAAAGAGTGTTGTGCAAATGCCCCCTTATTCTCACATGCTTATCAATTAAGGGGGAGTTTAGGAGATGCTTGAGAATTTGAAATATTTACAAACAATAATTATTTTACTATCATTAAAAGGGGGAGATTATTAAAAGAGTTGCTATTTGCATGTTTTACATTCTTGCAACTTGTATAGTTTTGATGATTACAAATATTATTGTTCCAATTATTATTTTCTCCTAACACTTTTTGGAAGAATTGTGTTTGCTCTTGTGTGGACTAATATTTCAGGATAATCATACTCCAGACTACTGAAGACTTCAAATCAAATTCAGTATATCATATTTTTGTAAATTGAAGTATGTATTTTTCACTTTATTGAGTCAGAGAGAGTATGATTGAAATTGAGCAACCTAGAACACACACACACTAAGGGAGATCTTTAAAAGGCCAATTTTTTTTACTGATTCTATGGGATGAACATTATTCGTACGGGACGATCAAGTCAATTATACCCCTCGGAGAGCAATGGAATGAACAGAAAAGTGAAGAAATTTTTCTAAGTCCTGATCGTCTAGATAAAATGCCAAATTCATCCCTGGACGATGTCCTTTGATTTCTCATTTTGAACTGTTCGTCCAGACGAAATGGTCAGTTCATCCCAAGACGATCTTCTCTGGATTCATAACTTGAACTAATCTTCTAGACGAAATACCTAGTTCATCTCTGGATGATGTCCTCGGGATCCTCACTATGAACTTATCATCCAGATGAAATACCAAGTTCATCCCTGGACGATCTCCTATGGATCCTCACTCTGAACGGATTGTCCAGACGAAATACTTAGTTCATATCTAGACAATGTCCTCGGGATTCTCATTTTGAACAGTTAGTCCAGATGAAATACACCATTTGTCCCAGGACGATCTTCTCGGGTTTCAAGGTTTGTACTGTTCGTCAAGACGAACATGAACATTCATCCCAGGATGATGTTCTCTGTTCATTTAACATATGAATTGTCTGCTGTTATGTTTCAGCGTGGCTTTAAAATAACTGTTCGTACCGGACGAACATAGTTCGTACAGGATGATGACTTGGTATGAAGTCACCTCATCCCAATGCACATAAGAGTTCATACATAACAGTTTTAAACTGTTCGTACGTATGAAATCACGATCATACGGGACGATCATGTACTACAGAATTGAAAATTAGAAGTTTTTGGATGGTTTTTCGTATCTTTCATATAAAAGGTCCTTTGTAAACTGCCTTGTAATCTTTTTGGTCATTGGTCTTCGTGGTTACTAAAAGAAGTGTGAAGGAGAGAGTGAGAGAGAGTATTTGAAGGAGAGTTCCTACCATTGGAGCGTGAAGTATTCACTTGGCACTCAAAGGTAAGGATCTCAACTTTGTGAATTATGATTACTTTACTCTTTCTCTTGTCCTTCTAGATTTCTTTTGAGAAGATCTTTCAAAGAGATCTGGTTCTCAGCTGACATTTGGTGAAGTGTGAAAAGATGAAAGGTTCTCTGCCTATACTTGGAAAGTGTGAACAGTGGGAAGGTTCTCTGCCTACTATTGACCTCATTTTTATATGAGGTATCTGAGACCCTTCTAGACTCCAAATCAATCCAGACCCTAGGATCTATTATAGACCCTAGGACTCTTCTAGATCAACCTAAACTAGGATGTTGAAACTCGATCACTATGAATTAGGTTGTTAAACCTAAGCTTATGTTCCAACGATTAACCAAGAGGGGGGTGAATTGGTAATTAAAAATTAATCCCTCTTTTTAAAAATTTTAAACTAAAAATTAAACTTTAATGAGTTTTGTAGAAATAAATTTTTCAACCACAAATTAGAAACAAAAATTAACAAAATAAAAAGCAACGAAAAATAAAAGACATAAGATTTATAGTGGTTTGTTCAAACTTGACCTACATCCGCTCCCCGGAGGCACCCTCCGAGTATTGGATTAATACCACTAGTGACTATCCTTTAGTACCCACAGCAAAGTGGAGAAGCCTTTACAAAAACTCTTTCCACCACTACCCGGTGCGGCAGATGTCCTAAGGCGATGTTCTTCTTTCTTTTGTGAGACCAATTTCAGATAGCCCATAAAGATAGTCAAGGATAAGTTGGGCTTCATCTATAGGTTCTTTAGTCATGATCAAGAAGGTCACTATAGAAAGAAGAGGGGTAAAGTTAATCCTATCACCAGCTTTAGGAATTATAGAAGTTCTAAGAACATGCTGGATGATACGAGCATTATGAACTAGACCGAATACTTTAGCCACTTGTTTGTTCAAATTGTTTCCTCTAATCACATTATTAATTTCATACTATGCATAATCATGAGTGTTGATCAAGTGATGGGCTCTGGCTCCCTCTGTCCTTAAATGCAAAAAGGCTCCTAAGTTAGCCTTGGAAATTTTAACTTTTTGTTTGAAGACAAAGGAACGGATTATAGAATGGTCAGAATTAAACGACATGTTGGCGAGAAAGTAGTGAAAGGTTTCTTTATTGTAGAGATAGACGAGGATAAAACCAAACTGTGTTGAGGCAAATAAGTTCATTACATGAAAGGTAAGTTGTTTTTGGATTAGGATTCTGGAGGGTGTGATCTTTGCTGAGACAAACCTAGGAAAAGATTCCTCATTCGCTTTGGAAAGAAAGTTCTCAGAAGAATTTCTATGTGGTTTCTTTGCCAGAATTTTTTGTCTCTTACTTGAACTTGCCATTTGGAAGAAGATCTAGAGTACGAAAGAGATTGAAACTAAAGTTTTGAGTGTGACTGTTGAGTTTAAAAGCCATTCTATTTATTGAAAATGAGAAGTTCGTACCAGATAAAAAATTTTGTCCCGTATGAATTTTTTGATTCGTCCCATACGTAAAAATTTCGTATGGACGAACCAATACATCAAAATGAAATGGCTTTTCGTAATCAACACAACTTACGAAGCATCCTTTCGTATAGACTTTTGATCAGATTGATCGTACAGATGAATACGTGTTCGTCTTGGGATGATCAGAACTTCTGATCATTTTAATGGCAGTTGAAACTGTCCCCTCCATCGAACCGATATGTGTTCGTCCGGATGAACCAAAGGTTCATACGTACGAAGTTTGTATTAAAAACTACCTTGTCCATTCAACCGCTTTATTCATTCATCCCGTCATTTGAAAAACATTTCGTCCCGGACAATCATGATGATTGTACAGACGAAGTGACCATAAAACACTGAAAATTACACTCAAAAGGTTCAAAATTCGACAGTTTGTCACACTTCACAAATCTTCCCGTACAAAAAAATTTTATCCAATACAATTGTCACTCAAAATTTTTAAATTTTTGCACTCAATAAAAAAACTAAAACACAAACACATTAAAAACTCAAAAACATATTAACTAGTAAGCAAACATCAATGTTGCAAAAACATTTTTATTTAAGAATTCAAATCAATCACACCAAGCCTTGTTCTTAATGCACTGAAAGTATCAAAGGTTAAAGGTTTTATAAAAAAAGTCTGCAAGTTGATTTTCAGTAGAAACATGAGTGAGTTCAATTTCTCCTTTGGATAAATGATCCCTTATGAAATGATGCCTTATGTCTATATATTTGATTCTTGAATGTTTAATAGGATTTTTAGAAATATAAATAGCACTAGTGTTATAACATAAAATTGGAATAGTGCCTATAGTTAATCCTAAATCAATCAACTATTATTTCAACCAAAGTACTTGTGCCATACAACTTCCTAATGCAATGTATTCAGCTTTTGCAGTAGATAGGACTACTGAATTTTGTTTCTATTGTACCAAGAGACTAGAGAATTTCCAATAAATTGACATGTTCTAGAAGTGCTCTTTCTATCCATCATACAACCTGAAATGTCAGAATTTGAATAACCAATTATTTCAGATGAAGAGCTAAACTTAGGATACCAAATTTCTAAGTTTTGAGTTCCTAACAGATATATTAAAATCCTTTTCATTGCTGTCAAATGTGATTCTTTTGGATCTGATTGAAATATAGCATATAAGCAAATACTAAACATGATATCGGGTCGGCTAGCAGTAAAGTAAAGTAAAGATCCAATTATCCCTCTAAATTTCTTTTGATCAACAGATTTTCCCTTAGGGTCCATATGCAACTGAACTGAGGAACTCATTGGTGTACTAACAGGTTTAGCATTGTCTATTTCATACTTTTGAGGATTTCCTTAACATACTTTGACTGAATAAGAAATGTACCTTCCTCAATTTGCTTAATGCTAAATCCTAGAAAGTAACTTAAATCTCCCATTAGTCTCATCTAAAATTCATTACTCATTATTTTAGAAAAATCATCACAAAGATTTTTATTTGAAGATCCAAAAATGATATCATCCACATAAATTTGAACAATGAGTATATCCTTTACACATTTTATTAAAAAGAGAGTTGTATCCACACTTCCTTTTTCAAAAGATCTTTCAAGTAAGAAGGTGCTCAACCTCTCATACCAGGTCCTAGGTGCCTGTTTCAATCCATAAAATGCCTTTTTGAACTTGAAAATATAATTTGGGTATTTAAAATTTTCAAAACCTGGTGGTTATTTTACAAAAACATCTTTTCTTGAATTATCCCATTTAAAAAGGTACTTTTTACATTCATTTGATACAATTTGAATCCTCTAAAACAGGCAAAAGCTAGCAAAACCCTAATTGCTTCAAGTCTAGCTACAGGGGCAAAAGTCTCCTCAAAATCAATCCCTTCAATCTGATTATACCCCTTAGCAACTAATCTAGCCTTATTTCTAATGACTACCCCTGAGTCATTTATTTTATTTTTGAATACCCACTTAGTTCCAGCTACACTTTGATCCTTTGGCCTTATAGTTAATTTTTGAACTTTATTTCTTACAAATTGATTCAACTCTTCTTGCATGGCCAAAATCCAAAATTCATCCGAAAGTGTTTGATCAATATTTGTGGGTTCTATAGTTGAAATGAAGGCAGAATGATTGACTTCTTTGTTTAATCCACTTATAGTCTTTACACCCTCACTTGGTTCACTTATAATCAATTCCCTTCGGTGGTTTTTAAAAAATCTCAAATCTCTAGGCAAAGGGTTTTCTATCTCCAATTTTTTTTTCCACATTTTCTTCCAAATTTTCTTCTAAATTTATTTTATCAATCTTTTGGGAGTTAATCTCAATCTCATCTTCTATAATATTTGACTATTCCATATTTTCAGATTCATCAAATACAACATGTGTGGTCTCCTCAATTACCAAAATTCTTTTATTGAATACTCTATAAGATTTTCCAACACTTGAGTATCCAACGAAAATTCCTTCATCAGATTTTGGATCAAATATTCTTAAGGCAGATTTTCCATTGTTATGAATGAACACCTTACAACCAAAAATATACAAATGAGACAAATTAGGTGTTCTTCCTTTTAGAAACTCATAGGGTGTTTTATTTTGTTTAGATCTCACATTCACCCTATTCAGAACATAACATGCAGTGCTAACCGCCTCAGCCCAAAAATATTTAGGAAGTGAGTATTCTGCCAACATTGCTCGGGCAACTTTTATTAATGTTCTTTTTTTCTTTTCGACTACCCCATTCAGCTGAGGGGTTTTAGGTGCAGAAAAATTATGATCAATTCCTTTCTCCTTACAAAATTCTTCAAATTTCTCATTCTCAAGTTCTCCTCCATGATCACTTTGTATAGAGATAATTTCACACCTTAGTTTTCTTTGAAATTAAGTAAAAAAAGTTTTTAAATTCCTCAAATGATTCACTCTTATGAAATAGAAATCTAACCCATGTGAATCTTGAGTAATAATCCACAATCACAAATTCGT
Source organism: Dendrobium officinale (assembly GCA_019514585.1). Lineage (NCBI taxonomy): Eukaryota > Viridiplantae > Streptophyta > Magnoliopsida > Asparagales > Orchidaceae > Dendrobium > Dendrobium officinale. The sequence continues at coordinate 31,234,902 of CM033699.1, read as the reverse complement.
ATCTTTTCCCTCCTAGACTCACAGTTCCAACTGGTCCAAAAAGATCCATATGCAAAATCTCTAATGGTTTACTAGTTCTAAGATCCTTATTGGACTGAAAAGAGGACTTTACCAGCTTTCCTAATTGACATGCATCACAAAGGTTGTCCTTAGTAAAGTCTAGCTTTTGTATACCTCTCACTAAGTTCTTTTGGGTAATCCTTCTAAGGTTTTTCATGCTAGAATGACAAAGTCTCCTATGCCAAAGCCATGACTCATCAAGTATTTTCATGTGGTTGCCATCAATTAAAGTATGATCTTTCCTAAGGATTTCATGTTCCATTTGTAATTCTTCAAACTCCAAATTTAGACTAGCATGCATTTTCTTAATTTTCCTATATGCATCATGCATGTGTTTAGAAACTTCAAAAAGTTCATCATAAGTTAAGTCACATACCTGTTCATGATCTGACTGATCAAGACTATCAGTCATTAAGCACAGATTAGTGACTTCCTCTTCCTTCTCAGTCTCTCATGAATCTAAAGCTGAGTCCACCCAGAAAGCTCTTTGAAACTTCTTCTTGCCCTTCTTTACAAGTGGTTTCTCCTCTACCTTCTCCTTAATAGTAGTGGCTTTGAGTTTTGGGCATTTAGTCTTGATAAGACCATGTTTCATGCACTCATAACAAATCACATCATTTGAAATCTTGGTATTTCTATTAAATTTACCTCTATTCCAATGCTGGCCTCTCTTCTGCTTCCTCTTTAGAAAGCTTCTGAATTGTCTAGTCATCAATGTGATGTCGTCTTCATCCTAAGGTTGTGAGTGTTCAGTCTCACACTCTTTCACATTTAGTGCTATGTTCTTCTTCCTTCGTGGTTCACATGCATCAATCTTTCTTTGACTAACTTCTTGCTCGTAAGCAATTAGTGAACAAAAAAGATTGTCAATAGAGTAAATGTTTAGATATTTAGACTCTATAATTGCAGTAATTTTTGCATCATAAGTAGTAGGAAAATAATGAAGAATCTTATTAACTATTTCAACATTCGTTAGTTCCCTACCCAGTGCATGCAAAGAGGTGACTATTTGTGTGAATCTTGTGTACATATCAGAAATAAATTCATTTGGTTTCATGCGAAACAGTTCATAATCATGCAACAAGATATTAAGTCTAGATTGCTTAACCTCATTAGTCCCCTCATAAGTTATACAAAGTCTATCCCATATGTCCTTCCCACTTTTGCAAGTGGAAACCCGCATGTAGTCTTTTGATTTTAAAGCACAAAAGAAACTTTTCAAATATTTGGCATTTAGTTGTGCTAAGTCACGTTCTTCAACTATCCAGTCTGCAAAAAGTGTTTCAACTCTAACTCTGTAAACTAATCTAGTTGGTTTTATATACCCTTTATGAACTAAGATCCACATACGATAATCAAGTGACTGTAAAAATGTTAACATGCGTGTTTTCAAAAAATTAAAAGGTATATTGTCGAACAGTGGAGGTCTAGTTATAGAGTAACCCTCAGATGTATTTTGGTTTCTAAATGTAGCCATCTACGTTAATCAAAAAGTAGTTTAAACTTGTGATTTTGAAACAAAACTCTGATACCACTTGTTGAAACTCGATCACTATGAATTAGGTTGTTAAACCTAAGCTTATGTCCCAGTGGCTAACCAAGAGGGGGGTGAATTGGTAATTAAAAATTAACCCCTCTTTTGAAATTTTTTAAACCAAAAAATAAACTTTAATGAGTTTTGTAAGAAATAGATTTTTCAACCACAAATTAGAAACAAAAATCATCAAAATAAAAAGCAACGAAAAATAAAAGACACAAGATTTATAGTAGTTTGGTCAAACTTGACCTACATTCACTCCCCGGAGGCACCCTCCTAGTATTGCACTAATACCACTAGTGACTCTCCTTTATCGCCCACAGTAAGGTGGAGAAGCCTTTACAAAAACTCATTCCACCACTACCCGATGCGACATAATACCGTCATCCTTTTACACTATCCCTAGTGTTGGCAGAGAATCGCCGTCCTATACACTATTCCAAGTGTTGGAAGAGAACCGTCATCCTTTTACACTATCCCCAGTGTTGGAAGAGAACCGTCGTCCTTTTACACTATCCCCAATGTAGGTAGAGAACCATCATCCTTTTACACTATCCCCAGTGTTGGTAGAGAACCGTTGTCCTTTTATACTATCCCCAGTGTTGGCAGAGAATCATCGTCCTTTTATAATATCCCCAGTGTTGGTAGAGAACAATCTTCCTTTTATACTATCCCTAGTGTAGGCAGAGAACCCTTCGGCTGTTCACACTCTCCAAGTGTGGGCAGAAAACCCTTCGGCTGTTCACACTCTCCAAGCTGTTGCTAATAGAATATTAGTAATAAATAAAATATGAGCTGGCACTTTCTCACTGGCTAATTACATCTTGTCATGTCTATATATAGATGTTAGCCTATTGTACAGAGGGCATTCAATTCTAGTTCAATTACTTTACTCTCTTCTCTTAGCTCTATTCTTTACTTTCCTCTTTCATGTCTATACTTCTTGGTTCAAGAACATAGAGCCTCTTCCACAGTTGCCACCCAAAGAATTCTACTTTAACCAAAAACGCAAATCAAAGCTCACATGTTTAGAAAAGAAGGAATTGGAAGAGATCTAAATAAGAGAAACAAGAAGCTCGTTGCAGATAAATGGAACTGTAGAGACAAAAATGAGGGCATTGCCGACCCAATTCTATAATTTTAATCACTAGTACTTTAGCTTTCAAAAATTTGTGCTGAAATAGGTGCGATGCGTAAGTGGGCTATCCATAGCAGAAAAAAATTACATGTGTCGAGAGAAACTAGCTCATAAGTGCGGATAAAGACATTGCAGCACATGATCGAAGAGAAAGATGAGTTGGAGAGCATGATGCAACAGTCTGGAGAGATGCCTCTATTCATTTTGGCAGATAAGGGTAAACACATAACTTCACGACATGGGCGCCGCGGGTAACACTTCCGCAAGCTATAAATCCCTTTAAATCCATCGAACCTAGGGAGTAAATACCATATTTATGTTATAAATATGTAAATTTGGGATTTATCTAGCGTCGGGATTTAAGGTGCACACAAAAATTGTTTTGGTAGGATTTAGCATAAATCTCGCTTAAATCCGACTATAAATCTGATACCAAATAGCCCCTTATGATTGGGATTTTTCATGCTAGTCACTGGCGTAAGGTTCCTAATAAGGGTTTCTTCATTCGTTCATTATCACCCTTTGACGATTGGATTCTTGACATCAGGGTGCCACTGGATCCGTCAAGGTTCATCAAAGTGATAAGTAATCTGGGTGAGCTTTTAAGCCAATTTTCATTTATGTTTATATTATTATCGGAAGAAAGAACTGAAATATTGGCATGATTTATCTATACATTTTGGCAAAATTTATACCATATCGTGTGGTTTTCCTTGTTATGGAGTTTTTTATTATGCTGATGAATGATTTTCTAGAGCGAGTCCATTACCTTATACTATGGCAATACATTGACCATTGACATCATACTTATGGTTCGAATGGTTCTCTTTCAGGTTAGGTACATTGATGCTTCCAAAATGGGATCATCTTCTTTCTAGGGAATGTTAAGTGCATTTGCTGAATTATATTGAAATTAAACATATGATGGAGAAAAAAAGAAACAAATCTAGCAAACTAAATACAAGGTAGCATCTCTGAAGATAGAAGGAAAAAATGCTCCAAAATGTTACATTAGAAAAACGATTACAAAGTCTGTTACTTAAAAACCTTTATTTTTACCAATAGAAAATAACCCATTAAATTAAAAGTAATGAGTAGAGTTTTGGAGACTTGAAATAATAGGTTTAGATAAGAATCTGATTAGGGAAGAACAACAAGCTGCATTCTTTTCCAAAGTTGTTGGAAAATCTTAAAGCTTATAATTCTGCAAGCAGTATATAATGCTTGAAACAGAGTTAAAACTAATTTTCCAAAGAAAATGAGGTCATATACAAATAGAAGGTGACTATTAGGTACGCTGTTATGCATAGTATATTAGAGAGAATTTTTTAGATTACATTCATTGATTAGGTTAGAAAAGTTCTTCCATAACAATGACGAAGAGGTATGGTAAGAATGGGTTGTAAAAGAGAAATAACCACAATGTTCTCATTTAGCAATTATAGAAAAATGAATAAGGCTAATGTATGTATAAATTCAGTTCAAAAACTCATAAAAATGGAAGGGAAGCTAAGAAAGGCAATCCATAGTAATAGTGAATCCTGGTTAACACAATCAAAGGCTTTGCAATATAAGATTTTGTTTTTAAATTTTATCTTTATATATATATATATATATATATATACCAACATCATAATGCTGCATGTTATTCCATAATTACTTTAGAATAAAGAGATGTGGCACCGATGCTCCATTTTCTGGTGCTTTCCAGCACTGCTGTAGTCTCAAGCACAACATCATAGTGCTCCCACAGAAAAATTGTGGAAAATTTGGAAATTAATATTACTCAAAATAGGGCTATTACAAGAGGTATTTCTTATTCTCCAACGTCATACCGTAGATGAGTCCACTTAATATTACACCTCTTAATACTTGTATGAACATGCATTGAGCTATAAGTGAATTCATTTTCTAATAAAAATAATAATACCATCAAACAACATATTATTCCCAACCCAATTAGAGTTATATAATAAATTGAAAGATGCGACTTCAAAATTAAAAGAATATCTAAATGGTATAAGTCTTAAAATCAAGGTTATATAGCCTTCACATGCGAAGTGTTCTTATTTGTAGATAAGATGTAACATCTTAAGACCAAAAGTAAAAAGAATTATATCTTTTATTTTCTTAATCATCAAACAGAGCTTACTAATTTCATTTCATATAATATAAACAATGAAAAACATTAACATTATTATTCATCCAATATTTTTGCATTGGTCCAAAATCATATATATATATATATATATATATATATATATATATATATATATATATATATATATATATATATATATATATATATATATATATATATATATATATATATATATATAGTCATGATATTCAACCAATAATAGTCTAGCACTAAAATATATTGTGATTATAAGGAAAGAAAAGAACTAAAATATGCAGAAAGAAAACCTAAGTCTACTACCTAGATCAACCTCAATCAACTGGTTTCTTATCCTTACCTAAAACAAATGTAAAAATCACATAATGAGCTCAAACGCCTATCAAGTCACCAATATTTACAACTTAAATCAATGCATAAAATGTAAATAATTTATAATAAAATATATTCATATAAATAATAATTCTTTCTATATCAAGTGAGCCCATCATCTCATTTATATCATATACCATGCTCATATCATTCTTACACTATGTATTCATATTAGTATAAGATCAATCTTACTGCATATCAATTGTTAGTCATATTTGTATTATCATTCAATTAGTCAATCAATACTCATCAGTATTTTCTATCATTAATCTTATATATTATTTATCTTATCTACCATCCATCTCATAAGTTATTGATCTTATGCATCATCTGCCTTATTTATCATGAGCCATATCTATCATTTATCTTATCCATCAGCTGGTTTATCTATCATATATCTCTTGTATCATATGCTTTATCTATCATCTACCTTATTTATCATCTATTTTATCTATCATTTATCTTATATATCTTCTATATTATCCATCATCTATGTCATATATAATCTAGACCTTCTATAATTTATCTCATTTATCATATCACTATCAATCTCACCTGTCTCACCTAAACATCAATTCATTCATATTACTTGTTATGTATCATAATAACAAACATCCTCTACATATCATATATAATTATCATAATATATAAATCTATAAAGCATGCTTATTAATATATATGTGCAATGTCTAAATGTATGTTAAGTCTAATGAATAATAACTATATATATATATATGTCATATATCTTATATCCATATTTTGTATATTAGCTCATGATCATTTTGTACCCAGTCTTTCTCTACCTATTTTAAATGAAATATTATATATTCAAAATTAACTAATAAAATTTTAATATAAAATAGTCAAAATATTTAGAATAATTATATCTATCACATACTAAAGTTGTATGGAAAATTTGTTAAAATAGCAGATATCATATTTTTATCAATTTTAAGAGAGAGAATGAACTAAGCTTAAAATCATTAAAAATAGATTTAGAGTAGAGATCAATTATAATGATTAGAATAATTTTTTTAAATAAATTCTACAGAAAAAAGCCCTAGGAGAACTTCTCTCTCATCTCTCTCCCTCTCTCTCTACCTTTTATCCTCTCCCTCTCTTCCATTTTTCCTCGATAAGGCAAATAGTTTGTGTAGGGGGGAATGGATGGTGTGGAATTTTAATAATAATGGTTTTAGATTTTTTATTAAAAAAAATAAAATTTAGACCTAGCATCAAATGCTCCCTTAATTATAAAACATTTGAGAGCATGGTGCCGCAACACCCAGAAGCCCAGTGCTGCATCACTCACTTAGTTAATTTATTACAATTTAAGAAAATAAATTTATGACTATTCTAATCTACCCACCTTAGAAAAATATCATCTATGACATTTTCATTATAAATATGCAATAAATATGATAGAGCTGATTATCGATCACATCAATCACAGTACTCAAATCATATATTATTTCTATAAAAGGTATGCATATTTGTCAATCAATTATGTATCATATGATGTAATGCATTTAAATAAAAATGATGAAGTTTAATAATAATTTTTTTAAAAAGAAAACTATACCATTTAAATAATTAGGCACTTTTGAAACTTCTTATCGGGGATAATCAAATGCCCTTGATTGTAGAAGTTAAACCAAACTATCACTCACAATTTCTTTGCTGGTTTGAATAAATCCTTATCCATATCTAGGTTGTGGGTGATGGATCATCTTGTGCCCATAGTTACCACAGTTGAGGCACTAACCTATAATTTTATGACATTATCATGCATGTCTTCTTTCAAATCAGACACATTGCAAGTTAGTATAAATAGGTGCTTTCATAATTTTACATGTCTTCTTCTTACTACCTTCACTTATTTTCAAATGGGGGAGGTTTAAGTTCAAAAATTATTAGTTCAAACTGCTTAGTCAATCTATCATTGACCAGCTATGCAATCTTATCTATAAATTTTAATATAACCTTAAGTATAATTGAAGAAGCTCTTGCATCTTATTCAATAAAAAAAAAAATCCCTTTGTTTCCATCTATTCCACTTGTATAATCATTTTATCCAATTAGTTAAATAAATCTTTAAAATATAATATATATTCAATTATGTATGTAATATATATTCGTGCATGTAAGACACCATCCCATTTCTACCCTACTAATAATTAATCTTATAGCTTAGTTACAATTTAATTCTTCCAAAAAATGTTAAATGTAAATTGTATATTATTTATTGTATTTAAAATCAGTGAAAATGTGTTAATTTAATTATGTTTGTGCAGAAAATAACTAGGAGAAGGCAAAAATTTACAAGTGTTAAATGAGCACCGCAATGCTCATTGATTTTGCAATGTAGTGTTTCATCTATAACACCCTGACGCCTATTTTTGACATTGTAATGCCGACCTCTTGAGAAATTATGGAAGATTCTACACTGTGGAAGATTTAGGGTTAGTTCCACAACACCTCACAACATCATTGCATAAAAAATCAGCACCAAAACACTAGAGTCTCGGTAAAATAAGACTGGAGCATCAAGCATTTCAACACCGCAGTGTCAGATTGTGCTTTCAAGTGCCATAGAGATCAATTTTTGTAGTGTTGTGAGAGATCAGTTTCCAAAATGAAGCATCGTGATGACTTAGGTAAAGGACCCATCAATTCAACCATTAACCATTGTAGGTCAGCCTAATGTTGCAATGGAGTAAACATAACAGTGTTGAGGTGCTAGTTCATTTTACTCCACCACATCACAAAAATTTCTAGCCCTATGGCACCTAAATCCATTTCTGCACTTATATAAATAGTTTTTAGTTCTTTTGTTAGATGAGTTCTGTCATTTTTAGTGAAATCTTGTATTTTTTAGTATCTTTCTCTAGTTTTTCCTTAGAGCAAAGTCTAAGGGAGGCTTGGGATGTGCGAGATTCTTGTATTTGAAGATCTTAGCCTGTACTATATGAGCAATTCTATTATTGGAGGAAAAAAAAGAGTGGAGAATATCAATTGATCCTTTCTGGTGACATTTATCTTATTAATTCTCATATATATTTTTCTTATAAAAAGGAAATAGAAATGAATTTGCTTTTTTATGTTATACATGTTTGGCTAAATATCCGAGTTTTGGGCTAATGATGTAAACATATAACAAGTATTAAAGTAGACTCTTGTACTTTGAATTACTTATAGATGTTTTCAATATCTCCAATTCTTCATTTAATGAATATAATGACCATATATAATAATATCTAGTGTAATATATTGTCTCGATGGATGAATATTGAAATAACTTGGGGTATTGAAATAAAATATTGGTATATCTAGACATCATATGTTAAACCTTCTATGTTTTATAAAGATATTATAATTCCAAGAAGGCCATAAACCTCTCTTTTCACCCCTACTAGCTCGATAATGATCTAAGGATGTATATGCTGTAATCCACATTTAAAATTAAGAGTCTCAATAGGAAAACTATATTATTTTAGATTCATTAGTCCAAAACTCATTATTTATATTAATATTCAATTTTCTTATAAGTATTTATTAAGTGGTAAAAACTCAAAAATATCAATTTTACATTTAGTATAATAAATTGTGCATCTAGATTAAACAATAATAGTTTACTTACAATTAAACATAACATTTTCTCGTGAGATTGACACTCTTCTCTATAACTTTATTTAATGATTGACTTGCATATTTAGTGGGCTTTCATTATTTTTATTATAATGAAAATTCAAGCATAATCAAATTACATCATACCTTTGTGTGTAGCTCATATATTTTAGCCCTATAATCTTAATAATAAGCACATCCATGAACCACCCATTGCATTAAGTTTTTAGCATTGTTGCTTGGGAAGTAACGTGCATATTTTAATTTTAAATTTTATTATTGAAACAAACACATATTTAGACCTACTTGTATCTTATATCTATTACAAATCTAGATCCAAATACTATAATTTTGATGATAATAAACATTATTATTTATTTACTGCTATTATTATTGCATATCTATTTTATTTGCCTTACTAACCTTTCAGGTCCACAAAGATCACTTGCAATACAAATCAACTCAAGATCAGGTAGATTAGGGTTGAGTATACTTGTAACTTCATTTTAATTATTTTCTTACCTTTCCTGAGTCAAATCTTGAATATGGTGGATCCCAAGGTAAGTAACATTGCACACACACACTCAAGGGGAGAATTTTGGTGAGTTAGAGTTTTTTTTTTTGACTTAATCGTACAGAACAATTTGAAATTATACTAGATGATCAGCTAAAAATAGTAACCCTGATTAGGGCATCCATGGTAATTTTGATTGCTTAAACTAATCGACTAGATGATCTATATCATCTTGGACGATCAATTTAGATGATGAAAAATAACTGCCAATTACAATTTATGTAATATTTTAATTTTCAAGTTTTATTCTAATCTATGATGATGTATATCGTCCTGTATGATTTACGATAATCATGCCTAAATTGATCATATAATTAAGGGAATAATTATGATTAAATTATTTAATAATATCGTACATTATGATCCATTTAGATCATACTCAATGATTTTATATATTTTATAGGATGATCCCCTATTATCTAGGATGAATAATCATAATGTTTTTTCTAATCATCCATGAGAATCATACTGGACATCCCGAGATGGTTACGAGATGATATGAAGATCACCACCCATCATCTCATGTCATACTTAGTGATCAATATAGTATTTTGAACTAATCATCCTGGATGATTACAGAATCATACTGAATGATATGTAAAAATACTTGTACTAATCATACAGAGCAAAGGTGATCGTCTTGGCAAAAAGGGCTATTTTGTACTAATCTTTTTAATCATCCTCGATAATCAGTTGGCTTTTCTTGGAAGCTCTCTAATTGTCTCTTGAGATAATCTTTTGTTATGGAGTTGATATAAGAGAGATCTTAGAGAAGAAAGTGGGAGAGATTGAGATAATGAGTTCCTTATAAGGGGGAGTTGTGAGGGAATCATAAAGGTTGTTCCAAGCAAGGTGTTCGTCATCTTCCTCAGGTTGCTCCTCTGGTTCCTTGGTTGCTCTAGGTAGATCATCTTCAGCATTAGATCCATATTCTCTGCCTACTCCAGGAGGGAGTAAAAGGATTCTCAGGTTCTTAACCTTCATTAGGTAGGTAAAAAAGGATTCCAGGTTATCTACCTCTCCGTGTTGGTGGGAAGATTTTGTAAGGGCTTCTACGCCTTGCTGTGAGAGCAAAAGGAGAACCACTTCTATTTTAGTGCAATACTTGGAGAGGGAGTCTCCAAGAAGTGGACGTAGTATTTGACTAAATTACTATAAAATTTGATGTATTCTTTCCTATTACTTTTACTATATTTTATTTTTGCACCTTTATGGGATTTGTTCTATGATTCAAAAATCTAATTGTATTATTATCACGAAAATTATTTTTCCTTCGCATCAAGGGTTGTTATTTTGTTTTAAAATATTTAAAAATGTTAATTTTTTTTTTGTTTAAGGTTTCTTAAAACTACCAATTCACCCTCCCTTGGTTAGCCTCGGGCTAGCTTTTTAGAGTTTAATACCCCTCACAAACTTTCAAGTGGTATAAGTGCAGGATTCATATGATCAAGTTTTAGAAAATTTTTGAATTTTGATCAATTGTTAACTTTGGAAATAAAAACACCGCAAAAGGATATTCAATTACTAGACCACCTATTTTTCATAATATACCTTTTGATTTTTTAAAAACTCACTTGTACACTTTTCTACAATCAATTGATTATCGTATGTGGATGCTTATTAGGAAAAGTTATTCTACACCTTTTAGATTTGTAAATGTTGTTAAAACAAAAATTCCTTTTGCTTATTGTAATACTGGTAATAGAGATCTAGCAGAATTGAATCCTAAGTGCTTGAACTATTTTTTCTGTGCCTTAAAATCTGAAGACTATATATGTGTTTCCATTTGTTCCACTAGAAAAGAAATTTGGGACAGATTATTCATAACATATGAAGGTACAAATAAAGTTAAACAATCTTGATTGAACATTCTTCTATATGATTATGAATTTATCACATGAAACCTATGGAATTTATTTTTGAAATGTATACTAGGTTTACACAAATTGTTATATCCATGCATGCCTTAGGAAGAGAACTAATAAACTATAAAAAAATTAACAAGATTTTGTGATGTTTACCTTCTTCATTTGATGCAAAAATTATTACCATTATTGAATCTAAGGATTTGAATGCTTATTCAATTGATAACTTACTTGGATCACTCATTGCTTACGAGCAAGGAGTGAACCAAAGGTAGCTTGATGCAGGTGAGAAGAAAAAGGAAAAAAATTGTAGCTTTAAAGGCTAATGATTCTGACAATGATTCTATTGGTTCTGAAAGTATTGACATTGCTTTAATAACTAGGCAATTCAAGAGCTTCTTGAGGAATAAACAAAAACATTATTAGAAATGGAATAAAGCTAAGAATAATAAAAATTCTAATGTTTCTTTTGATGTTATTTGTTTTGAATGTAGGAAGCTAAGGTATATAAAGTCTAATTGTTGAACTCTAAAAGCTCACCTAAGTAAGGAGAAGGGTGAGGAAAAACCTAGGTTTAAGAAGTACAAGAAAATGATCCAATAGGCTTTCTAGCAAACTCAACATTGGACTCCTCTGAAATTAAAGTAGAAGAGGAGGTAACAGGCCTATGCTTAATGGCTAATGATTATCTTGATCACTTTGATCAAGAGGAGATATGTAAGCTTACTTATGAGCAATTACTTAAAGTTTTTGAAAAAAATCATTCTTCATAAAGGAAGCTCAAGAAACTACATGCTAGCCTTCAAATTGATTTTTTAACTCTATAAAAATGGCTTAAATGCCTGAGAAAAAATCATTCAACTTTAGATAATAATCATATGCCTTTGCTTGAATGAATTTGATGAATTGAATAAAAAACATCTTGATTTAATTAATGAGCATAATTCCTTGAAAATTTTATATGTTGAACTAGAATATATATAAGGACTTAGATACTCTTACTACTATTTTAGATAGTAGGGAGCATACTTTGATAATACAAAAGTCAATTCTTAAAAATACAAATAAGCTTCTAGAAGCTAAATTAATTGCTTTTAAAGAAAATAAAAAATCACCTATTATGCAAGAGTATCACAATCCATCAGATCAGCAAGCATCATTCAAACCTAGGAAGAGGCACCATAACCCAAATAGATTAGTAAATCCTTTCCCTGGAGTTAGATATTTTTCTTGTAGCAAGTTAGGACATATATCCCACACTTACTGTTTGAATAGTTGCTATTTGAATGAGTTATATTTATGCAACTTATGTAGTTTTGATGATTCCAAACATTATTGTTCAAATGTATAGTTATCTCCTAACAATTTCAGAAGATTTGCACTTGCTCTTGTGTGTACTAACATTTCAGGAAAATCAGACTCCAGACTACGAAAACTTCAATTCAAATTCAACATGAGATATTTTGTTTAATTGATGTTTGTCTTTTCTTTGAATTAATCTTGAAAGGGAGTGATTGTAATTGAGTGAATAAAATCTCACACACACAAATAAGGAGATCTTGAAATTCTATACTGATCGTACAGGACGATATTTATCGTACTGGACGATCTGTCAGTTATCTCCTATAGAGCACTTGGAACGAATAGGAACTTGCTTTAAAAAATTTTCTAAGTCCTATTCGTCCAGGACGAATTTATTATCGTCCCAGGCGATGGGTTCACGGTAAAACTTTTCGTCCAGACAAATTTTACCATCGTACGAGGCGACCAGTGCTCTGGAAAATTTTCGTCCAGACGAAAATAAATATCGTACAGGACGATCAGCTCTCTGGAAATTTTTCGTCCAGACGAAAACAAATTATCGTCCGCGGCGATTGGTTCTCTGGAAAATTTTCGTCCAGACGAAATAAATAATCGTCCAGGACGATCGGTTATCTGGAAAATTTTCGTCCAGACGATCACATTTTCGTTCAAACGATAAACCGACTTAGAACAGTTTTCAGCAGTTTCTAGAACCGACCTTGTAATAACCGTTCGTACTGGACGAACCAAGTTCGTACAGGACGATCAGCTGTACGAAGTCAGTTCGTACACATATACAAATTGGGTTGTTTCAGATCGTTTAAGTAAAATCGTCCAGGATGATCCAGGATCGTACAGGACGATCCACTGCGTACAGAATTGAAAATTTGCAGTTTTTGGGCGGTTTCACTTGTCTTTTCTATAAATAGTCCAAATTAGACTGCCACCCAATCTTTTTGTCATTTGATCTTCGTGCCTCTTGGGAGAATAGCTAAGGAGAGAGTGGAAGAGAGCATTCAAAGAAGGATTCCTACCACTGGAGCGAGAAGGCTTCACTTGGATTGCTAAGGTAAGAGTCTCTATTTGTGAAATTAGATTTCTTCACTCTTTTTCTTTCTTCCTTCTAGATTCTTGTGAGAAGATCTGTCAAGGAGATCCGGTTCTCTGCCGACACTTGGAGAGTGTGAACAGCCGAAGGGTTCTCTGCCCACACTTGGAGAGTGTGAACAGACGAGGGTTCTCTGCCCACACTAGGAGAGTGTGAAAGGACGAAGGTTCTCTGCCCACACTTGGAGGGTGTGAAAGGACGAAGGTTCTCTGCCTACACTTGGAGGGTGTGAAAGGACGACGGTTCTCTGCCAACACTGGGTTTTGTGTAAAAGGACGGACGGTTCTCTACCGCACCGGGGAGTGGTGAAAAGAGTGTGTTTGTATGGGCTTCTCCGCCTTGCTGTGGGTGCAAAAGGAGAGTCACTATTGGTATTAGTGCAATACTCAGAGGGTGCCTCTGAGGAGTGGATGTAGGTCTGGTTATAGACCGAACCACTATAAATCTGGTGTCATTTACTTTATAGCTTTTACGTTTCCGCACTTTAAATTTCAGTTTAAACAACTCTGTGGTTGAAAAACATTTTTCTACTAACTTTAAAAGAAAATTTTATTTCGGTTCAACTTTATTATTAAGAGGGTTTAAAATTTTAAAAACTACCAATTCACCCCCCTCTTGGTAGCCTTGGGACATTTACTTAGGCTTAACAACCTAATTACTGGACTCAACAAGTGGTATCAGAGCAGAGTTTCAAAATCATAAGTTTGAACTACTTTTTGATTAACGTAGATGGCTACATTTGGAAACCGAAACACACCTGAGGGTTACTCTATCACTAGACCTCCACTGTTTGACAATATTCCTTTTGATTTTTGGAAAACACGCATGTCTACTTTCTTACAGTCACTTGATTATCGCATGTGGATGCTAGTCCAGGAAGGTTACACAAAACCAACTAGATTAGTTGATGGAATTAGGGTAGATACACCCTATGCAGATTGGACTATAGAAGAACGTGACTTAGCACAATTAAATGCAAAATGTTTAAATAGTTTCTTTTGTGCTTTAAAATCTGAAGACTACATGCGAGTTTCCACTTGTAAAAGCGGAAAAGACATATGGGATAGACTTTGTATTACTTATGAAGGGACAAATGAGGTTAAGCAATCAAGACTCAATATCTTGTTACATGACTACAAATTATTTCGCATGAAACCTAATGAATCTATATCTGACATGTACACAAGATTCACTCAAATTGTCACCTCTTTGCATGCACTTGGTAGGGAATTAACTAATGCTGAAATGGTTAATAAGATTCTTCGTTGTTTACCTACTGCATACGATGCTAAAATTACTGCAATTACAGAGTCAAAAGATCTGAACATTTATTCTATTGACAATCTTCTTGGTTCACTCATTGCTTACGAGCAAGGAGTAAGTCAAAGAAAGATTGATGCAGGTGAACCAAGAAAGGAAAAGAATCTTGCATTAAATGTGGAAGAGTCAGAAAGTGAACACTCACAACCTGAGGATGAAGACGATATAGCACTGATGACTAGACAATTCAGAAGCTTTTTAAAGAGGAAGCAGAAGAGACGCCAGCAATGGAATAGAGGTAAGTATAACAAAAATGGCAGGGTTTCTAATGAAGTGATTTGTTATGAATGCAGGAAACCAGGTCATATAAAAACTGATTGTCCAAAACTTAAAGCCACTCCTAGCAAGGAGAAGGTAGAGGAGAAACCAATGGTAAAGAAGGGCAAGAAGAAGTTTCAAAAGGCTTTTTGGGCGGACTCAGCTTCAGACTCATCTGAGACTGAAAACGAAGAAGAAGTCACCAACCTTTGCTTGATGGCAGATAAAGCTGAACAATCAGATCAAGAAGAGGTATGTGATTTAACCTATGATGAACTGTTTGAAGTTTCTGAACACATGCATGATGCATATAGGAAAACTAAAAAGATGCATTCTAGTTTAGTTTTAGAATTGGAAGAGCTTAATAAGGAACACAAAATCCTTAGGAAAGATCATGCTTTAATTGATAGCAACCACATGAAACTACTTGATGAATATGATGACTTGAATAAAAATTTTGAAAATTTAAAATCATCCTATGCTGAACTTGAAAAAGAATTTAAGAAATTTAAGGATGAATCTGAGCACAAGACATATAGAATCAATTATACAAATCGAATCTTGGAGGATATGAATTCATTTTACAAACTTACTATAAGAGCTCTCGAGGATAATAGGATCCCCCCTAAACTTGAAGATTTTACAAATCCTAAATATTATCCTAAATTCATGAAATCCCTTAGAAGACAATCATATGAAAGAAAACATAGGAATATTTTTTCCTAATGTTAAATGTAACAATTGTGGATTTTTGGGACATATATCTCACACCTGCACTTTAAAGATGAAACCTAATTTGGTGTGGAGAACTAAGATGCATAAACCTAGACATATCACACATGCATCTGATTATAAATTTCATAAAGGTGAACCCAAACTAGTTTGGGTTCCCAGGTCTAACATTTGAGAATTTTGCAGGTATACTCTCACACAAGACCTCGTGAGAGTATATGGTACCTGGACAGCGGATGTTCTAAGCACATGACTGGAGATACTGCTCAATTCATAATGCTGGAAACCAGGAGTGGAGGCAAGGTTACACTTGGAGATAATACCACAAAGAAGGTGGTTGGATCAGGTATGATTGGAAATTTGAAAAACTTTTTCATAGATAATGTTTTATTAGTTGAAGGCTTAAAACATAATTTGCTTAGCATAAGTCAGCTATGTGATAAGGGCTATAATGTAAAATTTTTACCTACTAGCTGCATAATTAGCCTAAATGGGAAAATTGTTTTAAATGGAAAAAGGGTGAACAATGTCTACATGCTAGATTTAAATTGTATTCAATCTCCTACTGCTTTTTGTTTTGAAAACTGTTTCTGATGAATCATGGCTTTGGCATAGGAGACTTTGTCATTCTAGTATGAAAAATCTTAGAAGAATTACCCAAAAGAATTTGGTTAGAGGGATACCTAAACTAGACTTTACTAAGGACCACTTATGTGATGCATGTCAATTAGGAAAAAAAGTGAAGTCCTCTTTTAAGTTCAATAAAGATCTTAGGACCAGTAAACCTTTAGAAATTCTTCACATGGATCTTTTTGGACCTGTAAGCACGGTTAGTCTAGGAGGAAAGGTATATGGATTTGTAATAGTAGATGATTTTTCAAGATTCACCTGGGTTAAATTTCTTTTTCATAAGAGTGAATCATTTGAGGAATTCAGAAATTTTTCAACTTGGATACAAAGAAAACTAGGATGTGAAATAATTTCTATACAAAAGTGATCATGGAGGAGAATTTGAAAATGAAAGATTTGAAGATTTCTGTAAAGAAAAGGGGATTGATCACAATTTTTCTGCACCTAGAACTCCTCAACAAAATGGAGTAGTTGAAAGAAAGAACAGAACATTAATAGAAGCCGCCCGAGCAATGTTAGCAGAATACTCTCTTCCTAGATATTTTTGGGCTGAGGCGGTTAGCACTGCATGCTATGTTCTGAATAGGGTAAATGTGAGATCAAATTTGAATAAAACACCCTATGAATTGGTAAAAGGTAGAACACCAAATTTGTCTCATTTACATGTATTTGGTTGCAAGGTGTTCATACATAATAATGGAAAATCTGCCTTAGGAAAATTTGATCCAAAATCAGATGAAGGAATTTTTGTTGGATATTCAAGTGTTGGAAAATCTTATATAGAGTATTCAACAAAAGAACTTTAGTCATTGAAGAAACCACACATGTTGTTTTTGATGAAAATGAAAATATGGAAGAGCCAAAAGTTGTTGAAGAAGAAATTGAAGAAAACTCCCAAAAGATTGATAGATTAAATTTGGAAGAAAATGTGGAAGAAAAATATAGAAAGAGAAGACCCTTTGCCTAGAGATTTGAGATTTTCTAAAAATCACCCAAAGGAATTAATTATAGGTGAACCAAGTGAGGGTGTTAGAACTAGGCGTGGATTAAACAAGGAAGTCAATCATTCAGCCTTTATTTCAACTATTGAACCCACTAACATTGATCAAGCACTTTCAGATGAATTTTGGATATTGGCCATGCAAGAAGAGTTAAATCAATTTGTAAGAAATAAAGTTTGGGAACTAACTACAAGGCCAAAAGATCAAAGTGTTGTTGGAACCAAGTGGGTGTTCAAAAATAAAATGAATGACTCAGGAGTAGTCATTAGAAATAAGGCTAGATTAGTAGCTAAGGGGTATAATCAAATTGAAGGAATTGATTTTGAGGAAACTTTTGCCCCTGTAGCTAGACTTGAAGCAATTAGGGTTTTACTAGCCTTTGCCTGTTTTAAAGGTTTTAAATTGTTTCAAATGGATGTTAAAAGTGCCTTTTTAAATGGAGTAATTGAAGAAGATGTTTTTGTAGAACAACCTCCAGATTTTGAAAATTCTAAATTTCCAAATCATGTTTTCAAATTAAAAAAGGCATTATATGGATTGAAACAGGCACCTAGGGCTTGGTATGAGAGGTTAAGCACCTTCCTACTTGAAAGATCTTTTGAAAAAGGAAGTGTGGATACAACTCTCTTTTTAAGAAAAATTGGAAAGGATATACTTATTGTTCAAATTTATGTGGATGACATCATCTTTGGATCTTCAAATAAACATCTTTGTGATGATTTTTCTAAAACAATGAGTAATGAATTCGAAATGAGTCTAATGGGAGATTTAAATTACTTTCTAGGATTTAGCATTAAGCAACTTGAGGAAGGTACTTTTCTTAGTCAAAACAAATATATTAAGGACATCCTCAAAAAATATGAAATGGACAATGCTAAACCTGTTAGTACACCAATGAGTTCTTCAGTTCAGTTGGATAAGGACCTTAAGGGAAAATCTGTTGATCAAAAGAAATTTAGAGGGATAATTGGATCTTTACTTTACTTGACTGCTAGCCGACCAGATATTATGTTTAGTGTTTGCCTATGTGCTAGATTTCAATCAGATCCAAAAGAATCACATTTGACAGCAGTAAAAAGGATTTTAAGATATCTACTAGGAACTCAAAACTTAGGAATTTGGTATCCTAAGTTTAGCTCTTCATTTGAAATTATTGGTTACTCAGATTCTGACTTTGCAGGCTGTAGAGTGGATAGGAAAAGCACTTCTGGAACATGTCAATTCATTGGAAATTCATTAGTTTCATGGTCTAGTAGAAAACAAAATTCAGTGGCACTATCTACTGCAGAAGCAGAATACATTGCATTAGGAAGTTGTGTGGCACAAGTACTTTGGTTAAAACAACAGTTGATTGACTTAGGATTAACTATAGGCACTATTCCAATTTATTGTGACAATACTAGTGCTATTTGTATTTCAAAAAATCCTATTCAACATTCTAGAACCAAACACATCGATATAAGGCATCATTTCATAAGGGATCACGTATCCAAAGGAGAAATTGAACTCATACATGTTTCAACTGAAAATCAACTTGCAGACATTTTTACAAAACCTTTAGCCTTTGATACCTTCAGTACTTTAAGAACAAGGCTTGGTGTTATTGATTTGAATGCTTAACTAAAAAAATGTCTTTGCAACATTGATACTTGTTGTGTTTTGTTTTTTGTAATTTTGTGAATTTTTGTGTTTTTTAATGAATTGTTTTTTTGTTTTGTGATTTTGTTTTATGTTTTCTGTGTTTCTGATTGTTTTTGTTGATTTTGTTATTTTTAAAAATTTAAAAAATCAAAAAAATTTTTTTGGAGGAAATCGTCCAGGACGAAATATTTTTCGTACGGGACGATGTGTAAAGGAACAGTTTGCGAAAATTTAAACCGTTTTAGAGCAGTTTTTTTTTATTGGATCGTCTGTACGATCTGTGATCGTCCAGGACGAATTTTTTTTTTGCTCTCAAACGTCGGGACGATTGAATGCAGCGGTTGAGTGGATAAAACAGTTTTTAATACGAACTTCGTCTGTACGAAATTTTTGTTCGTCCAGACGAACATGTGTCGATTCATTGTAGGGGACGGTTTTCAAGAGTCATTAAAACGAAATACTTTTCGATCGTCTGTACGAAATTTTTTTTCGTCTGTACGATCGGTCAAGTCAAAAAGCCTGTACGAAGGGACGCATCGTAAGTTGTGTTGAATACGAAAAGCCGTTACATTTTGGACGAATTGGATCGTCTGTACGAACATACTTCGTCCAGACGAACTATTATGTTTCGTCCAGGACGAATATTTTCGTCCAGGACGAAAGTATCGTTTTCCTTTAAATATGAAGGCTTTTCAAACTTGACAATCACACTTTCAAATTTCCTTTTCAATCCCTTTCAACATCAAATCAACAATGGCCTCCTCTAGCAAAAGACAAAAGGTTTTGGTGAAGAAACCAAATAGGAATGCCCCAGACAACTTTCTTTCCAAGGCAAATGAAGAATCTTTTCCTCGTTTTGCCTCCGCAAAAATCACTCCGTCTCGCATTCTTATCCCAGCAGAGTTAAAATTTAGGGTAATGCACCTCTTCGCCTCAACCCAATTTCAGTTCATTCTTTCTCTCGTCCACTTCTACAATAAACAAACCTACCATTACTTTCTTGCCAACATGAGTTTCAATTCTGACCACTCTATCATTAGTTCTTTTGTTTTTAAGAAAAAAAGTTGAGATCACCAAGCACGATCTTGGTGCATTTTTAAAACTTAAGAACTGAGGGATATAGAGCCCACACCCTAATGTCAGAAAACTCCTTCAAATGGTTTGAAATCAATAGGGTAATTAGAGGAAATGCGATTGACAATCATGTTGCTAGAGTCTCAGGTATGACCCAAGATGCCCGAATCATCCAGCATATCCTTAGATCCTCAATTATTCCTAAAGCTGGTGATAGGATTAACATCACTCCTCTCCTTTCTTGTCTAACTTTTTTAATCATGTCAAGACATCCTATTGATGAAGCCCAACTCATCATAGATCATATCTATGGGCTTTCAGAAATAGGACATGCTGATCAGAAGAGGAAGAAGAACATTTCATTAGGGCACTTAATTACTTATATTTTGGAGAAGAAATACAATATAGTGCATCCTGATGAGGAATATGAAGAGCCAGTTTACTATAACAACACATCATTCAGACTGCTCTTCAAGGAGGAAAAAGAAAAAGGGAAAGCACATGACAGTGCTTCAGAAGAAGAAGAAGAAGAAGAAGGAGAGCATACCTCTGCACCTCAGTCAGATTATCAGAATCTGATTGAGAGATTTGATCGATTAGAGACTCATATTGATCAAAGATTTGATCAATTTGATGCTCAACTTGTGCAGCAACAACATGACATTGGTGTTATTAGAAATGAAGTACATGATATCAATACCAATGTAATATTGATGGCCTCCTACTTTAACCTTTTCGGTGGCATTCCTCCTCCTCCTCCTCCAGAACAGTAGAGATGATTTTATGTGTTTTTGTTGTACTTGTGTTGTATTTTTTTGTGTTGTTGTTGTGTTAGTTACTCATTTTTTTTTGTCTTGTCTTATATGTTAATGTTTTTGTTAAGTGTATGTTTTGTCTTTTATTTTAAGTTGTGTTTAGTTTTAGCTTTTGTGAAATGTAATCCTTTCATATAAATCAATGCATTTCGCACTTGTTTCAGTATTGATTTGTTATTGAAATGTGGTTAATTTTTATGAATTTTATTAGTATTATTTAATCTTCATAGTGCTTAAATTAGAATGTAATTTGAGATTATCTACATTAGAAAATCTAGTCTTTCTAAATTTAAAAGTTGTTTATAACTTGTTGTAATTAGAATTTTTAAATTCATGTCTATTCATTTAGACTACATAAAAGTTAAAATTATTATTGCAATTTAGATGTTTACTTATTTTGTATTTTCTTGTTCAAATAATATTTATGTACTTAGAAATATTTGAAATTTTAGATTATTGATTTTGGAAAGAATTGGTCTAAATTACTCTTAAAAATTGTACAAAAAGTACAAAAATCAAAAGAAATGCGCAATGGTTCGCAAATATGAAAAAGAGGCACAAAATCAGCTCAATATCAATAGATGCACAAAAATGTGCTCAAAAATTTGAAAAAGATGCGCAAAGCGCCACATGTGGTAATTCTCTTCTTTCCAAATTCTTTCAATCTCTTAATTCAAATTGATCTTATGTTCATTTATATTCTATTGAATTTTGAAATATAGAATTTTTTCTTCATCTCTCTTGTAATGATTTTCTATATTGAAATGTCTAAATTGAATCATGTCTTTGCTAAATTCTTCTTACTTACAATGTTATATCACTTTTTGAATCTCCTGAATTTCTATGATTAACCTAATGTTTTTAGTTGAAAATTGCATACCTTATATCAATCACCATTTAGATTAAATATTCAAATGAATTTTCATACAATTACTTACATTTCTTCTTCACTTTTTGTTGCTGTCAAAAAGGGGGAGAAATTATTAGTTTGTGTATGTTTTAGTTTGTGTATGTTTGTGTTTTTTTTCTTTTTAGTTGTTTCTGTTTGTTGTTCTGTTTGTTGCAAGTTTGTGTTAAAATTTTTAAAAAAAATAAAAATTTTGTTCGTTAAATATTGTTCCTTAATGCCTCCTTATTTTAATGTACTCATAAATTCAGGGGGAGTTTAGGAGATAAAAGATGTGTTTTAACTTGAAACCATACTAATAATAATTGTTTTGCCATCATCAAAAAGGGGGAGATTGTTTGAATAGTTGCTATTTGAATGAGTTATATTTATGCAACTTATGTAGTTTTGATGATTCCAAACATTATTGTTCAAATGTATAATTATCTCCTAACAATTTCAGAAGATTTGCACTTGCTCTTGTGTGTACTAACATTTCAGGAAAATCAGACTCCAGACTACGAAAACTTCAATTCAAATTCAACATGAGATATTTTGTTTAATTGATGTTTGTCTTTTCTTTGAATTAATCTTGAAAGGGAGTGATTGTAATTGAGTGAATAAAATCTCACACACATAAATAAGGAGATCTTGAAATTCTATACTGATCGTACAGGACGATATTTATCGTACTGGACGATCTGTCAGTTATCTCCTATAGAGCACTTGGAACGAATAGGAACTTGCTTTAAAAAATTTTCTAAGTCCTATTCGTCCAGGACGAAATTTATTATCGTCCCAGGCGATGGGTTCACGGTAAACTTTTCGTCCAGACGAATTTTACCATCGTACGAGGCGACCAGTGCTCTGGAAAATTTTCGTCCAGACGAAAATAAATATCGTACAGGACGATCAGCTCTCTGGAAATTTTTCGTCCAGACGAAAACAAATTATCGTCCGCGGCGATTGGTTCTCTGGAAAATTTTCGTCCAGACGAAATAAATAATCGTCCAGGACGATCGGTTATCTGGAAAATTTTCGTCCAGACGATCACATTTTCGTTCAAACGATAAACCGACTTAGAACAGTTTTCAGCAGTTTCTAGAACCGACCTTGTAATAACCGTTCGTACTGGACGAACCAAGTTCGTACAGGACGATCAGCTATACGAAGTCAGTTCGTACACATATACAAATTGGGTCGTTTCAGATCGTTTAAGTAAAATCGTCCAGGACGATCCAGGATCGTACAGGACGATCCACTGCGTACAGAATTGAAAATTTGCAGTTTTTGGGCGGTTTCACTTGTCTTTTCTATAAATAGTCCAAATTAGACTGCCACCCAATCTTTTTGTCATTTGATCTTCGTGTCTCTTGGGAGAATAGCTAAGGAGAGAGTGGAAGAGAGCATTCAAAGAAGGATTCCTACCACTGGAGCGAGAAGGCTTCACTTGGATTGCTAAGGTAAGAGTCTCTACTTGTGAAATTGGATTTCTTCACTCTTTTTCTTTCTTCCTTCTAGATTCTTGTGAGAAGATCTGTCAAAGAGATCCGGTTCTCTGCCGACACTTGGAGAGTGTGAACAGCCGAAGGGTTCTCTGCCCACACTTGGAGAGTGTGAACAGACGAGGGTTCTCTGCCCACACTAGGAGAGTGTGAAAGGACGAAGGTTCTCTGCCCACACTTGGAGGGTGTGAAAGGACGAAGGTTCTCTGCCTACACTTGGAGGGTGTGAAAGGACGACGGTTCTCTGCCAACACTGAGTTTTATGTAAAAGGACGGACGGTTCTCTACCGCACCGGGGAGTGGTGAAAAGAGTGTGTTGTATGGGCTTCTCCGCCTTGCTGTGGGTGCAAAAGGAGAGTCACTATTGGTATTAGTGCAATACTCAGAGGGTGCCTCTGAGGAGTGGATGTAGGTCTGGTTATAGACCGAACCACTATAAATCTGGTGTCATTTACTTTATAGCTTTTACGTTTCCGCACTTTAAATTTCAGTTTAAACAACTCTGTGGTTGAAAAACATTTTTCTACTAACTTTAAAAGAAAATTTTATTTCGGTTCAACTTTATTATTAAGAGGGTTTAAAATTTTAAAAACTACCAATTCACCCCCCTCTTGGTAGCCTTGGGACATTTACTTAGGCTTAACAACCTAATTACTGGACTCAACACTTACACCATTCACCGTAAAATATATTTGGTGTGGAGATCAAAACTTCAAAATATCAGCATAGCATGCATGCATTTTATTCTTTTTTTATAAGATTGGACCCAAACTTGTTTGTGTTCCCAAATCTAATATATGATGATTTTATATGTGTGCTCTCACATAAGGCATCGTAAGAGTATTTGGTACTTAGACAATGAATGTTCAAGACAGATGACTGGAGATACAAATTAATTCATATTACTTGAGGTCAGGGTAGGAGGCAATGCAACACATGGAGATAATAACACCACCAGGAGAGTGGTGGGTTCAGGTATAATTAACAACTCTAAAAATTTCATCATTAAAATTTTTTTACTAGAAGATAGATTAAAATAGAACTTGCTCAGCATAAGCCAACTCTGTTATAAAGGCTTCAACATCAAACTCATATCTACCAGCTGCATTATAAGCTTAAATGATAAAATTATTTTGCGGGAAAGGAGAATCAATAATGTCTACATACTTGATCTAAATTGCATTAAATTTAACAATCCACTTTTCTTAAAAAATATTTCTGATGAATTTTAGTTGTGGCTTAGGAGACTGTTTTATGAAAGCATGAAAAACTTTAGGAAAATCACCCAAAAAGATTTAATGAGAGGAATTATTAAACTAGAGTTCATAAAAGACCACACATGTGATATTGTTGACCTCATTTTTGTATGAGGTTGCTAAGACCAATACAAACCCTAGGATCTATCTAGACCCTAGATCCATCAAGACCTTAGGATCTAATCCAGACATATTTGATTAAATCAAACACCTTAAGCTCTCAAACCCATCTCAAAACTTAAGTCAAATCCATTCGAACTTATTTGAGGTCAAACAACTTGGTTTGACTTGGTCAAACTTCAATCATTAGTTAAACCTTACTTTCTATATGCTCATAAATTTCAAATCCAATCCTATTTCTTAGGATTCATCAAAACAACTTCATTGGATGCCTTGAACATAGCTTAGCTCATGTAGAGTTAAGCCATGGTCAACTTGAGCAAGCCAATCCATTTTGACTTAGTCAAACCCATTTAAAATCTTTTACATTCCTTCAAACCCTAGCTTCATGGCTTTATACTTCTTCCAAACTACTTTAATCTATCCTTGATGCCACCTAGCTGCCAACTCAGGAAGACTTAACCTGTTGAATGGTCAAACCAGTCAACAAATGGTTAAGGAGCTATTAAATGAGCTAAATCCTTGATGATATGGCATCTATTTTAAGCCCTTTTAATCCCAACTGTTCAAACAATTTCTGGAACATTCTAAAGGCTATTCCTAGTCCTTTGATCAATATCTAATGGCCTTGGTCTTCCCCATGTGCTCAAATCAAGATAAAACTCCCTTTACACCAAAGATGTCATTGCTCCCAGCTTTCCAACCACCCCAGGGGCAGGGTGTCCCCAACTGATCCTAGCTATCCAATAAGCCTAGGGTTGTTTGAATAGGGCAAAGAGATAAAATGAGCCCTCATACCTTAAATCCTATTCTCTCTCCTTCAAGCTTTCCCACAGCACAATCTCTTCTCATTTGAGCTCTAGGGAATCTCCTCATCATTTTGCAAGTAAAATCCCATAGCAAAAGGCTTGCCGATGACGATCCTCTGGCAAACCTATGATCTAATCCATCCAAGGTCTATATCTTTCGATCCAAGGCATTTTAGTTCATGGTTTATTCTACAAAATGGAGCGTTGACAGTTAACAAATGCAATAAAACCTTAAATAGTTTAATCCATCCATAAATTGAGGTGAAAATTCAAACCCTATTTTAGATCACATTAGTCTAAATAGATTTTTATTAAGTTTCTTTTAGGCCAAAACAAACATTCCCCATTATTTTTGTTCACATAGGCTACCTAGGTTTAAAATTTTAATTTATTTCATTGACTGGATCAAACAAACGAGCTAGAAAATGAGTTATAGGGCATCTTGGTGGTCTGCTACAGGCATATGTTTTATGAGCCGTTGATTTCAAGATCAGCAGCTCTGATCTTGACATCTAGCAGTCCGTCATACCGCGCAACACGTCCAACAGTACAGATCTCCGTCCGGCGTCAATGGAGCTGTTGATTTATTAAGGAAGTCAATTGGACGGTGCGTGGCAGCTCCTAACGTGGTTAAGTTATCCGCAGCCCGCCGCCGCAAATGATTAGCATTAATGCTAATGATTGCCGACTGCAGTAATCATTAGCATTAAATACACTATTGCCGCATTTTTGAATGGACGAACTAGAAGCGCCAAGTGCCCAATCCCACCGCCAACCTTTTTCAAATAATTTAAAACTGTTTTTTAACTATTTTTAAATCTAGAAATTTCCAAAAAAAATTATTAACAATTAATTAAACATAAAAATTAATAACTTATATTAAAATATCAATAAAATTTAATCCTTTAATTTAAATTTAAAATTATTTAAAAATATTAAATATATTTTAAATAATATTAAAACACTTAATTTTAAATATTTAATATTTAATTAAATATTTTGTTAAATATTTTTCTAATTTTAAATTTTTATATAAAAAAATTGTTAAATAATTAAAAATTTATTTTAAAATAATTTAATATGAAATTAAGTTTAATTAAGCTATAAATTAGATATTTTAAATCTTTTTTTAACTAAATATTTAAATGCTAATTAATATTTAAATAAAATTAAATATAAATAACTTTGAAAATTTAAATAAAATTATTTTAAATAATTTTAAAATTTCAAAAAGATTTTAAATTTAATTTAATTCAATTTAATATTTATTTTTGTAGATTAATTAATTTTACATTAATTAAAATTTTTCTAATTAACATAAAATTTAAAAATTCAAATTAACTCACAAAAATTTGAATAACCTATCAAAATTTTTTTAAATTTAAAATACTTTAGTTTAAAATTAATTTTAAAATTTAAATATTAATTTATTTTAAATAATTTGAATTAATTTGAATATCCTTAATATTTAATTTATATTAAATTAAATATTATATTGATTTCTTTAAAAAATAAAAATTATTTTCAAATCACTTTAAAAAATTAGAGGATCTCTCAAGTCTTTATTAAATAATTATTTTAGTAATATTTTTAATTATTTTATTATAAACTTTATATTTTCTATATAGGTTTATACATATGTATATTTTAAAATTATATTTATATATTAAATCTCTAATATTTGAGAGAGCGAATGGAATTTTAAACATTGATTAAGCATAATTGAACAAAATTAATGGGGAGTAGTGGTTAATCAATGAGCAATTACTTTGTTAATTGTTCAATGATTAATCTCTCAATTAATTAAGCTTTATCTTGTTATTTGCATATATAGGATTCACACACTTGCACTTAGTCTTAGGCTCTCTTAGACTTAGGAATTGAATATGTTTGTGTATGCATATCATGTTGGTCAAGGGTTATAAACTTTGATTCAAACCAATTTAACTTAGTGACACTTTATGGATAAAAATTAAATACCCACGTCTAGAAAACTTAGAAAAATTTTAAAAATTAGGATATATATTCTTTTGACTTGAAATTTCAAACACTTAAACTTAGTGACACATAAAGCCCATAGATTTTTTTTTTTCATTCGTTTTAAAATTCAGTAAGTCACTTAATTGATTTTCTTAAAATTAAACCTTAAAACTTTAAAAAATTCTAATAAATCAAATTTAAATCCAAAAGTTACATATAATAACTTAAACTGAACAGAATTTAATTTCAACTTAAGAAAATTAAAATCAATTTGATTTGATAGCAAATTTAAGCTTAATTATATTTTAATTAAAAAATAATATTTAATTAATTTAATTAATTAAAAATAATTAAAAAATTCTAAAAAATTTCTAAACACTTGGTAATCTCTCCTCAGGTCATTCCTAACCTTTGGAGTTGATTTCAAGGAGTTGAGAGTTTATTTGGAGCAAAATCATTAAAAGGCCTTTAATTAAATGATTTAAAAATTCAAATAATTATCAAACTTTGAAAAATTATAACTAATTTCCAAAAAATCTGAATTAAACAAACTCAAAAGAATTAAAATTATATAAAAACCTAATATTTATTAAAAATATTAAATCATCAAAAATCAATCAAAGTCAAATAGTCAACAATCCGATCAAACTTAAGTCAAATTTCTAGTCAAAACTTCAAACCTTCATAGCGAAATATAGAAAAATCCAAATATGACAAACTTAGTGTCTAATAACTCATATTAAGCTCTAATATTTTATAAAAATACTAACTTTCTAGAAATTACTCTTAATTAATAAGTTAAATTTTTACCCTTTAATTAAATGATTAAAATAATTCAGAAAATTCCAAAAACTCAAAAATCACTTTAAAATTCCAGAAATCTTTTATCAACCTTAAAACAAGCAATCAACCAAATTTAATTAAAATTTATTGAGTTTCAAATCTCAATCAACTTAATTCACTTAATTATACTAGTTACCTCTAGGTAACCCAGGCCCACGAGGCTATTAAATTAGCCCCATGGAAGGTGAAATA
Source organism: Dendrobium officinale (assembly GCA_019514585.1). Taxonomy (NCBI): domain Eukaryota; kingdom Viridiplantae; phylum Streptophyta; class Magnoliopsida; order Asparagales; family Orchidaceae; genus Dendrobium; species Dendrobium officinale. The sequence continues at coordinate 31,206,120 of CM033699.1, read as the reverse complement.
AACTTCACAGCTTCGATGGGAAATAAAGGTGGTAATCAAATATCTTTTAAAATATACTTTATCATAAATTTTAAGCCATTAATACTTAAACAAAAACTTAAATATCCTAAGCCTTTCCACCAACCAAAACTTCAAACAATTTTAACAAATTGCCCTCCATAGGACATATCCAAACCACACAGCCTATCTCATGCACTTTAGCTTGTATTTAGTGGGCTCATTTTGTGCCTCTTGTATCTTTGATTTAGCTCTTTGAGCAACTTGATTTTTGATACACATTTGTGTGTGTGTGTATATATATATATATATATATATATATATATTTCAAATTTGCATCTTTTCCACTTTCCCTCTTAATTCTTTCAAGCTAAATTCTCTTAAAAAAAAAACCCTTAAAAAGAACCTTAGTTGTGAGTATATCCTTCAAATATTAGAGAATAGGAGCTCTCTCTCTAATATAAGGAAGAACAAGCCACAAAACAAAATCAGAATCATGTGATAAATGTAATGGCAAGATTTCTTTTAACTTGAAAGATATATAAGAACTTTGGATATTACGCACAAGATAGATTATTGTAGCAGGATAAGAAGAATCTTAGTTTCAAAAACCAGTTGTTAATATGAGATAGACTTTTGTCTAAAAAAGAAAATTATGTTACTAAAAGAGGTTAGAGGGAGGGAAACCATCAATGGTATTTCTCCCTTTGACCGATTTAGATATGATAATCAATGGCTTTAAATCTCCAAAATCTATAAGCTTAAAAAAATAATTGGTGAAGAAAAATTATGTCACACCACGCAGATTTTGATTTCTCCTATTTTATAATCGAATACTGCATTGAGAATAAAGTACGGTCTCGAGAGGTCGACACAATATTCTATAATGGATTCAATATCAGAATAGGGTTTTGAAAATTGATATTTCTATAATCAAACATAGTTCAAAGAATAACATATCATCTCAAAAGATGAACATGAAATTCTATAGAATATATTTAAAGATAGAAATATGTTTTTGAAAAAAAAAAAAGTTTATTCATTCTTTTATTTAGATATGACAAGAAGAATATTATATCATCTTAAAAGATGAATTTAACATTCTTCAAGATATCCAAAAGCGAGAATGAGTTTTATAAAATTCATCATTTTTAAAGTTGAATATAACAAGTATAATATAATATTATTTGAAAAGATAATAATAACATTCTACAAGTCTATTCAAAATTAGAAATGAGGTTTTAAAAATATCTACATTCCCAAAGATTTTTACCTTGTTTTATACGACTAAAATAAGGTTTATTTTAGTCTGGGGTTCTCAAATCCCTATAGAGGCAAGCCCCTATAGTTAATTACATCCTAGGAGAGAAGCTCCTAAGAAAACTCTCGATTAAAGCAGTGATTTCATACCCTTTTGAGTACAAAGTAGATGACAAGGAAATAGAAGTAAGAATTTTTCAAGGAGAAAGCTCAATGTTGAACATTTATTAGCAAGTCAATGGAGGAAAAGTAGGAGGTGTCAGATTCTGAGAAGCCCAGAGACAGCCTCTGTCTATCCTATGTTGGGCTTTATATTTTAGGAGAAATTTTTATGTTTGAGTTTTTATTTTATTAGAAATTTGGGCTTATATTTCCGGAGGTTGAGGACTTAAGATCTAAAAAGAATCTGCCTCAGAACCTAAATCTAATTTGGGCACTATAAAATAGTGACCTGAACCTAACTAATGAAGTGCAAATTTGGACTTATCCCGGCCTGGATTAGGGAGCCAGCAAACCACCTAAGTGCTTTAAAACCATGTTTCCAGTCTCTTATGAAAGATGGGTAGGGACGTTGCTTAAGTTTTAAGGAATTGGGGGCTGACATCTAAGACAATTCCTAATTGGCCACTCAACTTATGTAGGGTGAAAAATGTCTAGAAATGCAATTAATATTTTAGACTTTTTTTAATTTGTATCTAATGAAATGCATGCTAATTGACTCGAATGCATTAAATGAATATGAAGCAGTTTTAAAATTAGGCTTAGAAAATAGGTTTTTTCCTAGAGATTGCACAACTTCCCCTTAACAGAACTGCACCCTCATAGGTCAAGTGGTCTGCCAGAACCAGCAGGCGGGGAGGTGCCTAACAAGGAAGAGAAAGTAATAATATGCTTATGCTGACTCTTGGTGGTCCCGAGCTTACTTCTTAGATCGTTAGAGTTACTATGTGAGTCTAAAAATTTTATTAGAATTTCAAGTAAAAAAATTTTGAGCGTACCCTTACGAAAAAAATCTCTCCGATTCGAATCCAGGCTAAAACAAAACACGACATGCAAGGGCCCTAAAAAAAGCAACTGCACAAATAATGTAAACAAACAAATTAAATAATCCAAAATTATAATATCCAATGTCCAATGTCCAATGTCCATATTACACCCAGAATTTGCAGAAAAGTTAAGTGGCCGGGCACCACTGACAACAAACCCAGATTCTAGTCCTAAGAATGACGCAAGTGATTTTTGAAATGGGATATACTGTTCCTTGAATCTTCATTTCTTCATCTTTTTTCTTCAGTCTTCTCGTTCTGTCTTTTCTTCTTCTACGAGCTTCTCGGGTCCGTCGGGTTCTTGATATCCAAATGAAAAGAAACTCATCCCTAAGAGGGGTATTTTCTTTTCTATTTGGATATTGAATTATCCTAATTTGGCTTTCCAAATAAAAGAGAATAATCCTTTAAGGTATATTCTCTTTTCTTCGGATTCCAAATTGAATGTGATATCCCACTTTCAAAAATTACTTTCACATTTATTGACTTTTCAAACACATTTACATTACATTACATTTCACAGAAAGAAAAAGAAAATCTAGACCACCTGCAGGATTATCCTAAGCAGTTTATAATAAAAATCATCCCAAGCAGTTATATATATGCATTTCAATTAAATTACTTAGCCACACTTGGCCACACTCTTTTTATTTGGGGGCTAAGCAACTGAAGCACCTGTAGCATTTACATAATTATTAATTAATTAGCCCCCCTTTTACTGCCCTGCATGAGTGTGGCCACCTGCAGAAAATCTTATTAACAACCAGATCGCTCCTAACCTACGGGTAATCTAATCGTCAAATCAAATCACATCATAAAGTGCAGTAAAAGTAAATAGACAAACATACCAACAATTTTACATCCAACATGCAATAAAGGCCGAGAAAACCCATCACAATGCTGTAAGGAAATAAATACCGGCCTAACCTAAAACTAGAGTCGGTTGTCCTAGCAAACAAATCTAAGCGTGTGTAGTAAGATGTGAGGTTTTGATATGTCCTAGGTCAGTTATTAGCTAAAGTTTTCTAATTGATTGAATTTTAATTTAAAAAAAAATGTTCACTAATTCTAGAGTAAGATGTCACTAAGTTTTCTATGTTATATGTTTCTATCCTAAAGTGTGCATGCATCCTAAGTCTAAGTTTTCTAAGACCCAGTCCTTAATTTTTGTCCTTAAGTGTCACTACTGTTAATTAGGGTGAAATTTTTGTTATTACTAACCCTTAGGACTTTGAGCGTGTGTAAAAGGGGTTTAAGGATCTAAAAGCAAATAAAAGTAAACCTAATAAAATTGAAGTTACTACAAGGACCTAAAGGAAATGGTTCACGCACACCACATCAAGGGGTCCCTAAAGGCTTTCTAAGTTTAGAAATACTCACAGTCACCCGGGGCTACGACCCGGTGGTTCCGCCCGTAGCACCTCTACCCGACTGGATAGAGGCGACTGACGTCATTAGCTCCTTGTCCTTTTGTTCCCTCGACCGGTACCATTCCTCGCAGTTTATGCAAATAAAACAGGAAAAATAAGGAAAACAGGGAAGACAAGGAAAATAGGGAAGACAAGGAAAATAGGGATTAGAAAGCACATTTGATAATCAATAATAATATAATTGAAATTTACTGAAAATAAAAGACATACCTTTCTTCGGGCTTGAATACCGGTTCTGTTGACTTTGTTTTTGGATCTTGTTCTCTTTTGAAAGCATACCATTTATTTTTCCAATATTCATTTACACTCTTCGAAACTTATACAAATCTCACTTTTCAACTCACTCATTCATTTCTCAAACCCATCTTTTCACTTAACTTTCTAACAATTACACATTCAAATCACACACTCATTTAAACACTTTACCTTTCAAAATACATACCTCACTTCTCCAAATTATACACAATTCATCTTTCAAAAACACACACAGTTTGACTTTTCAAAATCACACATTTCTATTTGTCCAAAAGATACACAATTTCTATTCTCCCAAACTTACAGAAGTTCTACTTTTCCTTCCAAAACCAAACACTTTACTTTCCAACATATTTAATTCTTTACACTTATATTCACAAATCACCTTTCAAAACATACATTCTTCACCTCTCTAAATCATAAGAAGGAAAAATATGTGAATTAAAACAAAACACAATTTATATATATGAATACTTGCCCACCATGCTTCATCAAATGCACACATACATTTACTTTTCAATTTAAAATTTTGCCAAAAGTAAGAAGGGAAAGAAAGATGATTTTATATAATTTTTAATCCTTTAAAAAAAAAAAAAATTTGAAGGAAATATGGTAACAATCATATATGAGTAGTCGCCAATGTAATATGTTAGTTTAGTTTATGTCAAATTTTAACAAATAAATGTTAATCATGATTAATTGAATATATGATTTAACACAAATACAAAAGTGAATTTAATATAAACAATATAACTGTTTGTGAATTCTATGTTAAAGGTTAAGTTTGCATTTACTGAATCAATCATCTAAATAGCCGGATTTTTAAATAAAAATAAAAAAAATGTAATGATGAAGAAGATCTATATTTTCTAAATAAATCTGAATAAATAAGATTTTATTTTGTACTCAAAATCTGATTTGAAATATCTTATATATTTAATGTAATGAAAGCAGATTTATATATAATTTATCGGAATGTAATTTATCTAAATTATACTAGCAAACAAATAAGCTATCCATATGTGATTATTAAAATGATATAAAATGCAATGTGTGAGATATTATGAATCAAAGTAGCTTCAAGATATTCGGTCAACAACATATGAAAAGTTAATAATAAAATATTAAAATAAAATTGCTCAATTCTGTTCCTTTTTTTTTTTTAATTTGGTAGGTCTGCATATACACAACTCTCCTTGGACTATTGGTTGAGAGCTTAGGCTTCCAACTAAGAGGTTCAGGGTTCGAGTCTATGTGTATGCGTTGTGTGTGTGATTTTGCCTTAAATGGCCTAAATGTCCCAAAAAAAAAAGGTAGGTCTACATAGGTATGGATGTCTATCGCTAACATGGAATTTGTATAGAAATATGCTTACGATTTAATGGAGAGAATTGGGAGGACAGCCTCGGGAAAGAGAGAGTAGTGGAAGGTCGGAGGGCTATCCATGTGAAACTGAGAAGAGAAAGGGGGCTGGAAGTGAGCGAACTTGAAGCTTCTTCGGCTAAAGAACACGAACAGGAGGAGCGGGTCATTCTTTTCAGTTGCTGAGAGAGATGGAGAGTTTTGGTTCTTGTCTATAGAAGAGGGGTCATTTTTCATCCTTCTTGCGAATGGGAGAAAGACAAAGCCAGGGGCAGAAGTTCTGAACTACAGAGTGACCACGGACTCCTGGGCTTCATGCCACACATAAAGGTGATGGGCAGTTCGGGTTCGGAACTACTGAGAGTGGGATCGTGCAGTGGGTTTTCGCGAATCGAACAGGGTGAGGGAGTCGGAACTGTAAGATATGGGGAGCCTGGGTTCGGTTTTCTGAAATGAGAGAGAGATAGTTAGAGAGATCGGGAGTTGTGTGGGAGTTCGGCTGTGTTAATTTTGTGAACTTGGAGAGAGCGATAGTGAGGGGAAACGTTATGTGAACTGTTCAGGAGATGGGGGCAGTTCACGACAGAGAGAACCGACCTGGGAGGTTTCGCGAATAAGAGGAAGTTGGGGCTAGTGGTTAGACCGGCCTAATCAAATCCAAAACTCTCAATTCAAATCAGCGGCTAGGATTTATTGATTGATTTAAACAATTCAAATTGATTATTCTAATAGTGGTTATAATTGTTTTAATTAAATTCACATAATATCAAGTTTAATGAATATAAATTTTGATTTTATTTTATTGATTTTTAAAGGATTTGATATAATTAATTTATCAATTAAGGTTGATTTGATTTTAATAAGTTTGAAACAAGATTAATTTGGATTTAATTGATGCTATCATTTCTTAAATCAAATTTGTGTCGAGTCAATTTTAATTGAATTAATGATGATTTAGGTCGAGTCAGGAGGTTGAGTCGATGCTACGTCAGTGGGTATCCACCTAAGAGGAATCCTGTAGGTGACGTCTATTCTATGTTAGGAAGACCTAGATGCTAGAGTCGAATCCGTGGAAATTGACCTGAATAATGAGGTCAACAAATGGACCCCCAATAGGCATGATAAACTTGCCAAAGTTTATCGTGCGTATTGGTGTTGACCGAAACGATCAACTAGACCCAAAGTTGAAGTTGAAGAAATATTCAGCTTTTACAGATAATCAGAATGAAAGGTTTTTAGAAATTTGAGTTGATGAATTGATTTTGAAGTTGATATCGACATTGATGCTTTATCAAATAATAACTAAAGATATTAGTATTATTTGGTAAAGCTAAGATATGAAAAAGTTAAATGTAGCGATTTGAATGTAATTTGAAAGGAATGCAAGAGTCGATTTAATTTTGATTTGAAAATGATTTTGATAAGACTAGAGTCTTCTATCTAGTCCAAGAGAAAGGATGCCACCAAGTGGGCACTTACACCTAACTCAACAAACTAGAGGGAATTTTCTAAGAAAAGAGAGCAACCTATGGAATAGATTATATCTAATCTCGAAATATTTGAATTTTAAATTTTACTAGGATGGTGCCACGAGGGGCGTTCTCCAACTCTAACAAATGATCGTGAGGAAAGGATGCCTAAGTGTGGGGACTCACACCTAACCTCAGAGGATCAAATGATCATATGAAAAAGGAAGCCTAAGTGTGGGGACTAACACCTAATCATAGAGGATCAGATTTAAGATTTAAGATTTACACTAGAATGGTGCCACGAGGGGCGTTCTCCAACTCTAGCGGAAGATCGTGAGGAAAGGATGCCTAAGTGTGGGGACTCACACCTAACCTCAGAGGATCAGAAGATCATATGGAAAGGAAGCCAAAGTATGGGGACTCGCACCTAACCATAGAGGATCAGATGATCATATGAAAAGGAAGCCTAAGTGTGGGGACTCACACCTAATCATAGAGGATCGATTTAAGATTTAAGATTTAATGAAGAGAAGATGCCACTAGGGATGCTTATACTTCACTTCAGGATGAAGATTAGGATGTCACTAGGGATGCTTACACCTAACTTCAAGGATGTCAATAGGATGTCGTAGGAGGACTTATACTTAAAGACGGATTTAATCAGTTTTGGCTGCTGTAAGAGCGGACTTAAGCCAGAAGTCAGTAGGATGTCGTAAAAGCGGACTTAGACCTAAAGACGGATTTAAACTGGATGGCTGCTGTAAGAGCGGACTTAAGCCAGAAAGTCAGTAGGGTGCCGTAAAAGAGGACTTAGACCTAAAGAAAGATTTAAAGAGGTTTTGAACTTTAATGTATATTTGATTCCTTTAAAGCTTTGGACCTTTTCCCTACATTACAAATGACATTGACAACTTACAAATGTTTTACTGGAGATCAAAAGCTTTTGCTTATGTCATTTTCTAGAAGGGGGAAAAAATATTTGAATGATAGTCTTGAAATTATTTGATTGAAAATTTTATTTTCTCCTCCATTATATATGATCTATATAACTTACAAACAATCCACTAGGGATTGTATTTTTAAATCGGATCATCATATGTCAAGAAAGGAGAAAAAAGGTGGTAGTTTGATCATATTTGAAAAGTAAAGATTTATCAAAGCTTCTCAAACACCAAAGGAAGAATGCAAGATCCTGATTAATAATTCATTCTATGATTGAATTTATTTTGAGTAACTGAAAGAAAATCATATGAATTTTCTAGAGTTCTCATTTGCATGTTCTAAGAGAACTAAATGCAACATGATAAAAATTTTCCTTAGAAAATTTTCACTTTTGCATGAGTTGTTATAAAACAATGAGCATATTTGAGCATCCTTTATAGTGAAAATACTAAGGAATATCAAATACTCACAATGATTGAGAAAAGTTTGATTTTCATCAAAAAGTGAAACCTTTATTTATTTATTTATTTTTTTTTTTTTTTTGATAATTTTCTTATAATATTAGAAAGTGGTCATTTAAGTTTTAATCATCTTAACCCAATAAAAAAGACATGGGAAAAGATTCAAAAACTCAACGAAAGATGGGTTGACTCCTCCTAAATTAAATAGTTTGAATATGACCAGAACGATTTTAATCAAAAATTAAAACTTAACAACTTCCTTCAAAGAAAATTGTAGTTTCAAAATATTTTGAATTTCAATGCTATAAAAAGAAACAGGGATAGAGTTGTTTAGGCTCTAACAACCGAATCTAGTTTATGATAAAGATATATCGTGAATTGAATTTCATATCTTTTTGGCGAAATTACCATAGACTTTATCAAGAATAGAATCCCTCCAATTCTAACATCCAAGATTAGTCAATTATGGACTTAGTCAAATTGTAGCTTGATTTTGTTTTGAAGTTTGACAAAGATTCAAACAAAGGTATCGTTGACATCACTAAGGATAGAACCCCTCATGTTCTAACATCCTAGTTTAGTCAATGATATATTTAAAATTCAGACATGACATCTACTCATAGTGAATGAGAACATTAGACAATCATCTCAGAACCAACTAAAGGATGACCTTTAGTTCAGTTTCAAAATTTTGAATCCAAAGAAAGTAATTTTTATATCTATAAATATCACTGTAGATCATCTAGCATCAGGACTTTATCTAGAATCTCATTCAAATTGGAAGATGTTCAAAAGAAAGTTGAAGATATTTGGATAATAGTTTGTTTATGCATCTTAATTAGGTTAGATATGTGAAATCCAATAATGCATAACCAGCACCATTATAATTTTATTTAGATTGATCTATATGATTTTTCTTGATAATGATTTGAAAATATGAATTGACCTACTCAAGTTTGCTAACTAGTGAGTAGAGAGGTCTCGGGACTTAGATTTAGTTAACCTAGATCAAAGTTCCCTCTAAGAAAAACTGGGGTTTCCTTCTTTATGTTTTCATTGAAATAAGAATTATATCAAAAGAGAATCAAATTGGAGGTAGAAAATTAATATTTCCAAATCTTTTAGATGATATTTATATTTTACATCTAATAAAACATCAATGCTTGATGATGAACAAAAATTTTGAATTCTCAAAATCAAGTGTTAAAAATACTAAAGGATAAATAGGTCCTTTAGTATTTAAGATTTAGAAAGGGAAGCCATCCTTTTTTTTTTTACACATTTAATGAATGTGTCACTTTTTTTTCTTTTATTTTCCTTTTTCACTTTATTTATTTATTATTATTATTATTTTTTTTAAGAGGCTTCCTTTATTTAAATCTTGAAACAATTATTTCAATTGTAAAAATCATCTTCCAGGTATAAGAATAGAAAATTAACACTCTTATACAAGGAAGATGGACTTACAAATCGGACCTGATCCAATAGTATGAATAGACAACTTAGCTGAGATAATTATAAAACAAGTTCATCAACTCGTAAGATGCATATGAGATGTATAACGATAAAAAAGATGAATAAGATTTCCACCTCCTCCAATTTCAATTTGACATAGATCTTAATTCAGAAGAAGCTATTTATGGATATCATAATGGGTGAACCCAAATATGATAATAATTTATTTATTTATTTTACTACTGAAGAAGGAAACTGTTAAAGATGTTATTAAGTCGACTAACTTAGTATCAATTCAAGAAATGTCAATTTATTTTGATGGAAAGTCACATGATAGAGGGAGTGTTAATCATATCATGGATTAACTATAATAAAGAACCTTGAATTGTCCTAAGTCTTTGACTTATACAGAAATTTAAGATGATCAATCTTTAATAAGAATTGCTTATAAGTTTTCTCAAATGGAGTAATAAAGCTAAGAATAAATTTAACTAATATTTGATTTATAAAATATCATCCTAAGAGAAAACAACATATGATGAACAAAAGCTTTAATATAACTTGTCTATTTATCTTAATCGCATGCCTTAAGATCCATTTTCTATCAGAGTTAAACCACATGGTAGAGGACAAATCGTCGTATCCATGTTGTACTCTTAGGAAATAGAATTTATAGGCATATTAAACTTTAACCTACAAGAAGGTTTAAAGGTGAGGGAATTTAGATTGATTTTCAAACTTTAATATATCAACCAATATTTATACATTCTTAAGATTAGAAAAATCATAATATGGTTGAATAGAAGATTTGAAAATATATTTGAATTTAATTCAGCGATTGCTAAGAACCTAGCAAAATTAGCTAAATTTTTGTGCTTTAACGTTCCAAAAAGAAATGAGATTAGATATATCTTCATCTAAAGCGTTAATCCACCCAAGTGGAGGGAGGGAGGGAACACACTTTTTATTTTAGCATTGATAATCATATTTCTTATTCTTTAAGTGTTTAGAGGAGTCAACCACAATGAAGTTTTAATTACAATTTAAGGAAGATAAAGGTAAATTTCTTTTTAAAAGAAATCAACCTGCTATTTTCTCCAACGAAAATTATTTTTATAAGTTTGACTTGTATTTGAACCTTCAAGCTTTTCTCAATGTAAATTGACTTTAATCTTAAAAATCTTGCATATATCAGATTTTGGACCCTCTCCTAGCAAACCTATTAAGCTATAAAAATATATAACTGTAATATGCTGGTTTAGGTAGGGAGAAAACTTTGATTTGATTTAAAAGCTCAAATTTTCTTATCCAGCCACATATCGAGTTACAAAAAAAATATATAACTGCAACATATTGGCTAGGACACTGAGAAGTTTAAAATTTTGAAGACTTAAAATTTTTTGGACCCAATCCAAATAATACATTAAGTTACTAAAAGAAGTAACTGTACATATTACTAAAGATTGGGCAAAGAGATTTTGGACCCAATGCTAAATCAAACATCAAGCTACAAGAAAAATGTAACTACAACATTCGAATTAGCATGGGAATTTTCTTTACAAAAAGGCCATTATAAAGTAGCTCCTCGTTAGTTTTCTAACAGGGTCCAAAATAAGACCTCTAAATTTTATTTAGATACCGGCCAAATTATCCAAGAATGTAATGAATAAAAGAACCGGCGGAAGAAAGGTAGTTACAACCTATGCAAAGCACAAGTATACTACCGATTAAAGGGTATAAAACACTGCTAAAGATGGAGAGAGGATTGATCCCTAGCGGAGTCGCCAGAAAAACCTTGGTGAAGAAAAATTGTGTCACACCACGCAGATTTTGATTTCTCCTATTTTGTAATTGAATACTGCATTGAGAATAAAGTACGGTCTTGAGAGGCCGACACAATATTCTACAATGGATTCAATATCAGAATAGGGTTTTGAAAATTGATATTTCTATAATCAAGCATAGTTCAAAGAATAACATATCATCTCAAAAGATGAACATGAAATTCTATAGAATATGTTTAAAGATAGAAATATGTTTTTGAAAAAAAAAAGTTTATTCATTCTTTTATTTAGATATGACAAGAAGAATATTATATCATCTTAAAAGACGAATATAACATTCTTCAAGATATCCAAAAGCGAGAATGAGTTTTGTAAAATTCATCATTTCTAAAGTTGAATATAACAAGTATAATATTATATTATCTGAAAAGATAATAATAACATTCTACAAGTCTATTCAAAATTAGAAATGAAGTTTTAAAAATATCTACGTTCCCAAAGATTTTTCCCTTGTTTTATATGACTAAAACAAGGTTTATTTTAGTCTAGGATTCTCAAATCCCTATAGAGGCAAGCCCCTATAGTTAATTACATCCTAGGAGAGAAGCTCCTAAGAAAACTCTCGATTAAAGCAGTGATTTTATACCCTTTTGAGTACAAAGTAGAAGACAAGGAAACAGAAGTAAGAATTTTTCAAGGAGAAAGCTCAATGTTGAACATTTATTAGCGAGTCAATGGAGGAAAAGTAGGAGGTGTCGGATTCTGCGAAGCCCAGAGACAGCCTCAGTCTATGGGCTTTATATTTTAGGAGAAATTTTTATGTTTGAGTTTTTATTTTATTAGAAATTTGGGATTATATTCCCAGAGGTTGAGGACTTAAGATCTAAAAAAAATCTGCCTCAGAACCTAAATCTAATTTGGGTACTATAAAATAGTAACCCGAACCTAACTAATGAAGTGCAAATCTGGACTTATCCCGGCCTGGATTGGGGAGCCAGCTAACCACCTAAGCGCTTTAAAACCATGTTTCCAGTCTCTTATGAAAGATAGGTAGGGACGTTGCTTAAGTTTTAAGGAATTGGGGGCCGACATCTAAGACAATTCCTAATTGGCCACTCAACTTATGTAGGGTGAAAAATGTCTAGAAATGCAATTAATATTTTAGACTCTTTTTAATTTGTATCTAATGCAATGCATGCTAATTGACTGAATGCATAAAATGAATATGAAGCAGTTTTAAAATTAAGCTTAGAAAATAGTTTTTTCCCTAGAGATTGCACAACTTCCCCTGACAGAACTGTACCCTCATAGGTCAAGTGGTCTGCCAGAACCCGCAAGCGGGGAGGTGCCTAACAAGGAAGAGAAAGTAATAATATGCTTATGCTGACTCTCGGCAGTCCCGAGCTTACTTCTTAGATCGTTAGAGTTACTATGTGAGGCTAAAAATTTTATTAGAATTTCAAGTAAAAACATTTTGAGCGTACCCTTACGAAAAAAATCTCTCCGATTCGAATCCAGGCTAAAACAAAACACGACATGCAAGGGCCCTAAAAAAAGCTACTGCAGAAACAATGTAAACAAATAAATTAAATAATCCAAAATTATAATATCCAATGTCCAATATCCAATGTCCATATTACACCCAGAATTTGCAGAAAAGTAAAGTGGCCGGGCAGCACTGACAACAAACTCGGATTCTAATCCTAAGAATGACGCAAGTGATTTTTGAAATGGGATATACTGTTCCTTGAATCTTCATTTCTTCATCTTCTTTCTTCAATCTTCTCGTTCTGTCTTTTCTTCTTCTACGAGCTTCTCGGGTCCGCCGGGTTCTTGATATCCAAATGAAAAGAAACTCATCCCTAAGAGGGGTATTTTCTTTTCTATTTGGATATTGAATCATCCTAATTTGGCTTTCCAAATAAAAGAGAATAATCCTTTAAGGTATATTCTCTTTTCTTCAGATTCCAAATTGAATGTGATATCCCACTTTCAAAAATCACTTTCACATTTATTGACTTTTCAAACACATTTACATTACATTATATTTCACTGAAAGAAAAAGAAAATCTAGACCACCTGCAGGGTTACCTAAGCAGTTTATAATAAAAATCATCCCAAGCAGTTATATATATGCATTTCAATTAAATTACTTAGCCACACTTGGCCATAGTCTTTTTATTTGGGGGCTAAGCAACTGAAGCACCTGTAGCATTTACATAATTTTTAATTAATTAGCCCCCCTTTTACTGCCCTGCATGAGTGTGGCCACCTGTAGAAAATCTTATTAACAACCAGATCGCTCCTAACCTACGGGTAATCTAATCGTCAAATTAAATCACATCATAAAGTGCAGTAAAAGTAAATAGACAAACATACCAACAATTTTACATCCAACATGCAATAAAGGATGAGAAAACCCGTCACAATGCAGTAAGGAAATAAACACCGGCCTAACCTAAAACTAGAGTCGGTTGTCCTAGCAAACAAATCTAAGTGTGTGTAGTAAGCTGTAAGGTTTTGATATGTCCTAGGTCAGTTATTCACTAAAGTTTTCTAATTGATTGAATTTTAATTAAAAAAAAAAAAGTTCACTAATTCTAGAGTAAGATGTCACTAAGTTTTCTATGTTATATGCTTCTATCCTAAAGTATGCATGCATCCTAAGTCTAAGTTTTCTAAGACCAATCCTTAATTTTTGTCCTTAAGTGTCATTACTGTTATATAGAGTGAAATGTTTGTTATTACTAACCCTTAGGACTTTGAGCGTGTGTAAAAGGGGTTTAAGGATCTAAAAGCAAATAAAAGTAAACCTAATAAAATTGAAGTTACTACAAGAACCTAAAGGAATGGTTCACACACACCACATCAAGGGGTCCCTAAAGGTTTTCTAAGTTTAGAAATACTCACAGTCACTGGGGGCTACGATCCGGTGGTTCCGCCCGTAGCACCTCTACCTGGCTGGATAGAGGCGACTGACGTCATTAGCTCCTTGTCCTTTTGTTCCCTCGACCGGTACCATTCCTCGCAGTTTATGCAAATAAAATAGGAAAAATAAGGAAAACAGGGAAGACAAGGAAAATAGGGAAGACAAGGAAAATAGGGATTAGAAAGCACATTTGATAATCAATAATAATATAATTGAAATTTACTGAAAATAAAAGACATACTTTCTTCGGGCTTGAATACCGGTTCTGTTGACTTTTTTTTTGGATCTTGTTCTCTTTTGAAAGCATACCATTTATTTTTCCAATATTCACTTACACTCTTCGAAACTTATACAAATATCACTTTTTAAATCACTCATTCATTTCTCAAACCCATCTTTTCACTTAACTTTCTAACAATTACACATTCAAATCACACACTCATTTAAACACTTTAACTTTCAAAATACATACCTCACTTCTCCAAATTATACACAATTCATCTTTCAAAAACACACACAGTTTGACTTTCAAAATCACACATTTCTATTTTTCCAAAAGATACACAATTTCTATTCTCCCAAACTTACACAAGTTCTACTTTTCCTTCCAAAACCAAACACTTTACTTTCTAACATATTTAATTCTTTACACTTATATTCACAAATCACCTTTCAAAACATACATTCTTCACCTCTCTAAATCATAAGAAGGAAAAATATATGAATTAAAACCAAGCACAGTTTATATATATGAATACTTGCCCACCATGCTTCATCAAATGCCCACATACATTTACTTTTCAATTCAAAATTTTGCCAAAAGTAAGAAGGGAAAGAAAGATGATTTTATATAATTTTTAATCCTTTTAAAAAAAAATTTGAAGGAAATATAGTAACAATCATATATGAGTAGTCGCCAATGTAATATGTTAGTTTAGTTTATGTCAAATTTTAACAAATAAATGTTAATCATGATTAATTGAATATATGATTTAACACAAATACAGAAGTGAATTTAATATAAACAATATAAGTGTTTGTGAATTCTATGTTAAAGGTTAAGTTTGCATTTACTGAATCAATCATCTAAATAGCCAGATTTTTAAATAAAAATAAAAAAAATGTAATGATGAAGAAGATCTATATTTTCTAAATAAATCTGAATAAATAAGATTTTATTTTATACTCAAAATCTGATTTGAATATCTTATATATTTAATGTAATGAAAGCAGATTTATATATAATTTATCGGAATGTAATTTATCTAAATTATACTAGCAAACAAATAAGCTATCCATATGTGATTATTAAAATGATATAAAATGCAATGTGTGAGATATTATGAATCAAAGTAGCTTCCAGATATTCGGTCAACAACAGATGAAAAGTTAATAATAAAATATTAAAATAAAATTGCTCAATTCTGCTCCTTTTTTTATTTGGTATGTCTGCATATACACAACTCTCCTTGGCCTATTGGTTGAGAGCTTAGGCTTCCAACTAAGAGGTTCAGGGTTCGAGTCTATGTGTATGCGTTGTGTGTGTGAGTTTGCCTTAAATGGCCTAAATGTCCCAAAAAAAAAAAGGTAGGTCTGCATAGGTATGGATGTCTATCGCTAACCTGAAATTTGTATAGAAATATGCTTACGATTTAATGGAGAGAATTGGGAGGACAGCCTCGGGAAAGAGAGAGCAGTGGAAGGTCGGAGGGCTATCCATGTGAAACTGAGAAGAGAAAGGGGGCTGGAAGTGAGCGAACCTGAAGCTTCTTCGGCTAAAGCACACGAACAGGAGGAGCGGGTCGTTCTTTTCAGTTGCCGAGAGAGATGGAGAGTTTCGGTTATTGTCTATAGAAGAGGGGTCATTTTTCATCCTTCTTGCGAATGGGAGAAAGACAAAGCTAGGGGCAGAAGTTCTGAACTATAGAGAGACCACGGACTCCTGGGCTTCATGCGACACATAGAGGTGATGGGCAGTTCGGGTTTGGAACTACTGAGAGTGGGATCGTGCAGTGGGTTTTCGCAAATCGAACAGGGTGAGGGAGACGGAACTGTAAGATATGGGGAGCCTGGGTTTGGTTTTCTGAAATGAGAGAGAGATAGTTAGAGAGATCGGGAGTTGTGTGGGAGTTCGGCTGTGTTGATTTCGTGAACTTGGAGAGAGCGACAGTGAGGGGAAAAGTTATGCGAACTGCTGAGGAGATGGGGGCAGTTCATGACAGAGAGAACTGACCTGGGAGGTTTCGCGAATAAGAGGAAGTTGGGGCTGGTGGTTAGACCGGCCTAATCAAATCCAAAACTCTCAATTCAAATCAGCGGCTAGGATTTATTGATTGATTTAAACAATTCTAATTGATTATTCTAATAGTGGTTATAATTGATTTAATTAAATTCACATAATATCAAGTTTAATGAATATAAATTTTGATTTTATTTTATTGATTTTTAAAGGATTTGATATAATTAATTTATCAATTAAGGTTGATTTGATTTTAATAAGTTTGAAACAAGATTAATTTGGATTTAATTGATGCTATCATTTCTAAAATCAAATTTGTGTCGAGTCAATTTTAATTGAATTAGTGATGATTTAGGTCGAGTCAGGAGGTTGAGTCGATGCTATGTCAGTGGGTATCCACCTAAGAGGAATCCTGTAGGTGACGTCTATTCTAGGTTAGGAAGACCTAGATGCTAGAGTCGAATCCGTGGAAATTAACCTCGAATAATGAGTTCAACAATAATCATATAGAAAACTAATCATAAAAGCAAATTGAAACCAAAACAATCCAAAACAAAAGGCTATAAAAATAACACAAAACTAATTTAAAAATATTTCAAGAAATTATGAAGCAGCAAGTTTAAGCAATTATGAGCTGTGAGCCTCCATATATCCAATTATCCTATGCTCCCACGTGATCTTTGGTGAGAGCACACCTGCAAAACTCAACAATAGTCAGATTTAGGAACCCAAATAGGTTTGGGTCCCTTCTCATAAAAAGTAGGGAGTAATGCATGTGAGTTATGCTGTGAATTATGTACCTTAGGTCTCCACACCCAATGTGTACTATGGTGAATAGTGCAAGTGTGTGAGATGTGTCCTAGCATGCCACAAGAAAAACATCTAACTCCAGGAAAAGAATTTCTTAAATGGTTTTAGTTATAATGCCTCTTCCTAGGTCTTGGCTTTTGATCAAGAGTAGGCGTCATCCAAGTTTTCTTAAGTGTATCCAATTCATTTTTAATCCTCAAGTTTGTATTTTTTAGAGCATCATTCTCAACCCTCAAGTTTTTCTCTTTCTCTTTAGATTTCTTGAAATCAGATTGAAGAGAGGTGTGTGAAAATTTTAATGCTTCATTCTGATCAATTAATTCTGAGTGATTTTTGTTCAAATAATCAAATTCATCAAGAAGAGCCATGTGTTTAGAATCAATCGTTGAATGATCTTTAAGAATAACTTCATACTCTTTTTGCAAATTTACAAGTTCCAATTTTAAGTTAGCATGAGTCTTTTTAAGTTTTTTGTATGATGCATGAATTTTCTCACAAATCTCAAACAATTCATCATAGGTTGGTTTACATACCTCTTCCTCATAACTTTGCTCAAGATGATCTTCCCCCATTAAGCATAGGTTTGTTGTCTCTTCCTTTGGTTTAGTCTCAGAGGAATCAGTACCAGATTCTACTCAGAACGCCTTTTGGACTCTCTTCTTGTCCTTCCTAAACTTAGGTTTCTCCTCGCCCTTTTCCTTTTCTTTGCTCGAGTGATCTTGAAGTGTAGGACAATCAGCTTTCACATGTCCAGGCTTCCTACATTCATAACAAATAACATCAAAAGATCCTTTAGAATATTTACGATCCTTACCTTTTCTCCAATGATGCTTTTGCTTCTTCCTTAGAAAGCTTTTGAATTGCCTTGTGATGAAGGCAACTTTATCGTTCTCAGACCCGAAAGAATTGGAGTCAGATTTGTGCGCCTTCAGTGCAACTATTTTCTCCGTCTTCTTCTCACCTGCATCAAGATTTCTTTGATTCACCCCTTACTCGTAAGCAATGAGTGAGCCAAGTAAGTTATCAATAGAATAAGTGTTCAAATCCTTAGATTTAGTGGTTGCAGTGATTTTAGCATCATATGACGAAGGCAAGCATCTCAAAATCTTATTTACTTTTTCATAGTTTGAAAGTTCTCTTCCTAATGCATGCAGTGAAGTGACTATCTGTGTAAATCTAGTATACATGTCAAAAATAAATTCAGATAGTTTCATACAAAAATATTCATAGTCATGCAAGAGAATATTCAAATGAGATTATTTAACTTCATTGGTTCCTTCATAAGTGATACATAACCTATCCCAAATCTCTTTGCCAGTTGAACAAGAAAAAACACGCATGTAATCCTCAGATTTTAAAGCACAGAAAAAATAGTTCAAACATTTTGCATTCAATTAGGCTAAATCTCTTTCATCAAAAGTCCATTCAGAAAAAGCAATTTTAGTTTTAACACCATTAATTTCACGAGAAGGTGGAGAATAACCTTATTTGATAAGCATCCACATGCGATAATCAGTAGATTGTAAAAACGTTGACATGCTGGTTTTCTAGAAATCAAAAGGTAAGTTGTCAAATAATGGAGGTTGTGTAATTGAATAACCTTCAGTAGTGTTTCAATTCCCAAAGTTAGCCATGGATCAGTTTCAAAAGCTTTTAAAAACTTATTTTATGAAAGAAGCTCTGATACCACTTGAAAGTTTGTTGGGGATGTTAAGCCCTATAGAACTGGCCCAAGCTAACCAAGTGGGGGGGGGGGGGTGAATTGGTATTTTAAAAATTCTTTTCACAAAGAAGTGAAATCACATAAACCAAAATCACACCACGAGAAAAATAAGTGCGGAAATTAAAGTGCGGGAGCAAGAAATAAGAACACAGAAATTTATAGTGGTTCGGTCAACTAGACCTACGTCCACTCCCGGAGGAGTCCTCCGAGTATTGCACTACAATCATAACTCTCCTTTGGCCCCCACAGCTAGGCGGGGAAGCCTTTACAAAGAACCTCTTTTTGCCACCCCGACAAGGCAGAGAACCTATCTCCTTTTGCTTCCTCCTGAAGCTGGCAGAAAACCACTATCAGTTGCTGAATCCTTACCTCTACCAACCCTTCAACGGATGAGAAACTCTAGACGAAGAAGAAGTAGAGCGATCCTTGAAGCAACCCTTGTGAATCCCCTCACAAGCTCCCCCTCACAAGATCCTCTCTCTCTCTTCCTCTCCTCAAGGTCTTCTCAGGTCAATGTAGCAACAAAAGATTATCAAAAACATTGAACAAGAGCTCTTAAATATAAGAGCTTCAAAGGAGCTCATTAATTGCAAGTTGCCGACTATATCGTCCAGGACGATATGGAAATCATCCTGGCCGATCAGTACAAATCTCAGAAGATCGGCCAGAGCATCGCCCTGAATGCAAACTGGACAATTGAAAATTGGCTTGATCGTCCAGGATGATCTCACGATCGTCCAGACCGATCAGTTCAAATCAGAGGAAAATCATCCAGAGCATCTCCCTAAATTCAAGCTATCCTATCTCGATCGTCCAGCACATCGCCCTGGATTTATGCTGGCCGATATTTATCATCCAGAAGTAACTAAGGTTTTTTGAATAGATCATCCTGGCCGATCCTGTAATCGTCCAGGATGATGTGATCATATCAATCATCCTTAATTACTTCCTTGATTTGTCTGATTAATTAAGGCATAATTGGGAATATCGTCCAGGCCGATCCAAGATCATCCTGGCCGATTGTCAAGAATACAGAATACCTTAATTATTTATGGCAGCAATTTCTTTTTATTTTGAGCTTATCATCCCGGCCGATACATGTATCGTCCAGGCCGATTGGCTAATGACGGCTGCCTTAATTAAGAACCCCTGATTAGATTTTCTATTTTAAGCCCGATCATCCTGGACGATGTAAATATCATCCTGGCCGATTTGAGTAAAAATAGAAATTCTAAGTATCTCAAGTGTGTGTGTGTGTAGGGTTACTCAACATCAGTATCTTTGAACATTACAAATTGACTTAAGAAGAGAAAAAACAAAGTACAGACTGAATCAACCCTAACCTACGCAATCTTGAACTGGCTTCGTTTGTTCGTCCGATCTTCAATTCCTGAAAAGTTAGAAGTAACAGGCAGTCCAAGAGAATCAATAGTGTTTGTCAATCATCAAAACATAAGTCACGAAAATAGATTTGCAACAGTAAGCTCAAACTCGCCGAGGGTTTTTCATACATTATATTATACTTTCTTTACCTTGTTAGGCACCTCCCTTCCTGTGGGTTTTGGCAGACCACTTTGCCTATGAAGGTGCAGATCTGTCAAGGGGATGTTGTGCAATCTCTAAGAAAAAAACTATTTTTTAAGCCTAATTTTTAAACTACATCATTTTTTATTCAAGCATTTAATCAAGTCAACTAGCATATATCATATTAGTAACAAAATTAAGTGTATAAATCTTTAATTACATTTACTAGATATCAAATACCTAACATAAGTCAAAGGATCAAATTAGGATCTACTCAAGATGTCAGCCTCACTCTCTTTAAATTTAATCTAATTAACGTCCCTATCACTCTTACATAAATATTTAGATACATTATTTTAAAGCGCCTAGGTGGTTTAGCTGGGTCCCCAATCTAGGTTGGGGTAAGTCCAGATCTGCATTGCATTAGCTAGGTTTAGGTTACTAATTTTCAATACACACTTTAGACTTAGATTCTAAGGCAAGCTCAGGCTATAAGCCCTGAACATCTTGGAATTGAATCCCAATTTTTTAATAAAATTGATCATTCAAACTAAATATCTCTTTTAATTAAATTCAAGCCTAACACTTAGGATAGACTGAGATGTTTCTAAAGTAATTCAGAATCTCAAAACACATCCTACCATTCCTCGTTTGATTCTAGAAATAAGTGCTCAATCTTGAGCCAATTTCATTTGAAAATTCAACCCTTATTTTCTTTGATATCGAGCTTTGAAAATCTAAATAAGTTTCATACCACTATTTTAATCAAGAGTATTCATAGGAAACATCAATTTCCTTACCATGTAATTAACTACAAGGGCTTGCGCTCGTAGGAGATTTAGAAATCCAGATCTAACTTTAAAAAAAAAACTATTTTCTCAAATTTTCTAATTAATTCTCTTTGGGAAATTAAAGCCAACAATCATTATCATTATATCTAAATGATTGATAATATGTGATATTCTCTTTCCTTGGAAAGATATATCTTTCCATTATCATGATTTTGTTTATAAATATAATGATCTTATTTATATTATTTTACTCAAGCACTCGATTAAACATCATTTTGATCTTTCGATATCTTATGTTGCCTCTCCTGAGTTTGCCTATGATAATCAGGATAAAAATTCAAAGATCTAAATTTTGAACCCTTTAGGGAATGGTATATTCGCTTTCCAAGGTGATATGCTATTCATAATGACACGTTTGATTCCAAAATAAAAATTCTTAAAATTTAACTTTCCCAAAGAAAATGAAGTTTTCAAAACTATAATACTTTTTTAATTAAAAAAAATGATGACTCCGCTAGGGATAAATCTTTCTCTCCATATTTAATAACGATACAAATTTTATTATATCGATCATTTTGACTATTTTTCCTTTCATTGGTCCCTTTGCCCATTTCTTTCTTGGGTGAGTGTGGCCAACATCAATTAAGTCATGTCAAAAGAGAGGTGAGCGTATGAAACCTCTATCAAGCCGGACTTTGATATTTTGCTTCCAAGTTCATTGGTAGAGCGAAAGAGTCAAGCCTAATTCTTTTCAAACCCTCTTATAAATTTTAGAAACTTGCGTACTCAGATCAATCAATAGCATGCTAAGTTAAATAACATATACAAGGTCCTTCAAATTTAAAATCAAAATTTCAATCTCTTAGCAAAATTCAATCTTTTTCAAGTCCTCTATATATTATATCATCACATATGGAATTGTAATTCTTATAATCCCATATGTGTGATAGAATGCAAGTGTTTTCATTAAGTCCAATTCAAAAGATCAGTCTTTTCAATAAAGTTAAGCTTTGACATTTTATTCCCAAATAATTCATCAGGATGATAGAGTCGAGTCAGCTTCTTAGAATCTTCCCCCCTAGAATTTGTAAACCTTTATGTTGAATGTAAATTCAATATATTGTGTTTCAAGATAAGGGGATATTCTGTTAGATTTTCAAAAATTTAAGACCTCTTTCAAAATCTTTCAAATTAACTTTAACTATCGTTGTCATGTGTCTTTTATAACATACTGTTGTAGTTGAACATATGCAACATGAATTCAAAACTCTCCAATAAATTTTGGGCTTTGACATTTCACCCCCAAATCACTTGGTGGGGTGAAAGAGTCAAGCCTAGTTTCTTAGGATATTCAGATTAATTTTGTAAACCTGTATATTTGAACCAATGTTAATATGTTAGGTTTCAAAATCTAAAAAAGACTTGTTCAGTTCCAACCTCAAATTCAAATTCAATCTTAAGTCTAAACTCAATCTTAACATTAAACTCAAGGTTGACTTTAACCTTAAAATCAACTTTAATTTTTATTTTAGAGTCAAATTTGTGCTTAAAAATTTCTCCCCAGGTCAATTGATGAAATGAAAGAGTCAAGCCCGATCTTTGGATTTTTCATATCAATTTTATGAACCTACATAATTGAGTGAAACTTAGCATGTTGAGTTACAAAATTTGAAGATGATCCATTCGACTTTAACTTCAAATTCAAATTCAAATCCAATTTTAAGTCTAATCACAATATCAACTTTAAGTTTAAACTTGATTTCCATTTCAAATTCAACTTCAATCTTGATTTTAAATTCAAATTCGGGCTTTTGATATTTTGACCCAAATCAATTAGTGGAGCAAAAGAGTCAAGTTCTACTCGTCAATTTCATGAACCACCATGTTTAGTGCAAACTGAACATGATTGAGTTATGAAATTTTGAATAAAATCAATCAGGCTCAAAATTTAAACTCAATTTCAAGATCAATTAATCCAAGACACTTTCTTAATATCAAGATATCAAGCATACTGAAATGGCTGGGAAACTCAACTTCTTGGATAGAAACTTGATAGTATAAGAAATCACCTTTAGTAATTCAATCTAGTTTAGAATAAAATTTTAAAACTTCATGTTAATAGTAAACGGAGAAGAAATGATTGATATGTCTGATGGAATATAAAAGGATGTCCCTTTAGTTGAGATTACTTTATGTTGCGAATCTAAGATTATGAATCAGACTTTTGATGATAGCAAACATTCATGTTTTTCTACGACTGCTTTGCCTACTATTTTTTCAGGATCACACGATTGAATGCAACTCAAGCCAGCTCAAGATCGGGTAGATTTAGGTTGAGTGAAGTCTGTTTTTTTTCCTTTCTTGAGTCAATTGTAAAAGTGGTTCCTGATGCTAAGTAACCTTGCACACACACACTTGAGGGGTTTTCTGAGTTTTTCTATTTTGAGTACACCAGCTTTGATGATGTTCAGATCAGCCAGGACAATCCGACTAAAAATAGAAACCTTAATTAGGGCATCTTGGTTAAATAGTCATCATTAAGCAAATCGTCCTGGACGATAGGCTCAAATCAGAAAGAATCAGTAGCCATGATCAATTTAAGTATTCTTTATTTTAAATTATCAGCCTGGACGATCTCCATATCATCCTGGACGATACAGTATAATTATGCCTAAATTAATCTGGCAATTAAGGCTGATTGATACGATCACATCGGCCGGGCCAATCGCAGAATCGGCCAGGATGATGGACTGGATAATTGACATTGTCCAGAATCTTTTCAGGGCGATGTTCAAGATAATTATACTCAAATTTGAACTAATCGTCTAGGACGATATTGTATTGGCCTAGACAATGTAACCAATTTTCTTCTGATCGTCCTGATTCATCCCTACTGATTGAGCTTATTTTGTACTAATCGTCTTGGACAATATTCCTATCGTCCTGATGATAATGTCAGTTCTTGAAATTCTATTTAAAGGACCCAAATTTTCTCATGCAATAAGACCTTGAGTATTTCTTTCTTGACCTGAGAGGATTCACAAAGGTTGCTCCAAGTAAGGTTCCAAGTCGTCGTCTCCATTCTTCATCCTTCGTCACTGGGAGGTTCTTGGGAGGTCCACTTCAGCAAAAGGTCTGGGTTCTCTGCCCTCTTCAGGAGGAAGCAAAAGGAGCCGGTTCTCTGGCTCACCGAGGTTGGTGAAAAGGAGTCTGTTGTAAAGGCTTCTCCGTCTAGCTGTGGGAGACACTTAGTTAGTGCAATACTCGGAGGGTGCCTCTGAGGAGTGGACATAAGTTAAGGATTGACCAAACCACTATAAATCATGTGTGATATTTCTTTATTTTGCTTTCGCATTTATTTATGTTTGCACTTTGATTTCTGTGGTGATTTGGTTTTAAGTTTTATAGTTATTTACATAAAGAATTTTTTTTTTTAAAATACCAATTCACCCCCCCCCCCCCCTTGGTTAGCCTCGGGCTAGTTCTTAAGGGATTAACTTCCCAAATGAACTTTCAAGTGGTATCAGAGCGGGATTCATAAAAATTAATTTGAAAACTTTTTGAATTTTTGATCTATGGCTAACAATGGAAATCGTAATACTACGGAAGGGTATTCTATTACCCGACCACCTTTGTTTGATAATATCCCTTTTGATTTTTGGAAAACTCGCATGTCTACATTTTTACAATCAATTGATTATCGCATGTGGATGTTTGTTAAGGATGGTTATACACCTCCAACTAAAAAATTGAATGGCGTTACTGTTCCACTTCCTTTTACTGAATGGACTCTAGATGATAGGAATTTAGCATAATTAAATGCAAAATGTTTGAACTATTTTTTCGTGCTTTGAAATCTGAAGATAACATGCGTGTTTCCACTTGCACTATTGGTAAATAAATTTGAGATAAGTTGTGTATCACCTATGAAGGTACTAATGAAGTTAAGTAATCCCGTTTGAATATTCTCTTACATGATTATGAACTTTTTTGTATGAAACCTCATGAATCAATTTATGATATGTATACGAGATTTACTCAGATTATTATTTCTTTGCATGCCTTAGGAAGAGAACTTTCTAACTATGAAAAAGTGAATAAAATTTTAAGATGTTTGCCTTTCTCTTTTGATGCTAAAATCAATGCAATTTCTGAGTATAAAGATTTGAATACTTATTTGATTGATAACTTACTTGGCTCACTCATTGCTTACAAGCAAGGGTTAAACCAAAGAAATCTTGATGTAGGTGAGAGGAAAAAGGAGAAAATGGTGGCACTTAAAGCCAAAAACACGGACTCTGATTCTTTAGGGTCAAACGATGATATTTCCTTAATCACAAGGCAATTTAATAGCTTTCTAAGGAAGAGTCACAAGCATCATCTGAATTGGAAAAATAGTAAGGATAATAAAAATATTAAGGGTTCTTCTGATGTTGTTTGTTTTTAATGCAGGAAGCCTGGACATGTCAGAACTGATTGTCCTACACTTCAGGATCACTCAAGCAAAGAAAAGAATGAGGAGAAACCTAAGTTCAGAAAGGATAAGAAGCAAGCCCAAAAAGCTTTTTGGGTGGAGTCTGCATCTGAGTCATCTGAAACTAAACCTGAAGAGGAGACAACAAACTTGTGCTTAATGGCTGATGATTTTGAACAAGCTAACCAAGAAGAGGTATGCCAACCAACCTATGACCAATTGCTTGAAATATGTGAGAAAATCCATACATCATATAGAAAACTTAAGAATACTCACGCTAGTTTGAAATTGGAGTTTTTGAATTTACAAAAAGAGCATGAAATTTTGAGAAAAGATCACTTTCAAATTTATAGCAATCACATGTCTCTACTTGATGAATTTGATGATTTAAAAAAAAAATATATTCTGAATTAATAATTGAGCATTATTATTTGAAAGCTTCCTACACCTCGCTTGAATTTGATTTTAAAGCTTCTACTAAAGAATATGAGCACAAAAAGAACTGTTTGGAAATTGATTTAGAAAATGGACACTTGAGGTTTAAAACTGAATTGGATGCATGTTAGAAAAATTGGATGACATCCACATTTGATCCAAAGCCAATAACTAGGAAGAGGCATTATAACCCAAACCGAATAAGAAATCATTTTCTTGGAGTGAGATGTTTTTCATGTGGCATGTTAGGACATATAGCACATACTTGCACCATTCACTATAGTACACATTGGGTATAGAGACCCAAATTGCATAATTCACTGCATAACACTCGTGCATCACATTCTTCTTTTCATAAGAAGGAACCCAAACAGGTCCTAAATCTGACATTTGATGATTTGTTGCAGGTGTGCTCGCACCAATGACCTCATGAGAGCATATGGTACTTAGCACTACGAAGGCTCATGATTCTCAATTGCTTATTTCTGCTACTTAATTAAATCTGAGTTACATGATTTTCTGATCAATTTTTTACTTTTTATTTAGTTTGTTTCTTTCTCTACCTTTTGTCATTTTTACTTTTGGTGTTTTTAGCAAGTTTCTTTTTGGATCATCGCTGAATTGATATTTTATCCTTATTTTGATTTTTGGAGATTAATAGTTAATGTTTTAACATCTCTAAATCAGTTAAAGGGAGAAACACCGTTGATGGTTTCCTTCCCTCTAACCTCTTTTAGTGGTATAATTTTCTTTTCTAAACAAAAGTCCATCTCAAATTAACAACTGGTTTTTGAAATTAAGATCTTTTGTACCTTGCTACATTAATCTACCTTATATTTATAATATTCAAAGCTTTTATATATCTTTCAAGTTAATTGAAATCTTGTCATTGTATTTATCATATAATTGCTAAAGTCTGCTTTGTGGTATATTATTCCTTATATTAGAGAGTAAGTTTCTCTTCTCTAATATCTGGAAGATCTACTCACAACTAAATATATTTTAAGAGTTGTTAAAAAAGGGATCTAGTTTGCAAGAACAAAAATAAAAAGGCCAATGATGCCAAAAATAAAAAGTTGCACAGCGACGCCAAATTGAAAAAAAAAATTATTACACAAAAGTGTATCAAAAATTAAAAGATACGCAAAGAGCGCCATTCAAATTGACAAAAGGCATAAAATGAGCCCACAAAAGAAAAGCTTATCCCTCTTTCAAACTTTTAAAATTTTAGAAGAATTCGTGTGTTACTTGATATTTTCAAAGGCTTGATTTCAATTTCCATGATTGAGACAAATTGTTTTGGTATATTATTCTATAAGATATTCTCTTTGGAGCAAGTTTTGAAAAGATGATTTTGCCCTGAAAGAAGTCCGAGTTAGGGTTAATAGGATCAAATATTCTACCATTTTTAGATTTCGACATTGTTAACTCATTGATCTTACAAATCTTTAAAATTTAATTATTTGGAGCATTTATCATATGCATGTCTTACTAAATAAAAAAAACTTATTTACTTTCTAGTTTTTATGCCTTTTTCATGTTTTAGCATTATTGTTCTTAGTTATTATTATTATTTTTTTGGGACTTTTCTGATCATCTCCATCCTTCCCTTGAGTTCAAAATTTTTTGTCACATTGTCCTGGCCGATACCTTTATCTTCCTAGAAGATATGTTCTTTTTCCCTCAAAAACTCCATCTTCTGACTTTTCTGCTCTCATCATCCTGGATGATCCTTTATTGTCCTGGACAATATGATCGATCTCTACTACAATCATCTTGATCATCATGGCTGATAGATTTTTTGTCCTGAACGATGCACTTATTGGTTATCATCCCATCTAATACACATGTTCATCCTAGACGATACATGTGATGCATGTTTAAAATCTATAATTTTGCCTGGGATAATCCATTTTTGGACAATCATCCTGGACGATCCACTGTTCGTCCTGGATGATGCACGTGGTGCATGATTTAAAATATTTTAAATTCGGATGGTACGATCTATTATTACATCATCTTGGATGATCTACCTAATCGGCCTGAATGATATGCTTTTTCAACGGTCGTCCAGCCTGACTCCTCGTGGTGATTGTCAATATCTAATCGTCCCGGCTGGTATCTGATCAGCCCGGATAATTGGATCGCCTTTTTTACCAATTGGCATATTCATAATAATTGCACCGGATTATCCTAGATGATCTTGTGATCAACTTGGATGATCCAACCGATCCTTTAAATTCAAAGCCTTCCAGCCATTGTTTCTCACCTCAAAACTCTTCTCCTCTCTTGTTTACTTCCTATTTGCTTATGGCTGGAAGAAAGCGTGCTCATCAGATGTCTGGTAGCTCCTCGAGGGGCATGCTGGACCCTCATTTTTGAGAGGCAGATGATCAGGCTGCCTACAATCATTAGAAAGAGTGTGGTATTACTCTCTCTCGCACAATCAATCCAGCCTATCTCTCCTATCCAGTACTGGATCTTTTCGCTCACACTTCTCTTTGATTTATTCTCACCCTTCCAGTCCCCTTTAGTTTTGAACTTATTTTTGAATTTTATGCAAACCTTTGCATTAATTCCTCCCACTACACTCACCTCTTGTGTGAATCGACGTCCTGTCAAAATCATATATCAGGATTGTACTGAACTGTTGCAGCTGTCCACCATTGGGGATAAGCTGCATAACCTTGTCTCTAAACCTGAATTTGACTAGTCCACTGCCAATCACTTTCTTTGCCACACCAATGCACACTTTCATGTTAGAGAGACTAGCTCTTTACTCAAAGATGCTAGGATAATCTAGCATGTCCTTCACACTTCTGTTATTCCAAAAGTTGGGGACCAAGTCCACATCACTCCACTTCTTTCACTTACTACCTTTTTCATTCTGGCTCATAGAGAATTTAATGCTACCAACCTGATCTTTTGCTACATCGAGCATTTAACTACCATTCAAGATCCAGGTCATAGAAGAAAGCCCAATCTTGCTCTATGAAACATCATTGCATATGTTCTAGAATCCAAATACAACCTTCAATATCCTGCTCCTCCCAACCATCCACCACCTTTCTACTCAAAAAATTCCTTCAATGCCTTTCACAGTACTCGTCTTTACTCAAGGGATAGGGAAGCTTAGGGGGAAGAGGTGGAGGCTCCCGCTCCCGCTCCTATTCTTGAACCTGTTCCTCTCCGCCAGCACTCTCAGCTGGATCAGTTGGTGGAGAGATTTGATCAATTGGAGACCCACTTTGACACGTTTGTAGCACACCAGCAGCGTCAGAACGCTGAGGATGTGGCCTGGTTCGATGCCTATATTGCACACCAGCAGTAGCAGCACAACCAGGACATGGCCTGGTTTGGGACACAGTTTGCCACATTTTCCACTTTCTTCCAGCAGCGGCCACCACCACCACCTCCATCTGATGATCAGGGGCCCTCGTTTTTTTGAATTTCTTTGTGTTTTTCTAGTTTGTTTCTCTTCTAGTTTAAGTTTCAGTTTTCTATAGTTTGGTTTTTATGTTTTGTTTTAGTTTCTGTTGTGTTTTTATTTGTGTTTCCCTCTTTTTTCGTGATGTCAAAAGGGGGAGTAGTATGATGTATCTTGTACTTTGAATTCTGGAACTTAGTGAACTACTTTTTTTTACTAAACTGCCATAACTGTTTACTGCCATAACTTTTTAGAATTCTCTATTTATGTTTGTCATCATAAAAAAGGGGGAGATTATTGTGAATCTGAGATTATGGATCAGACTTTTGATGATAGAAAACATTCATGTTTTTCTACGACTGCTTTGCCTACTAATTTTTCAGGATCACAGGATCGAATGCAACTCAAGCCAGCTCAAGATTGGGTAGATTTAGGTTGAGTCAAGTCTGTATTTTTTCCTTTCGTGAGTCAATTGTAAAAGTGGTTCCTGATGCTAAGTAACCTTGCACACACACACTTGAGGGATTTTCTGAGTTTTTCTTTTTTGAGTACATCAGCCTGGACGATGTTCATATCGGCCAGAACGATCCAACTAAAAATAAAAAACCTAATTAGGGCATCCTAGTTAAGCAATCATCATTAAGCAAATAATCCTGGACGATAGGCTCAAATCAGAAAGATTCAGCCGCCATGATCAATTTAGGTATTTTTTATTTTAAATTATCAGCCCGAACGATCTCCATATCATCCTGGACTATACAACACAATTATGCCTAAATTATTCCGGCAATTATGGAAAGAAATTAAGGTTGATTGATACCATCACGTCGGCCGGGCCGATTGCATAATCGGTCAAGACGATGGACTGGATGATTGACATTGGCCAGAATCTATTCAGGATGATTGTATTCGAATTTGAACTAGTCGTCTAGGATGATATTATATCGGCCTGGATGATGTAACTAATTTTCTTCTGATCGTCCTGATTCATCCCGAAAGATTGAGCTTATTTTGCCGACGATATTCCTATCGTCCTGGATGATAATGTCAGTTCTTGAAATTCTATTTAAAGGACCCGAGTTTTCTCATGCAATAAGATCTTGAGTGCTACTATCTTGAGAGAGCCTTGGGAGAGGGAGAGAGAGAGAGATAGATAGAGAGAGAGAGAGAGAGAGAGAGAGAGAGAGAGAGAGAGAGAGAGAGAGAGAGAGAGAGAGAGAGAGAGAGAGAGGAACTTATGAGGGGAAGTTTGTGAGTGGGTTCACAAAGGTTGCTCCAAGCAAGGTTCCAAGTCGTCATCTCCGTTCTTCATCCTTCATTCTTTGGAGGTTCTTAGGAGGTCTACTTCAACAAAAGGTCTGGGTTCTCTGCTCGCTTCAGGAGGAAGCTAAAGGAGTCGATTCTCTGCCGCACCGGGGTTGGTGAAAAGGAGTCTGTTATAAAGGCTTCTCCGCCTAGCTGTGGGAGCTAAAGGAGAGACACTTAGTTAGTGCAATACTCGGAGGGTGCCTCCGATGAGTGGATGTAGGTCAAGGATTGACTGAACCACTATAAATATGGTGTGATATTTCTTTGTTTTGCTTCCTTGTTTATTTATTTTTGGACTTTGATTTATGTGGTGATTTGGTTTTAATTTTTGTAGTTCTTTACATAAAGAATTTTTTTTAAAAAAAATACCAATTCACCCCCCCCCCCCCCGCTTGGTTAGTCTCATGCTAGTTCTTAAGGGCTTAACATCCCTAATGAACTTTCACTTTAGGGTCATGAGTTGACTCCCCCATCTCTAAGAAAGAGGTCGTTGTCACCCCTTTACCCACTATATCCTTTACTTAGGAGGATAAGAACTGGAAGTCAATAACAACGGATAAGTATCCATCTCAGTCTGAGATCGGGTCAAGTTCTAGCACCCCTGTCATCAACAGGAACATGAGAAAGAACTATTTTCAAAGAGTTAGAAAGAAGGTTATTAAGGCTAGAAAGGCTGTTGAGCGGAAGCCTTAGACATGGTCAAATTTGAGGCTGATCGAGCATTCGTTGCTCCTTCCACATACCCCCTAAATGGAATTCTCTTCCATCCTTCTCCTATTAGTCAAAGGAGTTAGGTTGTAAAAATGAGAGTACAATCTACAATACACCTTCTTGACTACTACATAGAAAGACTCAATCAAATCATAATTGAGCATTCACTAGTAAGAGGCCATGGGCCCCCAGTTGAGGGGTATGACCCATCCACTCCATAAGAGGACGTTAGAGTGCATTATTACACATAACCCATTATATTATCTATAGAGGAGGAGGTGTAGAAACCACTCGGGGTGCCACTCTCTTAACTACTAGATCATCTAGTAATGTGAGAGGGGAAATATTTTAAGATTGATTCAAATAGTGATACCGTTAAAATTTAAATTTCAACGGGGTCCTATCACGATAAACCTTTTGATTGCAATGATGTTGCATCATATATGAATAATGCAGATCCCTCAATAGTCCCTCCTTCCAAGGAGATCGAAGGAATTCAATTCCGTATTGATAGGGTCTGTTGGTGGAATTTTGAAAACATGTTTTGAAAAATATTAGTTTTCTTTGGGGATTTTAAGATTAAGGTTGAATTCTAATTCTAAGGTCGAATCAACTCGTTAGAAAGAATATATCATCCCGAAGGACGAAGATAAACTTTCATAACGGTGTTCAGGCTTAGAATTATGTGAACACATCTTGAATATTATGATCGGGTTCTAAAGAGAACTTCATATGGCCCCGAGGGAACAAAGTAGAGTTTAACTAAATACCCAATTACAATATCCAAGAAGTATGATCGTCGCATTCACATCCAAAGCCTTATCGAAGAAGAATGTATCTCCCCAAAGGGAAATGACACCATTCTACGATAATTCTTCTAATGCGACGACGACGATCATTCATTAACTTTTCCCAAAGAAAATCTAGTGAAGTTTTAAAAATCAATTTTAAAATCAGGTGTGTGGGGTTCCAAATCTCCTACGAGCGCAAGCCCTCGTAGTTAATTACATCGTAGGGAGACAAAGCCTCCTACGAAAACTCTCGATTAAAATAATGGCAAAATTTTGTTAGAATTTCTAGGAGTGATATCAAAAAGAGAAGTGAATTTTGGAAATTCAACAGGGAATGGATCAAAATTGAGCAGTTATTAACGGAGTTAAAGGAGGAGAGGTAGGGGACACTTTGAGATTCCGGAACCATCCGGAAGTGTCCCAACTTAATCTAAGTGTTGGGCTTTATGTTTTGGATTTGAAATGATATTTAATTAGAGTTGAGCATTTTATTAGAAATTTGGGATTAGATTCCCGAAGTTTGGGGTCTTATGATCAAAGATCTGCCCCGGATCCTAAATCTAATTTGGACACTGGACCACAGTCGTCCGAACCTAACTAATGTAGTGCAATGCCTGGACTTACCCCGGCCTGGATTGGGGAGCCAGCTAACCACCTAATCGAATTAAAAGAGATGAGTCCGGTCTTTTATGAAAGAGTGGTAGGGACGTTGTAATTAAAGTTTTGGAGAGTTGGGGCCGACATCTAGAGATTTTCCTAATTGGCCCCTTTAACTTATGTTGGGTGCTAAAATGCTAAGGACTATGCAATTAAAATTTTGACTCTTTAAGTTTGTATCTAATGCAATGCATGCTAGTTAACGACTTCCAATCAAGTATGCTTGAAATTTTAAAAACAGGCTTATAAAATAGTTTTTTAGAAGACTGGACTTCCCCAGGTCCGGCACATCGTCCTCATAGGTCAGACTATCCGGACTCTACCCGCATGCGGGGAAGGGTCTAAAGCAAGGAAAGAGTAATGCAAAAATATGCATGCGACCCCGGGGTCGATCCCCGGCTAATTTCCTAGATTCGTTATCTTTCTATGTTATTTAGACTCATTAAAATTTTAGACTTTTAAAGTTATGAGTATAAAAATTTTCACACCCTCACGAGCCTCACGAGTCCAGGCAAAAACAAAGAGCGGCATGCAATCGCCAAAAAACTAGTAAAAACAAGTGATCCTAAAGGCAATCATCTCAACACATCAAATATA
Source organism: Dendrobium officinale (assembly GCA_019514585.1). Taxonomy (NCBI): domain Eukaryota; kingdom Viridiplantae; phylum Streptophyta; class Magnoliopsida; order Asparagales; family Orchidaceae; genus Dendrobium; species Dendrobium officinale. Next base: position 31,172,243 of record CM033699.1, on the reverse strand, counting down.
CAAATTAATTAATAAATGTCCATAGGCCGAATTGCCTTGCTTATTACAAACCAGAGTTTTACAGAAAGTAAAGTGGCCGGGCACCACTGACAACAACCCGGATTCTAAACCTAGTAATGACGCAAGTTATTTTGAGTGGGATACTCTTAATCTTCAAATCTTCAAGTCTTCAATCTCATTCTTCTTTGGACTCCTTTTCTTCAATCTTCTTGGAATCTTCGTAGTGATTACCCAAATGGACAAGAGGGCACTTCCCTCTAAGGGGGAAGGCCACTCTTTCCTCTTTGGGTAAGGAAGAGGTATGATCCAAATTTGGATTTCCAAATGGAAAAGGAGTGTTCCCTAAAGGGGTATCCTTTCCTCTTTGGAATCCAAGCTTTGGATCTATGTATCCCAGCTCAAAATAAACTTTCACAACACTTAACACTTGCACAAATTACATTTATATCAAAATAAAAGATCTAGACTCACCTGCAGGGTTATCCTAAGCAATTAATATATATAAAGCAGTTATTCCCAAGCAGTTATATATGAGCAAAAAAAAGTAAACACACTGGCCACGCTCTTTTTATTTGGGGGCTTTAGCAGCTGAAGCACCTGTGCAAAGAGTTTATAATATTTATGCATTTTTTTTATGATTTGCCCCCTTTTTACATTGCCCTGCATGAGCGTGGCCACCTGCAGAAAATTGTGTCAACATCCAGATCGTACCTAACCTAAGGGTACTCTAGTCGCCAAACACATCAATCCATCCACAGAGTACAGAAAAAGTAAGCAGACACAGCAAAGCAATTTCATCCACAACATGCAGTGAAAACTACGAAAAACCCGGCACACAACAGTAAAGTAAACACCGGCCTAACCTAGATCTAGAGTTGGTTGTCCTAGCACATCATCTAAAGTGTGTGAGAAAGGTCGTGTGGGTTTGGTATATCCTAAATAGGATTATTGGTTAAAGTTGTTTCAAATTTGATTGGTTGAAAGGCTTAAGGGATATTTGATTAAACTGTAGATATTAATGATTTAAAATCAATTTTAAAAGACTTATTAAATTATTTGTTGGATACCACCTTTGTTTCACACCGAGGCCGTGAAGTTTATTTCACCTTCCTTGGGGCTAAACTAATAGCCTCGTAGGCCTGGGTTACCCAGTGGTACCCGATATAATTAAGTGTTTTAACTTGATTAAGGTTTGAAAATTAATGAATTTTATTAAAAGTTGGTTGATTACTGATTTTCAAAGTTGATTAATCATTTCAGGGGTTTTTTAAGACAATTTTGAGTTTTATGAGTTTTGGAGTATTTTAATCATTTAATTAAAGGGTTGAAAAGTTGACTTTTGGATTAAGGGTGTTTCCTGGAATTTTTACATTTTATTAAAATACTAGACCTTACTACGATCAGTTAGAAGGTAAGTACGTTGAAAACGGATTTTTCTGCATTTTATTACGAAGGTTTGAAGTTTTGAACTAGTTTTAACTATGGTTTGACCAATTTGTTGACTTTTTGAAATATTGAAGATTTCTGGAGTTTAACATTTTTAATAAATATTAGACCCTATTATGAGTTGAATGCAAGTGAGTTTGGGTGATTTGGATTTTTCTGGAGTTAGTTATGAATTTTCAAAGTTGGGTTATTTAAAGAATTTTTGAAAAATGTTTAATTAAGGCCCCTTTTTTATGGTTTTGCTCCAAATGGATTCCAAACCTCTTGAAATCAGCTCCAAAGGTCAGGGATGACCTAAGGAGGGATTTCCAAGTGTTTGGGAATTTATTGGAATTTTTAATTAATTATTATTAATTAATTATATTAATAAAATATTGGTTTTCACTTAAAATTAGATTAAGGGTTAAATTGCTGTCCAATCAATTGGATTTTAATTTTCATTGGTTAAGGGTTCAAAACTGGTCAGTTAGAGGGGTTATGCATATTTTTAGGGTTTAAAATGGATTTATTATTACATTTTCTGAAAGATTTAATGGCTTAATTAAGGCTTAAACTTAGGAAATTTGATTAAGGGGCCTAATGACCTCTAAAACCAGTGAAAATTTTTCTAGTGGCTGTACATGTCACTAAGTTCATATGTCCAAAATTTTCAAGTGAAAAAGGAATGTATCCTAATTATTAGAAATATTCTAAGTTCTCTAAACACATGTCCTTAATTATTGTCCTTAATGACACTAAGTTTAATAGGTCCAAATCAATGTTTTAACTAACCCTCAAACTTAACATATAAGCAAACACACACAATCAAACAAGTCCTTAGATCTAGGAGAGCCTAAACTAAGTGGTGTGTGCACAACCTAAACATGCAAAGATTGATAATGATTAAGATAACAAAATTTTGATTAGTGAATGATTAGAATATAATCATTCACTAATAATTCCCCAAAATTTCTATTCAATCAAGCTTAACTTATGCTTAAAATTTCAAAGAAAAAAAAGGGATGTCTCAAATATATTGAAAATTTAATATAAATATAATTTTAAAGCAAATTTTTAAAATATATATATATATAAACTTATATTAAGTAGATATATGTCTTAAATTAAAATAATTCAAAACATCATTAAGATAAACTTATAAATGATTGAGGGGTCCACTGGATTCAAAGAAATTTGAAGATGAATTTTAATTTTCAAAAAAATTTAATTAAATATTAATAAACTATTAAAATACTCACATAATTCAAATTAATATCAAAATTTTCTTAAATAATTTTAAAAACCTTTCTGGAAGTTTAGAACAGATTAAAAGAAAGATTTTCTTTAAAATTTGGAAATATTTGAATTTAATTTAATTAAATAATAATTAAAATAACCAAATAACCAATATTTGAAATTACTCAAAATACACAGCATATTTTAAAATGATTTTTATTTTTAAATTAAAGATATTGAAAAACTGAGCAGTTTGATATATTATACGCATTTTTTGGTCCTGTATTTTATTTATTATGATTTTTTGAAGTTATAGCATTTAAAATAAATTTAAATACATTAAATAATCAAATGGCGGCGCCGGCGGGACGCGTGGCTGGCTCGGATTCGTCCAGCGCGAAAACGACGTGGACACGCGTAGGCCGCAGACCGCTTCACGCGGTTTCACTTAACCACGTCAGCGGTCGGCGGAGACCGTTGGATCAGCCGCGGATTTGATCTAACGGCCAGGATCGCATCCCGCCGTTTGATCTCAACAGGAGAAGATCAGACGGTGGGTGTTCGATCCCGCAACTCCGAGCGGACGGTCCCGATTTCGTCAGACGATTAATTGAACATTAAATGGAATACACGGGTGAACCAAATCGCGGAACGGCTTGATCTGGACCGCTGATCAAGTGATCAACGGTCCAGAAAACGTACGCCTGGGCTAGATTGCGAAAAACGCCCTAGGATCCGTTTTTTTGGTTCGTTCTCTCGATCGGGTGGACCAAATCGTTTGAAATTTTAAACCCAAGGAATGGACATGAACAGAAATGATGGGGAAGGTTTCATTTAACCTAAAACATCCTATACGAAGAGTTAAATAACCCTATCTAATGTGTACTAAATCTAGAGTTTTGAGGGATTATACCGCTGGATCTTCGATATTTCTGGATGGTTGAGCTTGTAGATTGTCCAAGTGAAGATTCCCAGCGAAAATCCGAGCTCGAACGCGTCTGGATTGGCCGCTACAAGCTTGGGACGGACTGGGTGGTGGTTTCGCCGGAGAACTCGCCGCCGGTGACGGGCAACCACTTGGATTTTGTAGTGGGGAGGTAGAGGATGCTCTGAAGATCAAAAACGAACTAAGAACTCGCTCTGGGAGACTAGGGTTAGTGAGTGAAGGTGCCTTGATCTCCTCCCCTCAAAAGCCACCTTTTCCCCTATTCAAAAGGCCTGGGCTGGATTGGATGGCTAGGATTGATGCAGGGGCTCTCCAGATGGTGCCACATGTCCCTGGAATGGCTAGAAGGCTGCCTCAAAGGCTGGACAATCCTTGTTCCCATTGGGTGAGCTTGGGACAAGTGGGGGGGACCACTGCCATTTAAGGCTAAACCAGACCCTGAGCCTGGTTAGGAGAGCTCCAAGTGAGCTTTAGGACATTAAGGGGTCGGCCTAAAGCAGCTTAAATCAAGGGAAAAGGGGCTTAGCATGTGATAAAGCCTTCTAGAAGAGGTTTAAGCTTGGGTTTGACCAGGTTGACCAGTCAACTGGTCAATGGGGCTGATGTGGCATCCAAGCAGGTCATGGAGTCTTTCCAAGTAGCTGGATAGGTGTGGCTTGAGCTAGGTTCAATGGGTTGAAGGGTTTGACCATACAAATGGTCCCTTAAGCCTTGAGTTGACTGGTTGACCAGTCAACTCCATCAAGGGTTATGAAATTTTCATTTAGACAATTCAAATGAGCTGATTAGGTGGATTGGAGGGTGGTTTCCAAGAGCCATGCATGTCAAATGGATTAAGAGGGCTTAATGGGCCTTTAATGGGCTTCTAGGCCAAAACTGGTTGACTTGGTCAACCAGTTGGGTTTAGGGGCTAGAAATGGATTCAACAAATTCAGAATGTCATCCTGAGTCCATTGGATGTGGTCCCAGGGTTTGGGGAGGTCAAATTGGTCAAAATCACCATTTGAACCCTTAAGGGCTTGTTTGGTCAACCTAGGTTGACTTGGTCAACCAGGTTGACCTAGGGTCTGGGTTTAGGCTCAACAAGTTTGAAATAATATTTTAAGACCAATGGAGGTTGTTGGTTGGCTTAAAAAGGTCATTTGGGTCAAAACACCCATTTGGACCCTTAAAGGGTCTCTTGGGTCAAACCAGTTGACTTGGTCAATCAGGTTGACTCAAGGGTTGGGAACAGGTTCAAAAGATTTGAAATGACATTTGGAATTTGTTGGAGGTGGTTGGATCCCATTTGGAGCTCATTTGGCTTGAAATCCCCATTTGAGTCCCATAGGGGTATTTTGGTCAATTTTGACCTATTGGTCAACTATGGTTAAAAATGGATTTGAAAAATGCAGTTTACTGCTCAATAGGTTAAAATCAAGGGTCTGGAAGTGATTGGAGGTTTTGATAAGGATTCCAAAGTCAAGATCTCAAAGGGGTTAGGTTCAGTGGCATGGGCTGTAAATATTTGAAGGTTTTACAGCCTTTGGATTTTAATTCAGATTTTGAGGTTAGAGACCTCAGAATGAGCTCAAAATTGGAGGGTAGCCTCTAGAGACATGTCTTATCACTTTGCAAGTGATAGACCCTGAATCAGAGGCCATTTTGTTGGGTTTTAAAATGTTTGAAAAATCTCTGAAAAGGAGCTTTAGGGCAAGGCCTCTAGAGTTTGAATTTGAGTGTGAATTCTGGGTTTGGATTTCTGGATTTGGAATGGATTTTAAGTTTGAAAGATTAATATTGAAGTATCCAAATCATTAACAATCATGTGGTGATTGTTAATGAATGGATAGGATCAAAGCTAGATCAAGGGTAAGATCAAAGTCAGGGTTGAGGTTTGGATTCTCAATTGAACTGGATCATGGTTTGAAAGGGTCTGAAGCTTGAATTGATTTGAATTTAAATTGAATGGAGTTTAGATTGATTTGAGGTTTGAGTTAATCAAGGGTATGGATTGATTTGAAGTCAAGGTGGATCAAAGGGATGGATTGATTTGAGTATGGATTGATCCTAGGATCTAGAGGAGTTCTAGGATCTGGATATGGAAGAATCTTAAGCTCTAGAGTAGGCCCTAAGGTCTGGCTCTAGGAAGGATTCTAAAGTCTAGCTCTAGGAAGGATCCTAAAGTCTAGAGTGGATCCTAAGGTCTAGAATTGGATCTGGTTTTTTTGGAAGGATCTTAGTGACCTCATACAAAAATGAGGTCAACAGGGTCTTGCCACCAAGACTTGCAACTTTTAATGAGAACTTATCAATTTCTCAAGTGTACTGGGTTTGGATTTTCAAGACAAGTTGATTCACCTTTTGAATGGAAATTGACCTCTACCTTAAGTCTTAAGTAGGAGAGAGTTACAGTTGACTCCATTAAATATTTGAATGTCCCTCCCTTCGATCACTTCTATAGGTTATTCTAACTATTGAATGAAAATTTACATCAAGCTTAAGTTGATTGTAGAAATGAATATTTTTTAATCTTCTTGCAGAATCCTATCTTAATAGGCAACCCTTACATGCTTCGAATCTATTCAAAGACTTTTTCTAGTCAAGTTAATATTCCCGTCAAAAAGATTGGGTCTTGTCTTGAGGATTACTCTTCCTTGTATAAGAGAATCAAACTTTTTCTCTTATACTTGAGATATAATCCCAACATTTAGAAAAAGAGGAATAATCATTTTAAGGTTTTGAAGGAATTGAAGCCTCTTCTCAAAATAAAAAAAAATTCAAAAAATTGTGCAAAATACACTATAAATCAAAAGATGCATAATGCACGCTACTAGGAAAAAGTAAGAAAGAGGCTTCATTCTTCATAAGTTTCTAAAACCAACATGCATGGATAGTCTATTATATATAAAAAATCTCTCATGCAAGAGAATTGAGAAGATTGAATTTCTCTCTTCAACTTAAACCCTTTGTTCAAAATCTATACAAGAGAGACCCCAGATTAGTTTCTACGAAACTTGGTCTGGTCAAAAAAACTAAAATCCTTCCAGATTAGTTAGAGTCGACTATACTTCTCACTCTAATACATAAATTTTTTCCCACATGTTATTCTGATAGGATCCAAATGGTTAGAGGAAATCTTCAATAAAATGAACGAATCTTCTACTCCTGATAAAAATTTATTCCCTCTATGGCACCATCCTAGTTTCAATTTAAAATTTGATCCTCTGTAGTTAGATGTGAGTCCCAATGCTTCCTTCCACATGATCATCCTCTTTCCCTTAAGGGTAGGTGTGAGTCCTTGTGCTTCCTTTACTTAGGATTAGATCAAATAGTAATGGACCATGCTCTCTGTGCCACCATCTTAGTTTCAATTTTCAAATCTAATCCTTTGCGGGAAGTAATGCTTCCTTCCCACATGATCATCCTGTTAATTCCGTATAGGTTGTTAAACCTAAGCTATTGTCCCAAGGCTAATCAAGAGGGGAGGGGGGGGGGGGTGAATTGATAATTTAAAAAATTTCTCTTAGATTTTTAAATGAAGACTATTTTGAAATATTATAACAATTTGATTTTTAAAGTAAAATGAGCTTATCAACCATAGTAAAATAAATGGCAAAAAATAAATGTAAAAATTAAAAGATAATTTTTTATAGTGGTTTGGTCAAAATAAGACCTACATCCACTCCCTGAAGACTTCATCTTCAGGTATTGCACTATTACCAAAAGTGAATCTCTTTTAGTACCCACAGCAAGGCAGAGAAGCCTTTATAATTCCTCTCTTCCACCAATCCTTGGTGCGACAGAGAACCATTATCCTTTCACACTCTACAAGTGTTGACAGAGAATCATCATCTGTTCAGTCTCTCTAAGTGTTAGCAGAGAATCATCATCCTTTCATACCCTCCAAGTGTCGACAGAGAACCGTCATCTATTCACACTCTCCAAGTGTCGGTAGAGAATCATCATCATTTCACACCCTTCAAGTGTCGGCAAAGTACCATCATCTGTTCACACTCTCCAAGTGTCAGCAATGAACCATCATTCTTTCACACCCTCTAAGTGTTAGCAGAGTACCGTCATCTGTTCACATGCTCCAAGTGTCGGTAGAGTACCGCCGTATGTTCTCACTCTCCAAGTGTCGTAGAGAACTATCATCCTTTCACACTCTCCAAGTGTCAGTAGGGTACTGTCATCTATTCACACTCTCTAAGTGCCGGTAGAGAATCATTGTCCTACCTCAAAGATCTTCCCTAGAGTAACTTGAAAGAAGAAAAGAAGAGTTGCAACTAAAAACATAAATATATCATTACCTTTGAGTAACCTTGTGAATCCTTCATACTTCTCTAGCAAGAAATCTCTCTCAAACACTCTCGCAATTGCATTCTCTCACCTGCTCTTGAAAAATCATGAAGAAGAACCTTAATATGTTAGTTTTAAAGGACCTTTTATACGAAGGACATGAAAAATCATCTAAAAAATTGAAATTTTTAATTTTTAGCATGTATGATCGTATAGTACGTTCGTATGTTCGTACGTACGAAGAGTTCAAAAATTCTTGCATACGTACCTTGTGTAAAACATTTCATACCTGATAATCATCTATTATGAACCCAGTTCGTACTGTACAAATAGTTAGAAAAGTTTTTATCTTCGTTTGGACGAAAATGGACCCGTCCAATTCTTACTTTGGATGACATACGTAAGATGAAGACATCATACAGTATGATCAATTCAAAATAGTTTTAAGTTCTTCGGGATGAAAAAAAATCCATCTAATTTATACTTTAGATGATGTACGTACGATGATGACCTCGTATAGTACGATCAGTTTAAAAATTTTTTAAGTTTGTCGGGACGAAATGGGCCCGTCCAATTTGTACTATGAACGACATAAGTACGATGACAACATCGTATAATATGATTAGTTTAGAAAATTTCTAAACTTGTCGGGATGAGAAGGGACCCATTTAATTCATACTCTAGTGACATACATACGAAGGCAACTTCGTACAGTACGATCTGTACTTAAAAAAAATTTCTACCTTAGTTTATTTGACTGCTCGTATGAGAGTATAACTAAACAAATCATCCCGTACGAAAATGATTCATACATTACAATAAATTCAAAAATTTATAACTTTTAAACACTCCCCTGTTGTGTGTGCACATTTATTCAATTACAATCACACTCTCTCAGACTCAATAAAATAAAAAAATATAAACTTTATTTGCAATAAATCCTAAACTGATACGATTTGAAATTTTCAACAATCTGGAGTATGATTTTCTTGAAATATTAGTACACACAAATAATAAAATAATATATCCAAAATATATTAGAAGAAATTATAATTAAAAATAATAATATTTAGAATCATAAAAAATATATATGTTGAAGAATATTAACAATAAAAAAATAAATTGCAACTATCTCAACACATCCTCTTTTCCTTAAGGTTAGGTGTGAGTCCCTATGCTTCCTTTCTTTAGGATTAGATCTACTAGTGATGGAGCACACCCTCTATGACACTATCCTAGATTCAAATTCTAGACCCAATCTGTTAAGATAGTTGTTATTTGCATGTTTTACATTCTTGCAATTTGTATAGTTTTAATGATTCCAAATATTATTATTATAACACTTTTTGGAAGAATTATTTTTACTATTGTGTGGACTAACATTTCAGAAAAATCGAACTCCAAACTAAAGAATACTTCAAAACAAATTCAGCATGAGATAGTTTGTAAATTGAAGTTTGTATTTTTTATTCTATTGAGTTTGAGAGAGTATGATTATAATTGAGTAGCTTAGCACACACACACTTGGGGAGACCTTTTAAAAATCATACTGATCGTACGGGTCGATCAGGTCAATTATCCCCTCAGAAGAGCAATGGAACGAACAGAAAGTGAGAAAAAATTTTTTAAGTCCTAATCATCCAGATGAATTTCCATATTCATCCCTAGACGATGCTCTCTGGATTCTCACTTTGAACTGTTCGTCCAGATGAAATGTACCATTCGTTCTTGGATGAAGCTCTCTGGACACTTGAGTTGCACTGATCTTCTACACGATTCATCCCATTCATCCCAAGATGAAGTCCTCTAGACACATGGGTTAAACTAATCGTCAAGACGATTCAACTTGGTCGTCTCTAGACGAAATTCTCTAGACACATGTCTTAAACTATTCATCCAGATGAACATTCATTTTCATCCCAGGATGAACATATTTTATACGGGATGATGATCGAGTACGAAGTCAGTTCGTACCAATATATATTGGATTCATACGCAACTGTTTTTATACTATTCGTACAGGACGGTCTGACGATCATCCAGGACGATCGACTGTGTACAGACTTGAAAGTCAGCAATTTTTGGATAGTTTTTCGTGTCTTTCCTATATAAAGTCCACTTAAAACTATCTTGTAATCTTTTTGCATACTAATCTTCATGTTAATTGAAGGGAGAGTGAAGGAGAGAGTGTTTAAAGGAGGATCCTTACTACTGGAGCATGAAGGATTCACTTGGTACTCAAAGGTAAGAATCTCCAATTATGATTTGTGATTACTTCACTCCTTTCTCTCGTCCTTCTAGATTTCTTGTGAGAAGATCTGTCAAGAAGATATGGTTCTCTGCCTACACTTGGAGAGTGTGAACAGCCAAAGGGTTCTCTGCCTACACTTGGAGAGTGTGAAAGGAAGAAGGGTTCTCTGCCTACACTTGGATAGTGTGAAAGGACGGACGGTTCTCTGCCAACACTGGGAGAGTGTAAAAGGATGATTGTTCTCTGCCAACACTAGGAGAGTGTAAAAGAATGATGATTCTCTGCCACATCCGGGTAGTGGTGGAAGAGAGTTTTGTAAAGGCTTCTCCGCCTTGTTGTGGGTGCAAAAAGAGAGTCCTAGTGGTATTAGTGCAATACTAGGAGGGTGCCTCCAGGGAGTAGATGTAGGTCGTGTTTGACCGAACCACTATAAATCTTGTGTCTTTTTATTTTCCGCTGCTTTTATTTTTACTTTTTAAATTTATGGTTGAAAAACCTTTTCTATAAAAATTCACTAAAGTTATTATCGGTTCAATTTTAAAAAGAGGGATAAATTTTTAATTACCAATTTACCCCCCCCCCCTCTGGATTAGTTGTTGGGATATAAGCTTAGGTCTAACAACCTAATTCATATTGAACAAGTTTTAACAAAATCCTTTATGGGAAGCAATGCTTCCTTCCCACATGATTATTCCAGGTTTCTTTTTCTTAAGGATAAATGTGAGTCATCGTGCTTTCTTTCCTTAGGATTAGATCCACTAGTGATGGAGCACGCCCTCTGTGGCACCATTCTAAATTTAAAATTCCAGACCTGATCTTTGATAGGAAGCATTGTTTCTTCCCAACAAGATCATCCAGCTTTCTTCTCCTTAGGTTTAGGTGTTCTCTTTTCCCTAGGATTAGACTCCATAGTTTCAATTTCAACTTTTATTTTCTAAATTCACTCTTCTTTTCCTCTAGGGATAGATTATTCCTTCCCTTAGGATTAGATCTTCTAGTGGTAGAGTACGCCATTCATAGCACTACCCTAGTATCAATTCAAATTTGATCCTCTATTATTAGGAATTCTTACTTCCTATACGATCATTCCAGCCTTATTCTCCTAAAGGTTAAATTATTTCCTCCTTTAGGTTTACATCTACAAGTGGTAGAGTACGCCCCTTGTGGCACTAGCTTAGTATCAAATTTCAAATTTGATTATCTGTAGTTAAGAGTTCCTTCATATATGATCATTCAATCTTCCTCTACTTTAGGGTTTAGATACTCCCTTCCCTTAGGGCTAGATCTGCTTGAGATAGATTATGCCCTTAGTGACACTACCTTAGTACCAAATCAAAACTAAATCCTCTAGGATTAGGTCTTCCCTTCTCTTAGAACTAATTCGAAACTCAATCCTCTAAGGTTAGGTTTTCCTTTTCCTTATAATCAAAAACCAGACTTGATCCTCTATAGTTAGGAATTCTTCTTTCCTATACAATCACTAAGGCTTTCTTTTTCTCTAAGGATAGATTGTCCTTCCCTTAAGATAAAGCTCGCTAGTGGTAGAGTACGCCCACCGTGGCACTACCCTAGTAACAATTCAAACCTCAATTCCCTAGGGATGAAATTTTCCTTCATTTGGGATCATGATCCTTTATTTGAACCTTTTAATTTGATTAACACCAATATCTGCAATAAAATTTCATTCTATCATACATATTGGGGGTCTATTTGTTGACCTCTTTTTTGTATGAGGTCACTAAGACCTATCTAGACCCTAGATCAATCCAGACCTTAGGATCTAATCCAGACATATTTGATCAAATCAAACTCGTTAAGCTCTCAAATTCATCTCAAAACTTGAGTCAAATCCATTCGAACTTATTTGAGGTCAAACACCTTAGTTTGACTTGGTCAAACTTCAATCAATAATCAAACCTTACTTTTTATATGCTCATAAATTTCAAATCCAATCCTATTGCTTAGGATTTACTAGAACCACTTCATTGGATGCCTTGAACATACCTTAGCTTAAGTAGAGTTAAGCCATGGTCATCTTGAGCAAGTCAATCCATTTTGACTTAGTCAAACCCATTTAAAATCTTTTACATTCCCTTAAACCATAGCTCCATGGCTCCATACTTCTTCCTAACTACTTTAATCTATCCTTGGTGCCACCTAGCTTCCACCTCAGCAAGACTTGACCTATTGACTGGTCAAACCAATCAACAAATGGTCAAGGAGCCATTGAATGAGATAAATCCTTGATGACAAGACATCTATTTTAATCCCTTTTAATCCTAACTGTTCAAATAATTTTTGGAACATTCTAAAGGCTATTCCTAGCCCTTTGATCAATATTTAATGGCCTTCATCTCCCCCATGTGCTCAAATCAAGTCAAAACTCCCTTTACACTTAAGCTGTCCTTGCTCCCAGCTTTCCAACCACCGAGGGGCAGGTGGCAACCATCTAGGGTGTCCCCAACTACTCCTAGCCATCAAATAAGCCTCGGGTCATTTGAATAGGGCAAAGGAATGAAATGAGCCCTCATTCCTCAAACACTATTCTCTCTCCACTTAAGATATCCACAAGCACAATCTCTGCTCATTTGAGCTCCAGAGAACCTCTTCTTCACTTTCAAAGTGAAATCTCGCCGCAAAAGGCTTGCTGGAGATGATCCTTCGGCAAACCTAAGCTCTAATCCTTCCAAGGTCTATATCTTTCGATCTAAGGTGTTTTAGGACGTGGTTTCTTCTATAAAATGGAGTGTGGACAATTTATAAATGCAATAAATCCTTAAACAGTTTAATCTGTCCTTAAATCGAGGTGAAAATTCAAGCTCTAGTCTAGATCACACTAATATAAATAGATTTTTATTAAGTTTGTTTTAGGCCAAAAAAAATATTCCCCATTATTTATGTTCATCTAGGCTACCTAGATTTAAAATTTCTATTGAGTTCATTGACCGGATAGAACAAACGAGCTAAAAAATGAGTTCTAGGGCGTCTCGATGGTCCGCTATAGGCATACATTTTTTGAGCTGTTGATTTCAAGATCAACGGCTCTAATCTCAACATCTAGCGATCCGTCCGACCGCGCAATGCCTCCAGCAATACAGATCCCCATCCAGTGCCATCGGAGTCGTTTATTTGTTAAGGCGAGTAATCGGATGGTGTACGACAGCGGCTGATGTGGTTAAGTTATCCGCAGCCCGTCGCCATAAATTATTAGCATTAAATGGTAATGATTGTTGGCTGTAGTAATTATTAGCATTAAATGAGCCGCCGCCGCATTTTTTATCAGACGATCCAGAAGATGCCATGAGTCTAATCCCATTGCCAACCTTTTTTAAAATAATTTCAAATTATTATTATTTTTAACTATTTTTAAATCCAAAAATTTCTAAAAATTTTTAGAAATTAAATAAATATTTAAAAAATTAATATTTTATATTAAAATATCGAGTCCGTTAATTTAAATTTAAAAATATTTTACAATAATAAATATATTTTAAATAATTTTAAAACACTTAATTTTAAATCTTTAATTAAATATTTTATTAAATATTTTTCTAATTTTAAAATTTTATATGTTATAATATGCTAAATAATTAAACATTTATTTAAAAAAATTAATTTAAAATTAAGTTTAATTAAGCTATAAAATGGACATTTTAATTTTTTTCATTAAATATTTAAATGCTAAATAATATCTAAAGGAAATCAAATGTAAATAGTTTTGTGAATTTAAATAAAATTATTTTAAATAATTTAAGAATTTCAAAAATATTTAAATATTAATTAATTTCAATTAAAATAAATTTATCTAATTAACATAAACTTTAAAAATTAAAATTAAATTTAAATTAATTTAGAAAAATTTGAAAAACATATCAAGAATTTTTATAATTTAAATTAATTTTAAACTTTAAATATAAATTTATTTTAAATATTTTGAATTATTTAAATATCTTTAATATTTAATTAAATATTACATTGATTACTTTAAAAATTAAAAATCATTTTTAAATCCCTTTGAAAAATCAGAGGATCTCTAAAGTCTTTATTAAAAATTATTTGAATAATATTTTTAATTATTTTATTTAAAACTTATATTTTATATATAGGTTTATACATATGTATATTTTAACATCCTATTTTAAAATTATATTTATATATTAAATCTCTAATGTTTGAGAGATCCAATGGAATTTTAAACATTTATTAAACATACTTGAACAAAATTAGTGGGGAGTAGTTGTTAATCAATGAACAATTACTTTGTTAATTATTCAATGATTAATCTCTAAATTAATTAAGCTTTATTTTATCATTTGCATGTATTGAATTCACACACTTACACTTAGTCATAGGCTCTCCTAGACTTAGGAATTAAATGTGTTTGTGTATGCATAACATGTTGGCCAAGGGTTAGAAATTTTGATTCAAGCCCATTTAACTTAGTGACACTTTAAGGATAAAAATTAAGGAACCAAGTCTCAAAAATTTAAAAAAATTCTAGAAATTAGGATATATATTCTTTTGACTTGAAATATCAAACTGTTAAACTTAGTGACACATACAACTCATAAAAGTTCTTTTTCATTGGTTTTAAAATTCATTAAGTCCCTTAATTGATTTTCTTAAAATTAAACCCATAATTAAACCACCGTTAAAACATTAAAAAATTATAATAAATAAAAATTAAATCCAAGAATTATTTATAATACCTTAAACTGACCAAAATTTAATTTCCAACTTAAAAAAATTAAAAGCCCTTTAAGATTAATTCAATTTTAATTAATATTTAATATTTAATTAATTTAATTAATTAAAAATAATAAAAAATTCTAGAAAATTCCCAAACACTTGGGAATCTCTCCTTAGGTTATTCCTGACCTTTGAAGTTGATTTCAATGAGTTAGGAGTTCATTTGGAATAAAATCATTAAAAGGCCTTTAATTAAATGATTTAAAAATTCAAATAATTATCAAACTTTAAAAAATCATCACTAACTCTAAAACAATCCAAATTAAACAAACTCAAAGATATTCAATTCATATAAAAATCTAACATTTATTAAAAATATATAACCATAAAAAATTAGTAAAAGTCAAAAAGTCAGCAATCTGGTCAAGTTGTAGTTAAATTTCAATCAAAACTTCAAACCTTCATAATTAAATATAAAAAAATCCAAATCCATCAAACTTAGTGTCTAAAAACTCATCTTAAGATCTAATATTTTATAAAAATACTAATTTTCTATATTTTATAAAAATACTAATTTTCTAGAAATTACTTTGAATTAAAAAGTCAATTTTTAAAATAGTTCAAAAATTTTAAAAAACTCAAAAATCACTTTAAAATTCCAGAAATCTTTAATCAACCTTAAAACCAGAAATCAACTAACTTTCAATAAAATTCATTGACTTTTAAACCTCAATCAACTTAAGTCACTTAATTATACTGATTACCACTCGGTAACCTTGGTCTACGAGACTATTTAATTATCCCCAAGGAAGGTGAAATAAAATTCATGGCATCAGTGAGAAACGATGGTGGCAATCAATAATCTTTTAAAATATACTTCATAACTATTTTAAGACATTAATACTTAAACTCAAACTTAAATCCGTTAGACCTTTCAACCAACCAAAACTTCAAACAACTTTAATAAATTTCCCTCCATAAGATATATATATAAATCAGACACCCTACCTCACAAACTTTAGATTATTTGCTAGGATAACCAACTCTAGTCTTAGGCTAGGCCGGTATTTACTTTTCTACTGTATGTCGGGTATTCCATAGTTTTCACTGTATACTATTTGCTAGCTTAGATTGATTGATTGTTTACTTACTTTATACACTCTGTGATGTATTTAATTATGCATTAGATCAACCCTTAGGTTGGGGGTGATTTATACTAATTCAATATTATGTAGGTGGCCATGCTCATACAAGGTAATTGTAATTAAAGGGGGAAAAAATAATATATATATATATATATATATATATATATATATATATAATATATATATATATATATATATATATATATATATATATATATATATATATATATATATATATATATATATATATATATATATATATATATATATATATATATATATATATATATATATATATATATATATATATATATATATATATATATATAATATGCTTTGTACAGGTGCTTCAGAATGCAAAGACCCCCTTTAAATTTAAAGAGCATGGCAAGTGTGGCTATGATTTGAGCATTTTAAAATTCAAAATATTAACTGCTTAGAAAATATTGATTATTAGGATAACCCTGCAGGTATTGAGTTTAGATTTTTTTTAATTTCTTTTGTTGTAATTTAATATTGAGTTGTAATTATCAAAGTGACTAATTGAGATGTGATATTGAATATCCAATTTAGAATCTAAAGAGAAAGGGACATCCTTTTGGGGAGAGTTCCTATCCAATTGGAGATCCAAATTTGGGTGCCTTCAAAATATCCAAAGAGGGAAGATAACACCCCTTTCAAGGGATTGTTTCTTTTCATTTGGATATCCAAACCCGATAATCTGAGGAGCTGCAGAAGGACGAAGAAGTAAAGAATGAAAAGAATCCCAATCTTAAAGTCACTTGAGTTTTAGGAGTAGAAATTCGGGCTTATTGCTAGTGGTACCTAGCCACTTTACTTTTCGTACAGACCATTGTGTTTAATATTAGGTGGCACTTGTCACATGGACATTTAATTTAAGTAAATAATTTAATTAATTGCACACTAGAAATTATTTATTTTTTTAGTCTTTTTTATTTGCATGCCATATTTATTGTAGCTTGGAATTTGATCGGAGGCTCATGAGGGTATGATAAAAATTCTTCCACTTAAACTAATTAAAAAGTTTAGCTCAAATAAAAAACTCTAACGGTCTTAAGAAGTAAGCTCGGAATTATCGAGGGGTTTTTATGCGTCATCTTATACTTTCTCTACCTTATTAGGAACCTCCTCGCCTATGAGTTCTGGCAAACCACCTGGCCTATGAGAGTGCATATCTTCCAAGGGAATGTTGTGCAATCTCCAGGGAAAAAAACTTATTTTTTAAACCTAATTTTTAAACTGCTTCATTTTGATTCAAACATTTAATCGAGTCAACTAGCATGCATCGCATCAGTAATAAATTTAAAAGTGTCTAAATCTTTAATTATATTTACTTATACATTAAATACCCAATATAAGTCAAAGGGGCCAATTAGGATCTACTTTAGATGTGGGCTATGATCTCCTTAAACTTAATATAATTAACACCCCTACCACTCTTCAGTAAAGGACTGGAAATATGGTTTTAAAGAGCTAGGTGGTTTAGTTGGCTCCCCAATCCAGATCAGGGTAAGTCTAGATCTGCATTGCATTAGCTAGGTTCAAGTTACTGATTTTTAGTACCTACCTTAGACTTAGGTTCTAAGGAAAGCTCAGGCTATAAGCCCTCAACCTCCAAGAATTGAATCTCAATTTTCTAATAAAATTGATCATTCAAACTAGAAATCTCTTTCAATCAAATTCAAGCCCAACACTTAGGATAGGCAGATGTATTTTTAAAGTAATTTAGAATCTCAAAACACCTCATACCATTCCTCCTTTAATTCCAGAAATAAGTGCTCAATCTTGAGCCAATCCAATTTAAAAATTCCAACCCTTAATTTCTTTGATATCGAGCTTTAAAAATCTAAATAAGATTCATACCGCTATTTTAATAAAGAGTATTATATGAAACTTTAATTTCCTTACGATGTAATTAACTACGAGGTCTTGCGCTCGTAGGAGATTTAGAAACCCAAATCTAACTTAAAAAAAATCAATTTTTTAAAAATCTCTAATTAATTCTCTTTGGGAAATTAAAGTCAAAAATCATTATCTTCTTATCTAAATGATTAATAATAAGTGATATTTTATTTCCTTAGAAATATATAGCATTCTATTATCATGAATTTTGATTATGAAATTAATGATCTTATTAAAATTATTTTAGTCAAGCACTTGATTAAACATCATTTTGATCTTTTATGATCATATGTTGTCTCTCCTTAGTTTGCCTACGATAACCAGGATAAAAATTCAAAGTTTTGAAATTTAAACCCATTAGAGAATGTTACATTCGCTTCCCAAGGCAATATGCTATTCATAATGATGTGTTCAATTCCAAAACTAAAATTTTATAAATTCAACTTTCCCAAAGAAAATTAAGTTTTCAAAACTATAATACTTTTTTAATCAAATATATGCTTTTCAATTAAGAAAATAAATCAAATCCTCTTTCCACTCAATCAAAGACATTAACACTATAAAATCCTTAGAAGTCCTATACATAGATCTCTTTGGACCTGTTAGTACTGTAAGCTTAAGAGGGAAAGTCTTTGGGTATGTGATTGTTGATGATTATTCGAGGTTTACTTGGGTTAGATTCCTATCTCATAAAAGTGAATCATTCGAGTAGTTTAAGTCTTTTTCCACTTGGATTCAAAGGAAGCTAGGTTATGAAATTCTAACCATTCTAACTATTTTATGAATGAAAATTTTGAATTCTTTTGTAAGCAAGAGATAGACCACAACTTTTCAGCTCCTAGGATCCCTCAACATAACGGGATAGCTAAAAGGAAGAACAGAACCCTAGTAGAAGCCTTTAGAGTCATGTTAGTTGAATAATCACTTCTAAAATACTTTTGGGAAAAATTGAATATAACTTGTTATATTTTGAATATGTGAATGTTAGATACAAACTGAATAAGACACCCTATAAAATTCAAAAGGGTAGGACAACTAAACTCTCTCACCTTTATGTCTTTGAATGTAAAGTGTTCATTCTGAATAATGAGAAGTCTTAACTAGGAAAGTTTGATCCAAAATCTAATGAAGTGTTCCTAAGTTACTCAAGTGTTGGGAAGTCATATAGAGTGTCAATAAATAAATACTAGTAACTGATGAGACCACTCATGTTATATTTACTGAATCTAATAATTTTGGAGGTTTTAAGGTAGAAGAAGAGGATGTTATAGAAGTTACCCAAGGATTAGAATCTTCATATCTAGAGGAAAGGGTATAACCTAAAAATTCTTTGTATAGAGAATAGAGATATTCTTTGAGTCATCCTAAAGAACTTATCATAGTAGACCAATTTGAAGGTGTTAGAATTAGTCATGAACTTAGAAAAGAAGTAAACCACTCTACCTTTATCTCAATAATGTGGACCTCCAAAAGGAATTCACTCAATAGAGAACAGAATGAAGGGTACACGACTGCACCATTTCAAAGGATAAGATAATCGTAGGCCTCCGTGCTCTTCATAAGTGGGCCAATAGAAGGGCAGATTAGATCACACATGTTGCAAATCTATTTTCATGGCTTATGTTTTGATGATTGACAAACACTATTTCTCTTGGACTACTTGTTGCTTCTAACTTTTCAGGAATCGAAGATCGGACGAACAAGACAAAGCCAGTTCAGGATTTCATAGGTTTAGGGATGAGTCAGTCTATACTTTTGTTTTTCACTTCTTAAGTCTACTTGTAATGGTCAAAGAGACTGATGCTAAGTAACCCTTCACACACACACTTGAGAGACTTAGAATTTCTGTTTTTACTCATATCGGCCAGGACGATTTTTACGTCGGCCTGGACGATCAGGCTCAAAACAGAAAGTCTAAATAAGGATTCTTAATTAAGGCAGCCGTCATTAACATATTGGCCTGGATGATACGTGTATCGGCCAGGAAGATAAGCTCAAAATAGAAAGAAGTTTTTGCCATAGATAATTAAGGTATACTGTATTTTTAAATTATCGGCCAGGACGATCCTTGATCGGCCTGGACGATATTCACAAATTACGCCTTAATTGATTAGGAAATCAAGGGAGTAATTAAGGATGATTGATATGATCATATCGTCCTGGACGATCGCAGGATCAGCCAGGACGATCCAGTCAAAAACCTTAAGTTACTTCAGGATGATAAATATTGGCCAGCTCGTATCCAGGGCTATTCTCAGGACGATTTTCCTCTGATTTGAACTGATCGGCCAGAACGATCGTGAGATCGGCCGGGATGATCAAGCCAAATTTCAATCATCCAGAAGTGTATCCAGGGCGATGCTCTGGCCGATCATCTTAGTTTTGTACTGATCGGCCAGGCCGATGTCCATATCGGCCTGGACGATAAAGTCGGCAACTTGCAATTAATGAGCTCCTTTGAAGCTCTTCTATTTAAGAGCTATTGTTCAACGTTTTTGAAGACCTTTGGCTGCTACCTTGACCTGAGAAGACCTTGAGGAGAGAAAGAGAGAGAGGGAGAGAGAGAGGATCTTATGAGGGGGAGCTTGTGAGAGGATTCACAAGGGTTGCTTCAAGGATCGCTCTGGTTCTTCTTCGTCTAGAGTTTCTCATCCGTGGAAGGGTCGGTAGAGGTAAGGAGTTAGCTTTTGGTTGTGGTTCTCTGCCAGCTTCAGAAGGAAGCAAAAGGAGGTAGGTTGTCTGCCTTGCCGGGGTGGGAAAAAGGAGGTTCTTGTGAGGGCTTCTCTGCCTAGCCGTGGGGGCTAAAGGAGAGTCACATTTTGTAGTGCAATACTTGGAGGGTGCCTCCAAGGAGTGGACGTAGGTCGAGTTGACCGAACCACTATAAATTTCTGTGTTCTTATTTTTGCTTCCGCACTTTTAATTCCGCATTTATTTTTGTGGTGTGATTTTGGTTTATGCAATTTTTAGTCTTTGTGAAAAGAAATTTTAAAATACCAATTCACCCCCCTCTTGGTTAGCTTGGGCCAGTTCTATAGGGCTTAACATCCCTAACGAACTTTCAAGTGGTATCAGAGCGGGATTCAAAAATTTAAGTTTGAAAACTTTTTGAATTAGTTCATGGCTAATCTTGGGAATATAAACACTACTGAAGGTTATTCGATTACAAAACCTCCACTGTTTGACAACTTACCTTTTGATTTCTGGAAAACCCGAATGTCTACTTTTTTGCAATCAACTAACTATCGCATGTGGATGCTTATAAAAGAAGGTTATTCTCCACCTTCTCGTGAAATTAATGGCATTAAAACTGAAGTTGCTTTTACTGAATGGGCTTTCGATGAATGAGATTTAGCTCAATTAAATGCAAAATGTTTGAACTGTTTTTTTTGTGCTTTGAAATCTGAGGACTATATGCGTGTTTCAACTTGTTCAACAGGTAAGGAGATTTGGGATAAACTATGTATAACTTATGAAGGAACCAATGAAGTAAAACAATCTAGATTGAATATTCTCTTGCATGACTATGAACTTTTTCGTATGAAATCTCATGAATCTATTTCTGACATGTACACTAGGTTTACTCAAATTGTTACTTCACTACATGCTTTAGGAAAAGAGCTTTCGAACTATGAAAAAGTGAACAAAATTTTGAGATGCTTGCCTTCTTCGTACGATGCTAAAATTACTGCAATCACTGAATCTAAGGATTTGAACACTTACTCTATTGATAACTTACTTGGCTCACTCATTGCTTACGAGCAAGGGGTGAATCAAAGAAATCTTGATGTAGGTGAGAAGAAAAAGGATAAAATAATAGCACTGAAGGCGCACAAATCAGATTCTGAATCTTCCAGGTCTGAAAGCGATGAAGTTGCCTTCATCACAAGGCAATTCAAAAGCTTTCGAAGGAAGAAACAAAAGCATCATCAAAGTTGGAGAAAAGGTAAGGATAATAAACATATTAAAGGATCTTCTGATGTTATTTGTTTTGAATGCAGGAAACCTGGACATGTGAGAGCCGATTGCCCAACACTTCAAGATAACACAAGCAAGGAAAAGATTGAGGAAAAATCTATGTTTAAGAAGGAGAAGAAGAGAATCCAAAAGGCATTCTAGGCAGAATCGGGTAATGATTCCTCTGAGACTAAACCAGAGGAAGAAATAACGAATCTATGCTTAATAGGGGAAGATCATCTTGAGCAAAGTGATGAGGAAGAGGTATGTAAACCAACTTATGATGAATTTGTGAACCTCCGAAGGAGCACCGCTCGTGGGGGTTCGAATGCAGAGGGTACGGCCGCACTATCCCGTAGGATAAAACGATCGTAGGCCTCTACGCTCGATACGAACGGGTCGATGGGAGGGCAGATTGGATCGCGCATACAACTAACCATTGAGGATAGATGCTGTCGCCAGCACACCCCGATGGGTAGCAATATACACGACCTAGTCACGGGTTTCCCCCACCCGATACGAGAGATCGAGTGGGGTAAAGTAGATTGCTGGGCCAAGTTTCCCACGGGCGCAATCCCCTGTGGTTATTACATCCCGGGCTGGAGCCCGAGAAAACTCTCGATTAAGGATCATACATTATCTTTTCCAAATTGGGAAATGCACCTGGGTAAAGACTAGGAAATCCTACACAAAGGGAAGAAAGGTCCGAAGGGCTGAATCAACATGCGTGGCTCATACCAGCATTTGGAGGCTCTAGGGCACTAAAGAGAAACTGAATAAAATAAAAGATCAAGCATCCAATCACATGCATGAGAGAAGGATGGAGGTGACGTCATCCTGTGACGTAGATAAGTAGGATTTAGAGTCCCCGAAAGAAAGGGAACTACCTACTATTTAAGGCATACTATGAGACCGAGTGTAGTAGCCTCGAACCCTAAATCTAGATTGGACTTAGTGTTCGACACACACTAAGACCAGTGTCCTAGCTAATGCTATGCAAAACCTGGACTTACCCCGGCCTGGATTGGGGGAGCCAGCTAACCACCTAATCAATTTAAAACCATGTTGTCAAGTCAATTATGAAAGATGGGTGGGTGGTACAGTTATTGGGAAAAGGACCGACATCTAGAGAATTTCCTAAGTGGTCCTGAACTTATGTGGGTCAGATGCATCTAGCTAATGCAATTAAACTTTAATTAGTTGGTTACTAATGCAATGCATGCTAGTTGAATTGTCAGCTCATGAATGCTATAGGATTTTAAAAACAGGCTTATAGAAAATAAATTTTTAGAAAAGACTGAGTCTCCCTAGGTCCGGCACTTCATCCTCATAGGCCAGATTATCCGGACTCTACCTGCAGGCAGGGAGATGTCTTATAAGAATGAGAGAAGAATACAGTAATATGCATGCGACCCCGGATGATTTCGGCAGTTCCCTAGATTCGTTAGGTTTCTATGTTATTTAAATCTTAAAATTTTAGATATTAGTTATGAGTAGAAAAATTTTAGTCCTTAGAGAGTCAAACGAAATCCAGGCGAAAACAAAAACGGCATGCAAGAAAGAAACCTAGAAAAAGTAGGTAATTCTACTGCGCAATCAGGTAAACACATCAATATAAATCCCAAAATAAATCATCTAAATGTCCATAGGACAACTGCCCTTTAATTACAACCCAGGGTATGTAGAAAAGTAAAGTGGCCGGGCACCACTGCCAACAACCCGGATTTCTAAGCCTATGACAGACACCAACAACTTTGAGTGAGATATTGGGTCTTCAAATCTTTAATCTTCTGGATATCTTCCCCTTGGACTTCTTGGATCTCTCCTCCTTGGACTCCTTGGATCTCTCCTCCTTGGATTCCTTGGATCCGTCGTGGCTTGAATATCCAAACGAAGAGACAATTCCCCCAATATGGGGGTATTGCCTTTTCTCTTTGGATATCTAAAGCCATCCAGCTCGATCTTCCAAATGGAAGAAGACTCTCCCCTTAGGGATGCCTTCTTCCTTTAGAATTCGAGCTGGATAAGAATACCCCAACTCAAAGGTTGTTTTCACAACTCTTAACAATTATTACAAATAAATTTACATTTATGGAAAGCAGTAAATTCTAAAGCCCTGCAAGGTTATCCTAATAAAAATCTCAAGAAGTTTATATAAAAATGAAAGTGCTAACACCATTGACCCTGTGCCAAGCCATGCTCTTAATTTTGAGGGCTAAGCACTCCACCTGTGCAGTTATAATTAATTTAGCCCTCATTTTTGTTTAGGGGGAGCTGAGCAAGCACCTGCATAAAACATTATTATAAATCATGATATTGCTCCCCCCTTTTATTAGCTCGAGCATGGCCACCTGCACGGAAGAATGATATATATAGCGCTCCTAACCTATGGGTAAGTCTAGCGTTCACATCCAGAGTGCAAAAAAAAAGTAAGAAAACATACCAATCAATTTTCAAACAGCATGCAGTGAAAACTACGAAAGCTCCGGCACACAGCAGAAAAGTAAATCCTAGCGGCCTAACCTATATCTAGAAGTGATGCCCTAGCAAACAATTCTATGTGTGTGTAAGGCTAGTGTGGTTTGGATAGATCCTAAGTGGGGTAGTTAGTTAAAGTTATCTATAGTTCATGTTTGTTGGGAGTCTGAAAAGGATATTCTAGTTGAAATTCAAATATTAGTGAATTAGGGTCTATTTTAATTATTTCAGTTTGTTGATGAGTTTTAAGAACTTAGGACAATGATATTTGAAGTTTAAGTTGCATTAGCCAATTTTGGAAAGTCCCGGGTCATCCTAGGAACTAGACTAAGGGTCCAAAAAGTCACTATGGGAAAGAGACTAAATCTAGGATTCCTAACACTTTAAGAAAATACTAGACCGTAATATGAGTAGCTAGACAGGTAGTAGGCTGAAATCGGAGTTTTCTAGGTAAAGTTATGAATTTTCTAAGTTTCGGGCCCTATCCTATAGACTAGGGTTGACCAAAAAGTTGACTTTCTGATCTAAGCCAGTTTCTGGAAACCTAAAATTTTTAATAAATACTAGACCCTGATTGGAGTCTAATGCAATTGACTTTACCTAATTTGGAATTCTCTACAATTAGTTATGAGTTTCTAAAGATTGGGTAATTAATGAGAATTTCTAAATTAACTAAGGAAGGGCCTATTTTACTGTTTTGATCCAAATGAGCTCCAAACTGATTGGAATCACTCCCAAAGGTCAGGGATGACCAGAGAAAGTGTTTCCAAGTGTTTGGAGGAGATTTGGAATTTTTAATATTTTTTAATGAATTATTAGGACCAAAATGGTAATTTCCACCTATGGTCAAATTAGGGGTCAACCTAGAGTCAAACTAAAGAGCCCTATTTATCTAAGGTCCAATATTAGGTTCTGGTCAGTTCAAGGTATTATGGGTAATTTTCTGACCTAAGGTGTATTTATTGTATTTTCCGGAAGGTCTTGGGGCCTTAATTAACCAGTTAATTAGGGTTAGTTAGCTAAGGGCTTTAAAAGCTCCTAAAAATTCCTAGAAAATTCTGTGAGGTTTATGATGTCTCTAAGTTTAAGTGTTGAAGTTTTCATGACAATCCGGGATCTATTTTAACTCCTAGAAAACTTCTAAGTTCGCTAGACAGGTCTTTAATTTTTGTCCTTAAGGTGTCACTACGTTGTAGGAGTTTAAAGTGATATTTTGTCTAACCCTCAAGGTAATAAATGCATGGGAGTACAAAAATGAAATAAACACATCATGTCCTTAGATCTAGGAGAGCCTAGGCTAAGTGCTCGTGGTGCAATCCTATACATGCAATCTACGAAAAAATAAAAAGACAGACACCTAAAGAAAGGATTAGTGAATGATTGAGACTCAACCATTCACTAACCCGCTCCCCCATGATTGCTCTTCATATCTAGAATCCATGTATAAAATTTCATGAAATAGCGGGTCTCCCAAAGTTAGGATTTATGTATAAGTAGTTTTAAAATAGTTTCAAAATACTTATAAATCTAAATATATATTTTAGAAAATAAAATAATTAAAAGGTAAATCAATTCATAATACATAGATATAGGGAGCCCCACTGATCACTCAATCGACGCCTCAAAATGATTTAAAAATAGTTTGTATCCTGAAAATAATCATTATAATTAATATTTAATATCAAAAATACTCGAATAATCGAATCCAAATAGTGATCTGTCAAAACAGCCAAAATCAAGGGCTGGAAATGGTTCCAAATTAAAATACGCACTTTTCTGAAAAGATCAAGGGGTTACACGTCAAAATCCGACTTAAAACGGCGAAGATATGAATTTCCGAAGTTAAAACATAATAAAATAATATTTTAAAATAGCCCTATTTCACTGGTTTTAAAATAACAGAAAATACAGACATACTTTTTATCTGAAAATAATTTCAAACTATGCAGAATTCACAGTACATCCAAAACAAGGTGCTGTGCGTCGACAGCGGACTTAAAACGACAAAGTTACGTAATTTCAAAGTTCAAATATGATAATTAAATAATTTTAAAATAGTACAGCTGGCTGTTTTGAAAATAATTGCACACAGACCCAAAAATTCCAAATAACAGTAGTTCCAGAATATGCAGAACCCAAATATGTTCAAATCAAGGCGTTGTGCATTAAAAACTGGATTTAAAACAAGGAAGTTATGACTATTGGAAGTTTAAACACAATAAAAAGGTTTAAGAGAATAATTTAAAATAAATACAATTTAGAAATAATTATTAAAAATAGAACAAAATAATATTTAATAGTTCAGAAATTATGAGACAAAGAAGAAAATTAAATAACGATTTTTTTTTTATGCAAACATTAGTGATTTAGATTAATTTACTAATTAAATATTATTAAAAGATAATTAAAATAACTAATTATAGAAAATAGTAATAAATAATTGAAATAATCTTAAAATAGTAAAACATAATTATAATAATAGTAATAGACACAAAACAGTAACCAAAAGATTAAAATAATTATTATTTTTTAATTATTATAATAAATACACAAATAAATAACAAAAATAATTAAAATAATATATATTTAAATAGTATCTTGACTGTTTTATAAATAATAAAAGATATATATGTTAATTTTATTTAAAAAAAAATTTATAATGTGGAGAATGAAAATACGAACAAAACGAGGTATTGTGCGCAAAAATCGGACAAAAAACGAATTTTCTACGAATTTTTAAAGTTCTATCAATTAAAATACACTTAAAAATAATTAAAACCTAATTAAAACCCTAATCCGGCGGCTAGGGCTACGTGGCGGGCTTCGGTTGGATGCGCGGTTCCGGGGCAATGATTGGCGCCGCCGCCAATCATTGTCCGATGATTGCGACGGCGGTCAAGTGACGGGACGTCACTTAAACACGTCGGACGGAGGATCACAGCCGTCCGATCCTCCGCGGTCGAGATCGACGGTCGGGATCACGCCAGACCGCCTGCGGAACTGCGGGATCAAACCACGCGGTCAGACGAGACCGCGGGATCCTCAGATCGCGACCGTTGATCAAGAAATCAACGGTCCGGCTCGGATCTGGGGCGAAACCGAGAGCCAAAGCAATATTTTGCTTCGTTCTCCCAAACGGCTGGACCAACTCGCATGAAATTTTAGATCTAGGTTGTAGGCATGAAGAGCAACAGTGGGGAAGTTTTATTTTTAATTAATACACGCTAATGATGACACTAATTAACCCTAAGTGTTCTAACTAGGGTTTGAGATTTACCTCAATCCACTCGGTGGATTCGGGAGATCTTGGTCTTGTTGGACTCGTGGGATCCTCTAGAACAAGTCTCTAGTTGACGCCAAGCTCCAACGCTTCCTCGATCGAACGGAAATCAACCGAGAAGGGAAATGGGCTCGGTCTCGCCGGAATCTCGCCGCCGGCGTGGGTTCACCGTCGGGAATTGGTTCGAAAAAGTGGAGGGGAGTCGTGGGAGTGCTCTCACAAAATTTCGAGGCCTCAGGTGGTCTCTCGATTCAGCAAGAGCAAAAAAGATCATTTCCTAAACCTAATTTTCGCTATTTAAGGCTCCTAATCATAGATCAGCAGCTAGGATCGAATTGGGAGGTTAATTGGAGGGAAACCAGCCTTGATTAGCCGTGGTTTTGAATTCAAAAAACGAAGGGAGGAGTTATCATGCAATAAAAGCCTTTTAATTCCATCAAAATAGACTATTATGACCTACTTAAGACTCGATTTGACCAAGTCAAACTTTGACCTGGTCAAATCAGTCAAGAGAGTCAAAGGGGAGGTGAGATCAAGCCATGGAATCTATGAAATAAATTTAAAATTGATTTTAGGCTTAAAGGGTCCAAACTGGTCAACCCGGGTTGACTCAGTCAACTGGGTTGACTCGGGGTCCAAGTCAGTGCTCGACAGACTCGACTCGACTCACTGAACCCACTGGAGGGGGTCTCGAGGTCTGACTTGGTCAATTTGACCAAGTCAACCTTTTGACCAAGGTTCTGGGCAAAATCGAGGTCAACAGAATTGTTTGAGATTTGTGAGAAAATGCATACATCATATAAAAAACTCAATAAAACACATGCTAGCTTAAAAGTGGAACTTATAAATTTGCAGAAAGAGTATGAAGTCACTCTTAAAGATCATTCAACGATTGATTCTAATCACATGGCTCTTCTTGATGAATTTGATGAGTTGAACAAAAAGCATTCAGAATTAATTGATGAACATAAGGCATTGAAAGTTTCACACGCCTCACTTAATTCTGATCTTAAGAAATCTAAAGAGATTGAGAAAAATTTGAGGATTGATAATGAAGCATTAAAAAGAACTAACTTGAGGATTCAAAATGATTTGGATACATGTAAGAAAAATTAGATGACGTCTACTTTTAATCCTAAGATAGAACCTAGGAAGAGGCATTATAACTCAAACCATTTAAGAAACCCTTTTCCTGGAGTTAGATGTTTCTCATGTGGCATGCTAGGACACGTCTCACACACTTGCACAATTCACTGTAGTACACATTGGGTGTGGAGACCTAAGATGCATAATTCATAACATACCTTACCTGCATTGCATTCTACTTTTCCTAAGAAGGAGCCCAAATCTTTTTGGGTTCCTAAATCTGACTGTTGTTGAGTTTTGTAGGAGTGCTCTCACCAAAGACCTCGTGGGAGCATAGGATAACTGGACATCTGAAGGCTCGCAGCTCATTCATGCTCAAATCTGCTGCTTCAATAAATTCTTGAAATATGTTTTATTTCATTAAGTTTTATTTTGTTTTTTATGTGTTTTGTTTTCGTGTTGTCTTTAAAATTGGCCTTCCATATGTTGAATCTTTTCAAGATTTTGTATTTTGGAGTTTTGAAGATTGTGTTTAGCTTTTCAAAATTTAGTTAAAGGGAGAAACACCGTGGATAGTTTCCCTCCTTCTGACCTTATTTAGTGGTATAATTTTTCTTCTCTAAATAAAAGTATAACTCATTTTAGCCAATGGTTTTTGAAACTAAGATTCTTTCTATCTTGCTACAATATTATATCTTATTCATAATATCCAAAGCTCTTACTTATCTTTTGAGTTATTTAAAATCTTGCCATTGCTTTTATCACATGTTTTTGATTTTGTTTTGTGACTTATTCTTCCCTATGTTAGAGAGAGAGCTCATATTCTCTAATATTTGGAGGATATACTCACAACTGAGCTTCTTTTAAGAGTTTGCAAAAGAGCTTTTAGCTTGCAAGAATTAAAAAGGAAAGAGGCCAATGACTCCAAATTGAAAAAGAAAATTTATACACAATTGTGTATCAAAAATCAAAAGATGCTCAAAGAGCCAATCAAAGATTCAAGAGGCATAAAATGAGCCCACTAAAAGCAAGCTATCCCCTTTTTTCAAAACTTTTAAAACTTAGAGAACTCATTGACAATTTGATGAATTCAAAGGCTTGATATCAAATTCCATGATTGAGAAGAAGTACTTTATTTTATTATTTATGAGATGGTTTTTGTAAATAAGTTTGATTGAATCTTCTTTTTGCCCAATTAGGTTTATTCTGAGTTATGCATTATTGTTTTTCAAAAGAAATTTTATACCATAAAAAACGTCTGATTTAGGGTAAACAAAATCGGATATCTTACTTTTGTCTTATTAGGATTAGCTAAACTCCTTGATATTGTGGAACTCTAAAAGTTTAACTTTTTTGAAAAATTCTCATATGATGCCTCCATAAAACAAAAAAATTAGAAAAATTAAAATCCAAAAATATTTGTTTTTTTAATTTTCCTTGTGTTTTTGCTTTTCTTTTTCTGTGTTTTTCTGATTATTTTTTTGTTTTATTTTTGAGGGCCTTGATCATCACCATCTTTTCCTTGGTTTCAATTTCTAGTCACATCATCCTAGCCGATTTTTTTATCGTCCTGGACGATATGAAAAAATATCTTCAAACTCCATCTGCTGAACTATTTTGTGCTTGCTGTAACTCATCGTCCTAGATGATCATATATCATCCTGGACGATATGATCGAACTCTGTTGCAATCTTGATGATAGTCCTGGCTGATAGAATATTTCGTCTGGCCGATGCATTTTATGTTCATTGTCCTGGCCGATACACTGGATCGTCCTGGACGATCCACGTGTCAGCATGTTTTAATCCTTAAAATCGACCCCAGATGATCCATTATTGGACAATCGGCCGGGCCGATCCACTGTTCGTCCTGGACGATATACGTGGCAGTGATTTAAAACGTTTTAACTTCGGCCGGTACGATCAATTATTGTGCATCATCCTGGACGATACACCTAATCGGCCCGGACAATCTTCTTTTTCAACGGTCGTCCGGATTGACTCCTCGGGCCGATCGCCTGTGTCTAATCGGCCTGGCCGATATCTGATCAACCCGGACGATCAGACCGCCTTTTTGACCAATCGCCCTGTACGTAATTATTGATCCATATCGACCTAGACGATTCTACGATCGGCCAGGACGATATGGCCGTTTCTTTAAATTCTGGCCGTTCCAGCCATGGTTTTTCACTCTCCACCCTTTCTCCTCTTGTGTTTTCTTGCTAACTCCTCTCTATGGCTGGTAGGAAACGTGTTCGACAAACTTTTGGGAGTTCTTTGAGTGCTAGTATTGACCCTCGTTTCAGAGAAGCAGAAGATGAAGCCGCCTACCATCGTTACAAAGAGTGTGGGATAACTGTCTCCAAAATCATCAATCCTGCCCACATCTCATACCCGATAATGAATCTTTTCACTCACACCTCCCTTTGCTTCATTCTGTCTCTTGGTTTCCCTTTTAATACCGAGTTTCTTTGAGAGTTTTTTGCAAACCTTAGCATTAACCCTACCTTCACAGCCCTGACCTCCTATGTGAATCGACGCCCTGTCGAAATCACATATCATGATTGTGTTGATCTTTTACAGCTATCCACCATCGGAGATAACATGCACTTAATCGCCTCATATCCTGATCTTGACTGGTCCACGGCAAATCACTTCCTTCGCCAGACCAATGCACCTTACCATGTTGGAGAGACTAGCTCTTTAGTCAAAGATGCTAGGACAATCCAACATGTCCTTCGCACCTCCATAATTCCAAAAGCCGGGGACCGAATCCACATCACCCCTCTACTTTCCCTCACTATTTTCTACATTATGGCTCATAGAGAATTCAATACTGCGGATTTAATCTTTTGATACATTGATCACTTAATCACGATCCGTGATTCGGGTCATAAGAGGAAACCTAATCTAGCCTTAGGACACATCATAGCCTATGTCCTTGAAACCAAATACCAACTTCAGTATCCTATTCCACCTAACCTCCCAACTCCCTTCTATTTAAACAGTTCCTTCAGTACCCTTCATAGTACTCGTCTCCACCTTGAGGAACCTTAGGGGGCTAGAGAGGAGGAGGCTCCCGCTCCCGCTCCCTTTCCTGACCCTGTTCCTCTCCACCAGCACTCACCGGTTGATCAGTTGATTGAGAAGTTTGATCGATGGGAGACCCGCTTTGACGCCTACGTTGCTGCACAGGAGCAGCAACGCTCTGAGGATATTGCCTGATACGAGCAGCACCGCACTGAGGATTTAGCCCGATTTAACAGTTTCCTTACTCACCAGCAGCAGCAGCATGACTAGGACATCGCCTGGTTCATTGCTCAGTTTACCACACTTGCCAGCTACTTTCAGCAGCCACCTCCACCACCTCCATCAGATGATCAGGATCACTCATTCTTTTAGTCTGTGCTTTCTGTTGTTTGTTTCCTTTTTTTTTTGTAGTTTGCTTTTTAGTCTTTGTTTGTTTTTCTTTTGTATCTGGACTCTCTTTTTGTGATGACAAAAGGGGGAGTAGGGTGTGGTAAGAAAAGTTGTTGGGTTTGTAATTTTGAAATTCTAATGGACTTTTTTTTAGATATTTTTCTACTTGTGTTTGCCATCATCAAAAAGGGGGAGATTGTTGCAAATCTATTTTCATGACTTATGTTTTGATGATTGACAAATACTATTTCTCTTGGACTGCTTGTTGCTTCTAACTTTTCAGGAATCGAAGATCGGACGAACAAGACAAAGCCAGTTCAGGATTTTGTAGGTTTAGGGTTGAGTCAGTCTGTACTTTTGTTTTTCACTTCTTGAGTCTACTTTTAATGTTCAAAGAGACTGATGCTAAGTTACCCTTCACACACACACTTGAGAGACTTAGAATTTCTATTTTTACTCATATCAGCCAGGACGATTTTTACGTCGGCCTGGACGATCAGACTCAAAATAGAAAGTCTAAATAAGGATTCTTAATTAAGGCAGCCGTCATTAACATATCGGCCTTGACGATACGTGTATCAGCCAGGACGATAAGCTCAAAATAGAAAGAAGTTGCCGCCATTGATAATTAAGGTATACTGTATTTTTTAAATTATAAGCCAGGACGATCCTTTATCGGCATGGACGATATTCACAAATTATGCCTTAATTAATCAGGAAATTAAGAGAGTAATTAAGGATGATTGATACGATCATATCGTCCTGTACGATCGCAGGATCGGCCAGGACGATCCAGTCATAAACCTTAAGTTACTTCAGGACGATAAATATCGGCCAGCTCGTATCCAGGGCTATTCTCAGGATGATTTTCCTCTGATTTGAACTGATCGGCCAGGACGATCGTGAGATCGACCAGGACGATCAAGCCAAATTTCAATCGTCCAAAAGTGTATCCAAGGTGATGCTCTGGCCGATCTTCTGAGTTTTGTACTGATCGACGATAAAGTCGGCAACTTGCAATTAATGAGCTCCTTTGAAGCTCTTCTATTTAAGAGCTCTTGTTCAACATTTTTGAAGACCTTTGGCTACTGCCTTGACCAGAGAAGACCTTGAGGAGAGAAAGAGAGAGAGGGAGAGAGAGAGGATCTTGTGAGGGGGATCTTGTGAGGGGATTCACAAGGGTTGCTTCAAGGATCGCTCTGCTTCTTCTTCGTCTAGAATTTCTTATCCGTGGAAGGGTCGGTAGAGGTAAGAAGTTAGCTTTTGGTTGTGGTTCTCTGTCAGCTTCAGGAGGAAGCAAAAGGAGGTAGGTTCTCTGCCTTGCCGGGGTGGCAAAAAGGAGGTTCTTGTGAGGGTTTCTCCGCTTAGCCGTGGGGGCTAAAGGAGAGTCACGTTTTGTAGTGCAATACTTGGAGGGTGCCTCTAAGGAGTGGACGTAGGTCGAGTTGACCAAACCACTATAAATTTATGTGTTCTTATTTTTGTTTCTGCACTTTTAATTCTGCATTTATTTTTGTGGTGTGATTTTGGTTTATGCAATTTTTAGTCTTTGTGAAAAGAAATTTTAAAATATCAATTCACCCCCCTCTTGGTTAGCTTGGGCCACTTCTATAGGGCTTAACATCCCTAATAAACTTTCAACACATACGATTAACCATTGAGGATAACGGCTCTAGCCAATGTACCCTTATGGGTAATAATATGCATGACCTGATCATAATAATATATTTCCCCCACCTAATACATCAGTTCGAGTGGGGTTTATTTAATGGTGGAGTTCGATTTCTCACGGGTGCAAGTCCCGTAGTTAATTACATCTTAGGCCCAAGAAGACTCTCGATTAAGGATCCTACATTATCTTCTTAGATGAGATTGGCATATAGGGAGGAAACATAGGAAGTCATACTCAATGAAAAAGAATGGTATAAAGTGGCTTAAATCAACATACATGGCCAATACTAACACCCGGAGGGACTATGATAGTGAGGAGAAACTGGAGAAAAAACAAAGCCAAGCACCCTAAGCACACATGAGAGAAGGATGACAGTGACATCATCCATGTGATACATATAGGCAAGATTTATAGCCCTTAAAGAATAGGGGACTTACCCACCGATGAGGCATATTACGAGACAGCGAATATAGTAGCATTGAATCCTAGATCTAAGGTGAGTTTAGTGTTCTACACAACACTAATACCAATGTCATAGCTAATACATTTTGCGTTTATAACCTATCAAAAAAAGGAAAGCCAGCTAACCCCCTAAGTGTATAAATTTCATGTTGTTCGATCTTTATGAAAGATAAGTGGGTGGTTGAGTTTTTAGAAGTAATACTGACATCTAAATAGTTTATTAATTGGCCTTAGACTTATGTAGGGTGAATGCACCTAGAGCTAATGCAATTAAATTTTAATTTAATTGGTTTTTAATGCAATATATGCTAGCTAAAGTTTCCAAATTAGGTATACAAGGAATTTTAAAAGGCTTATAAAAATTACTTTTAGAAAAGACTAGGCTTGCCTAGATCTAGCCCGTTATCCTCATAGGTCAGTTTCTCTGGACTTTACCTGCAGGCTTGGAAGTGTCTTATAGTAAGGGAGGAGAAAAATATATTAATATGCATGCAATCCCCTAGATTATTAAGTTTTTATGTTATTTAATTCTTAAAATTTTAGATATTAGTTATGAGAAGAAAAATTTTTATTCCTAAAGAGCCTAGCAAAATCAGATCACAAACATGCAAGAAAGAAACTTAGAAAAAATAGGTAAGTTCTACTACACAATCAGAGTAAACAAGTCAATATAAATAAAACCAGTAAAGGAAAAAGTCCAAAGTCAATGGCAAGTGCCATAAAAGTATAACCCTAGGTCTGTAGAAAAGTTTAGGCCCCACTAATAACATTCTGGATTTTAATCCTACTAAATGAAGCAA
Source organism: Dendrobium officinale (assembly GCA_019514585.1). Lineage (NCBI taxonomy): Eukaryota > Viridiplantae > Streptophyta > Magnoliopsida > Asparagales > Orchidaceae > Dendrobium > Dendrobium officinale. Next base: position 31,137,193 of record CM033699.1, on the reverse strand, counting down.
GTCTTAAAAGTAAGACATTTTTTCTTCAAGTCCCATCTCATCTTCATGTCTTCGTATGGATCATCTTCCCTTGGGTCATCTCCTTCGATCTTGATAAGGATCATCTTCCTTTGGGTTGTCTCCTTTGATCTTCATAAGATTTTTTCTCTAGAAGGGTACCCAAATGACTAAGAAATTTCTCATTATGGGCCTTTCTTTTTCTCTTTGGGTACCTAGTGTTTTAAATGCCCATGCCCTACATTTAAAGACTTTCAGAACTCGATACTTCTATACATTATATCATTTAAAAAGGAAAATCTAGAATCTCTTATATGGCTGTCCAAAATAGTTAAATAAAAAAATCCTAAGAAGTTTATATATGCACAGAAAAGTAAACACACTTGACTACGCTCTTATTTATTTTTGGGGCTAATCACTCTTGAGTACAAGTAACAAGAATTTATATAATTTATGATTTATCATTTTAGCATCCTTTATTTAGCATTACATGAGCATAGCTACCTATATAAGACTGAATCAGTATAAATCATCCCTAGCCTAAAGGTAAATCTAATGTACAATAAATCACATCATAAATAAAGTGTAGTAAAAAATAAACACTCATAATAAATCAGAATAAATAGCACACGTGCCACATGCATGACAACATAACACAGAAAATAGCAAAAAAAATAAAGCATCAAGCTGACATAGAGCTAGAAGTGGTGCCCTAGCAAATAATTCTATGTGTGTATAAGACTTTTGTAGCTTTGGATATGTCCTATGTCAGGTAGTTAGTTCAAGTTATTTCGTATTAGAGTTTTTTGAAGGTCAAAAGAGGAAGTTTAGTTAAGGTTTAAGTATTAATGAATAAAGATTCATTTTAGATAATTAAGTTGGTTGATCCATTTTAATGCTTAGAATAATATTCTTTAAAGTTCAAGTTGCATTAATAGATTTTAGGAGTCCACGGCTAACCTACCCGCTAAGTTAAGGGGGTCCAAAAAGTTACCTTTAGAAATATGTTAGGTTTTTGGTTCCAACTTTTTTATTAAATATTATACCTTACAAGGAGTAATTATACTTTGAGTTTGTTGGATTTGGAGTTTTCTAGGCAAAGTAATGAATTTTAGAAGTTCCAGGCCCTAGTTAATAGATTATGGTTGACAGAAAAGTTAACTTTTTAATTTAAATAAGTTTCTAGATATCTAATATTTTTAATAAATACTATATTTTAATTAGAGTTTAATGCCTTTTAGTTTGACCATTTTAGATTGTTTTAGAATTAGTTATGAATTTTCAAAGTTGGGGTAATTAATGAATTATTAAAAATTATTTACTAAAGGGGTTTTAGGGGTTTTGATCCCAATCAGCTTCAAACTGCTTGAAATCACCCCTAAATGTCAGGAATGACCTAAAGAAATGTTCCCAAGTGTTTAGAAGAAAATTGAAATTTTTAATAATTTTTAGTTATTTAATTTAATTAAAAGAGTGATTTTTAGTCTAAATTAAATTAAGGTTTAGATTGAAGTCCAATTAAAGAGATTTTAATTTTATGAGATTAATAATTGAATAATTAATAGTTTGATATATTATGGGCAATTTTTGGAGTTACTTTGAATTTATTAAAATTTTTTAAATTTATTAGGGCTTAATTAAGGGTTAAATTTGGGTTTTTTAATTAAGGGGTTTAAAGGATCATAAAAATTTCTAGAAAATTCTGAAAGGTTTAGGATGACACTAAGTTCAAATGTTAAAAGTTTCATATTAATCAGGGATCTACCCTTCTAAGTTTTTTAGATTGTTTTTAAGGTTCAGCTATAATAAGTGGGTTTTAAATCAAGTTTAAGGATTAAACCTGGGGTAACATAAAAGGGAATGTAGTAAACACATAAGCACATAATGTATTCTGTATTTTTTAATTATCGGCCAGGACGATCATTGATCGGCCTGGATGATATGCTCAAATTATGACTTAATTGATCAGGAAATAAAGGGAGAAATTAAGGATGATTGATACGATCATATCGTCTTGGATGATCGCAGGATCGGCCAGGATGATCTTTTCAAAAACCTTAGTTACTTCTGGACGATAAATATTGGCCAGCTCAAATTCAGGGCGATGCTCTGGACGATTTTCCTCTGATTTGAACTGATCGGCCAGGACGATCGTGAGATCGTCCTGAACGATCAAGCCAATTTTTAATCGTCTAATTTGCATTCAGGGCGATGCTCTGGCCGATATTCTGAGATTTATACTGATCGGCCAGGCCGATGTCCATAACGGCCTGGATGATATTGTCGGCAACTTGCATTTAATGAGCTCCTTTGAAGCTCTTCTATTTAAGGGCTCTTGTTCAACATTTTGAATAATCTTTTGCTGCTGCCTTGACCTGAGAAGGCCTTGAGGAGAGAAAGAGAGAGAGGGAGAGAGAGAGGATCTTGTGAGGGGGAGCTTGTGAGGGGATTCACAAGGGTGCTTCAAGGATTACTCTGCTTCTTCTTCGTATAGAGTTTCTTGTCCGTGGAAGAGTCGATAGAGGTAAGGTTTTCAGCACTGGATTGTGGTTCTCTTCCAGCTTCAGGAGGAAGCAAAAGGAGATAGGTTCTCTGCCTTGCCGGGGTGGCAAAAAGGACTTCTTTGTGAGGGCTTCTCCGCCTAGCCATGGGGGCTAAAGGAGAGACACGTTTTATAGTGCAATACTTGGAGGGTGCCTCCAAGGAGTGGACGTAGGTCAAGTTGACCGAACCACTATAAATTTCTATGTTATTATTTTCTTGCTTCCGCACTTTAATTTCCGCATTATTTTTGTCTTGTGGTGTGATTTGGTTTTGGTTTGTGATCTTATTGCTTTTATTGAAAAGAATTTTTAAAAATACCAATTCAACCCCCCCTCTTGGTTAGCTTGGGCCAGTTCTATAGGGCTTAACATCCCTAACGAATTCTCAAGTGGCATTAGAGCCAGGTTCAAAAATTTTAAGTTTGAAAACTTTTTTATTTTGATCCATTGCTAACCTTGGGAATCATAACACTACAGAAGGGTATTCTATTACCCGACCTCCCCCGTTCGATAACCTACCTTTTGATTTCTGGAAAATTTGCATGTCAACATTTTTACATTCTACTGATTATCGCATGTGGATGCTTATCAAAGAAGGTTATTCTCCACCTTCTCATGAAATTAATGGTGTTAAAATTGAAGTTGCTTCTACTGAATGGACTTTTAATGAACAAGACTTAGCTCAATTGAATGCAAAATGTTTGAACTGTTTTTTCTGTACTTTAAAATCTGAGGATTACATGCGTGTCTCCACTTGCAAAACTGGTAAAGAAATTTGGGATAAATTTTGTATCACCTATGAAGGAGCTAATGAAGTTAAACAATCCCGTTTGAATTTTCTATTGCATGACTACGAACTTTTTTGCATGAAACCTCATGAATCAATTTCTGACATTATACTAGGTTTACTCAGATAGTTACTTCACTGCATGCATTAGGAAAAGAACTTTCAAATTATGAAAAAGTAAACAAGATTTTGAGATGCTTGCCTTCGTCATATGATGCTAAAATCACTGCAATCACTGAATTTAAGGATTTGAACACTTATTCTATTGATAACTTACTTGGCTCACTCATTGCTTACGAGCAAGGGTTGAGTCAAAGAAATCTTGATGCAGGTGAGAAGAAGAAGGAGAAAACAGTTGCACTGAAGACGCACAAATAGGATTCTAAATCTTCCGGGTTTGAAAGCGATGAAGTTGCCTTCATCACAAGGAAATTTAAAAGCTTTCTAAGGAAGAAGCAAAAGCATCATTGGAGAAAAGATAGGGATCATAAACATTCTAAAGGATCTTCTGATGTTGTTTGTTATGAATGCAGGAAGCCTGGACATGTGAAAGCTGATTGTACTACACTTCAAGATCACTCAAGCAAAGGAAAGGGTGAGGAGAAATTTAAACTAAGGAAGGACAAGATGAGAGTACAAAAAGCATTTTGGGCAGATTCGGCATCTGACTCATCGAAGACGGAACCAGAAGATGAGACATCAAAATTGTGCTTGATGGCAGACAATAATCCACAGCATGGGTGTGGAGACCTAAGGTGCATGATCCACAGCAGGAACCCAAACCTGCTTGGGTTCCTAAATCTAACATTTGATAATTTTGCAGGAGGGCTCTCACAAAAGGCCTCTTTAGAGTATGTGGTACCTGGACAGTAGATGCTCTCGACATATGACTGGTGATGCCAACCAGTTTATTGTACTAGAGTCCAGGACTGGGGGTAAGGTTACTCTTGGAGACAACACCACCAACAAGGTGGTAGGCGCAGGTATAATTGGTAATTCCAAGAACCTTATGATTGAAAATGTTTTGCTTGTAGATGAATTGAAGCACAACTTGCTCAGCATCAGTCAACTCTGTGACAAAGGCTTCATCGTGCAATTCTTTGCAAATTCATGTATTATAAGTTTAAGTAACAACACTATTTTACAGAGAAAGAGGATCAACAATGTCTACATGCTTGATTTAAAAAACATTGAATGTGCTGCTTCTTTTTGCTTAAAAATAGTGATTGATGATTCATGGTTGTGGCACCGGAGACTTTGTCATGCAAGTATGAAAAACCTTAGGAAAGTAACCCAAAAAGACCTAGTTAGAGGTGTCCCCAAACTCAAGTTTTCAAAAGACCACCTTTGTGATGCCTATCAACTAGGAAAGCAAGTCCACTCCACCTTTCACCCCATTAAGGACATTAGCACCTCTAGACCTTTAGAAGTCCTCAGATGGATTTGTTTCGACCTATTAGCAGTGCCAACCTGGGAGGGAAAGTCTATGGATTTGTGATTGTTGATGACTACTCGAGGTTAACTTGGACTAGATTTCTTTCACATAAAAATGAGTCTTTTGAGGAGTTTAAAACATTTTCTACTTGGATTCAGAAAAATCTAGGTTATGAGATTTTGACCATCCATAGTGATCATGGGGGAGAGTTTGAGAATGAAAGATTTGGAGATTTCTGTGAGGCCAAGGGAATTAGCAATAATTTTTTAGCTCCTAGGACCCCTTAGCAGAATGGGGTAGCTGAAAGGAAGAACCGGACCTTGGTGGAAGCTGCTAGAGCCATGCTTGCTGAGTATTCACTTCCAAAATATACTTTTGGGCTGAAGCGGTTAACACAGCTTGTTATGTGTTGAATAGGGTAAATGTTAGAGCCAAATTAGAAAAGACACCCTATGAGATCCTTAAGGGTAGGACACCCAATCTTTATCACCTTCATGTCTTTGGTTGTAAGGTTTTTATTCACAACAATGGGAAGTCTCACTTGGGAAAATTTGATCCTAAATCTGATGAAGGAGTATTCTTGGGATATTCTAGTGTTGGGAAGTCTTTTACGGTGTTTAACAAGAGAACTTTAATGGTGGAAGAGACAACCCATGTAGTATTTGATGAGTCTGATCCTAAGAAACATGGAGTTGAGAATGATGATGAGGTTGGAGAGATTACTAGTGGAGTAGAAAATTTGGGGAAGGGGCTAGAACACCAAAGTAATGAAGGAGTAGGAGAAGTCACCCAAGGAGTAGAAAATATTGATTTGGATGAAAGGGTTGGACCTTCTCACACTTTGCCTAGAGATTGGAGATACTCTACAAGTCACCCCAAGGATTTGATCTTAGGAGACCCTTCTAGTGGAGTTAAGACTAGACATGGACTTAGGAAGGAGGTGAACCACTCTGCCTTTATCTCAATGACTGAACCCACCACCATTAACCAAGCCCTTACTGATGAGTTTTAGATTTTAACAATGCAATAAGAATTGAATCAATTTGTAAGGAATGATGTTTGGGAGCTTGTAGAAAGACCTAAGGGACAAAGTGTAGTTGGGACAAAATGGGTCTTTAAGAACAAGGTGAATGATTCAGGAGTGGTGGTTAGGAATAAAGCAAGATTGGTGGCTAAGGGGTATAACCAAATAGAAGGGATAGAATTTGAGGAGACTTTTGCCCCTGTAGCTAGATTGGAAGCCATTAGAGTGCTATTAGCCTTTTCATGTTATAAAGGATTTAAGCTTTTTCAAATGGATGTCAAGAGTGCCTTTTTAATTGGGGAAATAAAAGAAGATGTGTTTGTAGAGCAACCCCCAGGTTTTGAGAGTTCCCAATTTTCAAATCACGTTTTTAAATTAAAAAAGGCTTTGTATGGGTTAAAGCAGGCACCAAGAGCTTGGTATGAGAGGCTTAGCACATTCTTACTAGAGAGGGAATTTGTCAAGGGGAGCGTAGATACCACCCTTTTACTTAGGAGAGTTGGAGATGATTTACGCATTGTTCAGATTTATGTTGATGATATACTCTTTGGATCTTCTAATAAAAAATCATGTGATGATTTTTCTAAAACAATGAGTAGAGAGTTTGAGATGAGTTTGATGGGAGAGTTGTCATACTTTTTGGGGTTTAGCATAAAACAATTGGAGGTTGGAACCTTTTTAAATCAAACAAAATACATAAAGGATATTTTGAAGAAGTATGAGATGGACAAAGCTAAGCCAATTAACACTCCCATGACTTCTAGTGCTCCATTGGATAAGGACCCAAGTGGTAAGTCTGTTGATCAGAAGAAGTATAGAGGCATGATTGGATCTTTACTTTACTTGACTGCGAGTCGACCTGATATTATGTTTAGTGTTTGCCTTTGTGCTAGATTTCAAGCTGACCCTAAGGAGTCCCACCTCACTGATGTTAAGAGCATTTTTAGATACCTTTTGGGGACCCAAGGCTTAGGGATTTGGTACCCTTGACACAACACTTATTTTGAGATTATTGGTTTTTCTGACTCTGATTTTGCAGGATGCAAGGAGGATAGAAAAAGCACTTCAGGAACTTGTCAATTCATTGGACAGTCTTTGGTCTAGTAGGAAACAAAACTCTGTTGCACTTTCCACTGCTAAAGCTGAGTACATTGCTCTTAAAAGTTGTGTCGCCCAAGTCCTTTGGTTGAAACAACAGGTATTGGATTTAGGATTACCTATAAGCAACATCTCAATCTTTTGTGACAACACTAGTGCCATATGCATACCTAAGAATCCTATCCAACATTCAAGGACTAAGCACATTGACATTAGGCATCACTTCATTAGAGATCATGTGACTAAGGGAGATATTGAGTTACACCATGTGACAACTGAAAATCAATTGGCTGACATCTTTACTAAACCACTGGCCTTCGACATTTTCAGTTCTTTAAGGACCAGATTGGGTGTGATTGACATAAATGCATGAAACTTGATCTTTTAGTTACTTTCTTTTGCTTTTGTTTTTTATTTTCTCTTAATTTTTGGTGTGTTTTACTTAGTTTTTCAAAATCGTCACTGAAATGATAACATATTCCATGTCCTTGTTTTTGAAATTTGTAGTCAATGTGTTTTTCATCTCTTAATCTTTTAGATGGTAAAAATATTTTGTGATTGTGTCTCTTTCTCTAACTTATTTTAGTGGCATGGTTTTCTTTTCTAATAAAAAATCTATTTCAAATTAAAGATTGTGTATGAAATTAAGAATCTTTCTTAAGCTTGCTTAAGCAAATCTATCTTGTATTTATAATGTTTAAAGTGTTTTTGTCACATCAAGACCCCTCGTTACTCTTATCTTTGATTAGTGATTCTGCTTGTGGTAATTCTTCCTTATGTTAGAGAGAGAGCTCCTATTCTCTAATATCTAAGAAGATATACTCACAACTAAGGTTTTTAAGAGGTTATAAAAGAGAATGTAGCTTGCAAAAATAAAAATTTTTTGGCCAATGATGCCAACAAAAGAAGTGCAAAGACGCCAAAATTGAAAATCTATAAAAAGATGCACAAAGCACTACTCAATTCTTTTTAAATCTTTTAGAACTTAGAAGTTTTGATTCTCATAGTCTTGATTTTGATTGTTTCGCGATCATGACAGATTTACTTTGGTTCATTATTTTATAAAGATATTTTTTTTCTGAAACCAAGTGATGGATGGAATCTTTTTCTCATATCCAATTAATTCTTTGAGTTAGGTCATTGATTTCAAAAGACGATTCTACCCTAAGAAAACGTCTGAGCTAAGGATAACCATGACCAGATATTCTACCACTCCTTGGATTGTTGAGATTGTTAACTCATTAACCCACAAGTTTTTAAATCAATCACATGAAATACTACATCATTTTCATGCTTTGGTTTAAAAAAAAAATGTGTGCTTTTGGTCATTTTTTATTCCCTCCTCCTTTTTTCGATATGTCAAAAGGGGGAGAAGTTTATGATGTTTTTTACTTATTGATCCCGAATTTTTACTGCTAACTGTCTTCTTAGTGTTTTGCCATCATCAAAAAGGGGGAGATTTTTGCAAATCTATTTTCATGACTTATATTTTGATGATTGACAAACACTATTGATTCTCTTGGACTGCCTGTTACTTCTAATTTTTCAGAAATCGAAGATCGGACGAACAAACGAAGCCACTTCAAGATTGCGTAGGTTTAGGGTTGAGTCAGTCTGTACTTTTTTTTTTCTCTTCTTGAGTTTATTTGTAATGGTCAAAGAGACTGATGCTAAGTAACCCTACACACACACACTTAAGAGACTTAGAATTTCTATTTTTACTCATATCGGCTAGGATGATATTTACATCATCCTGGCCGATCAGGCTTAAAACAGAAAGTCTAAATAAGGATTCTCAATTAAGGCAGCCATCATTAACAGATCATCCTGGATGATACGTGTATCAGCCAGGACAATTAGCTCAAAATAGAAAGAAGTTGTCGCCATAGACAATTAAGGTATTCTATATTTTTTAATTATCGGCCAGGACGATCATTGATCGACCTGGACGATATGCTCAAATTATGCCTTAATTGATCAGGAAATAAAGGGAGTAATTAAGGACGATTGATATGATCATATCGTCTTGGACGATTGCAGGATCGGCCATGATGATCTTTTCAAAAACCTTAGTTACTTATGGACGATAAATATCGGCCATCACAAATTCAGGGCGATGCTCTGGACGATTTTTCTCTGATTTGGACTGATCGGCCGGGACGATCGTGAGATCGTCCTGAACGATCAAGCCAATTTTTAATCGTCTAGTTTGCATTCAGGGCGATGCTCTGGCCGATCTTCTGAGATTTGTACTGATCGGCAAGGCTGATGTCTATAACGGCCTGGATGATATTGTCGGCAACTTGCATTTAATGAGCTCCTTTGAAGCTCTTCTATTTAAGGGCTCTTGTTCAACATTTTGAATAATCTTTTGCTGCTGCCTTGACCTGAGAAGGCCTTGAGGAGAGAAAGAGAGAGAGGGAGAGAGAGAGGATCTTGTGAGGGGGAGCTTGTGAGGGGATTCACAAGGGTACTTCAAGGATTGCTCTGCTTCTTCTTCGTATAGAGTTTCTTATCCGTGGAAGAGTCGATAGAGGTAAGGTTTTCAGCACTGGATTGTGGTTCTCTTCCAGCTTCAGGAGGAAGCAAAAGGAGATAGGTTCTCTGCCTTGCCGGGGTGGCAAAAAGGACTTCTTTGTGAGGGCTTCTCCGCCTAGCCATGGGGGCTAAAGGAGAGACACGTTTTATAGTGCAATACTTGGAGGGTGCCTCCAAGGAGTGGACGTAGGTCAAGTTGACCGAACCACTATAAATTTCTATGTTATTATTTTCTTGCTTCCGCACTTTAATTTCCGCATTATTTTTGTCTTGTGGTGTGATTTGGTTTTGGTTTGTGATCTTATTGCTTTTATTGAAAAGAATTTTTAAAAATACCAATTCAACCCCCCCTCTTAGTTAGCTTGGGCCAGTTCTATAGGGCTTAACATCCCTAACGAATTCTCAAGTGGTATTAGAGCCAGGTTCAAAAATTTTAAGTTTGAAAACTTTTTTATTTTGATCCATTGCTAACCTTGGGAATCATAACACTACAGAAGGGTATTCTATTACCCGACCTCCCCCGTTTGATAACCTACCTTTTGATTTCTGGAAAATTTGCATGTCAACATTTTTACATTCTACTGATTATCGCATGTGGATGCTTATCAAAGAAGGTTATTCTCCACCTTCTCATGAAATTAATGGTGTTAAAATTGAAGTTGCTTCTACTGAATGGACTTTTAATGAACAAGATTTAGCTCAATTGAATGCAAAATGTTTGAACTATTTTTTCTGTACTTTAAAATCTGAGGATTACATGCGTGCCTCCACTTGCAAAACTGGTAAAGAAATTTGGGATAAATTTTGTATCACCTATGAAGGAGCTAATGAAGTTAAACAATCCCGTTTGAATTTTCTAATGCATGACTACGAACTTTTTTGCATGAAACCTCATGAATCAATTTCTGACATTATACTAGGTTTACTCAGATAGTTACTTCACTGCATGCATTAGGAAAAGAACTTTCAAATTATGAAAAAGTAAACAAGATTTTGAGATGCTTGCCTTCGTCATATGATGCTAAAATCACTGCAATCACTGAATTTAAGGATTTGAACACTTATTCTATTGATAACTTACTTGGCTCACTCATTGCTTACGAGCAAGGGTTGAGTCAAAGAAATCTTGATGCAGGTGAGAAGAAGAAGGAGAAAACAGTTGCACTGAAGACGCACAAATAGGATTCTAAATCTTCCGGGTCTGAAAGCGATGAAGTTGCCTTCATCACAAGGAAATTTAAAAGCTTTCTAAGGAAGAAGCAAAAGCATCATTGGAGAAAAGATAGGGATCATAAACATTCTAAAGGATCTTCTGATGTTGTTTGTTATGAATGCAGGAAGCCTGGACATGTGAAAGCTGATTGTACTACACTTCAAGATCACTCAAGCAAAGGAAAGGGTGAGGAGAAATTTAAACTAAGAAAGGACAAGATGAGAGTACAAAAAGCATTTTGGGGAGATTCGGCATCTGACTCATCGAAGACGGAACCAGAAGATGAGACATCAAAATTGTGCTTGATGGCAGACAATAATCCTGATCAAGAAGAGGTATGTGAACTTTACTACGATCAACTTCTTGATATTTTAGAAAAAAATCATGCATCATATAGGAAATTAAAGAAAATGCATGCTTGCTTGAAATTAGAATTTTGAAATCTACAAAAAGAGCATGAAATTTTGACTAAAGACCATCAAATGATTGATTCAAATCACATGAGTTTACTTGATGAATTTGATGAGTTAAATAAAAATCATTGTGAATTAATTGAAAAGCATGATGTATTAAAAGTTTCACACACATTACTTGAATCTGATTTTAAGAAGTCTGAAGAGATGGAGAAAAATTTGAGGATTGAAAATGAGATCTTAAAAAGCATAAATTTGAAGATTCAAAATGAATTAGAAACATGTAAGAAAATTAAGATGACACCTACTTTTGATCAATTGCCAAAACCTAGGAAGAGGCATTATAACTCAAACCACTTAAGAAATCCTTTTCCTGGAGTTAGATATTTTTCATGTGGCATTCTAGGACACATCTCACACACTTGCACAATTCACCATAAAACATATTGGGTGTGGAGACCTAAGGTGCATGATCCACAGCATACCACAAATGTATTGTATTCTACTCTACATAAGAAGGAACCCAAACCTGCTTGGGTTCCTAAATCTAACATTTGATAATTTTGCAGGAGGGCTCTCACAAAAGGCCTCGTGAGAGTATGTGGTACCTGGACAGTAGATGCTCTCGACATATGACTGGTGATGCCAACCAGTTTATTGTACTAGAGTTCAGGACTGGAGGTAAGGTTACTCTTGGAGACAACACCACCAAGAAGGTGATTGGCGCAGGTATAATTGTAATTCCAAGAACCTTATGATTGAAAATATTTTGCTTGTAGATGAATTGAAGCACAACTTGCTCAGCATCAGTCAACTCTGTGACAAAGGCTTCATCGTGCAATTCTTTGCAAATTCATGCATTATAAGTTTAAGTAACAACACTATTTTACAGAGAAAGAGGATCAACAATGTCTACATGCTTGATTTAAATAACATTGAATGTGCTACTTCTTTTTGCTTAAAAATAGTGATTGATGATTCATGGTTGTGGCACCAGAGACTTTGTCATGCAAGTAAGAAAAACCTTAGGAAAGTAACCCAAAAAGACCTAGTTAGAGGTGTCCCCAAACTCAAGTTTTCAAAAGACCACCTTTGTGATGCCTATCAACTAGGAAAGCAAGTCCACTCCACCTTTCACCCCATTAAGGACATTAGCACCTCTAGACCTTTAGAAGTCCTCAGATGGATTTATTTCGACCTATTAGTAGTGCCAGCCTGGGAGGGAAAGTCTATGGATTTGTGATTGTTGATGACTACTCAAGGTTAACTTGGACTAGATTTCTTTCACATAAAAATGAGTCTTTTGAGGAGTTTAAAACATTTTCTACTTGGATTCAGAAAAAGCTAGGTTATGAGATTTTGATCATCCATAGTGATCATGGGGGAGAGTTTGAGAATGAAAGATTTGGAGATTTCTGTGAGGCCAATGGGATTAGCAATAATTTTTCAGCTCCTAGGACCCCTCAGCAGAATGGGGTAGCTGAAAGGAAGAACCGGACCTTGGTGGAAGCTGCTAGAGCCATGCTTGCTGAGTATTCACTTCCAAAATATACTTTTGGGCTGAAGCGGTTAACACAGCTTGTTATGTGTTGAATAGGGTGAATGTTAGAGCCAAATTAGAAAAGACACCCTATGAGATCCTTAAGGGTAGGACACCCAATCTTTCTCACCTTCATGTCTTTGGTTGTAAGGTTTTTATTCACAACAATGGGAAGTCTCACTTGGGAAAATTTGATTCTAAATCTGATGAAGGAGTATTCTTGGGATATTCTAGTGTTGGGAAGTCTTTTAGGGTGTTTAACAAGAGAACTTTAATGGTGGAAGAGACAACCCATGTAGTATTTGATGAGTCTGATCCTAAGAAACATGGAGTTAAGAATGATGATGAGGTTGGAGAGATTACTAGTGGAGTAGAAAATTTGGGGAAGGGGCTAAAACACCAAAGTAATGAAGGAGTAGGAGAAGTCACCCAAGGAGTAGAAAATATTGATTTGGATGAAAGGGTTGGACCTTCTCACACTTTGCCTAGAGATTGGAGATACTCTACAAGTCACCCAAAGGATTTGATCTTAGGAGACCTTTCTAGTGGAGTTAAGACTAGACATGGACTTAGGAAGGAGGTGAACCACTGTGCCTTTATCTCAATGACTGAACCCACCACCATTAACCAAGCCCTTACTGATGAGTTTTGGATTTTAACAATGCAATAAGAATTGAATCAATTTGTAAGGAATGATGTTTGGGAGCTTGTAGAAAGACCTAAGGGACAAAGTGTAGTTGGGACAAAGTGGGTCTTTAAGAACAATGTGAATGATTCAGGAGTGGTGGTTAGGAATAAAGCAAGATTGGTGGCTAAGGGGTATAACCAAATAGAAGGGATAGACTTTGAGGAGACTTTTGCCCCTGTAGCTAGATTGGAAGCCATTAGAGTGCTATTAGCCTTTTCATGTTATAAAGGATTTAAGCTTTTTCAAATGGATGTCAAGAGTGCCTTTTTAAATGGGGAAATAAAAGAAGATGTGTTTGTAGAGCAACCCCCAGGTTTTGAGAGTTCCCAATTTTCAAATCATGTTTTTAAATTAAAAAAGGCTTTGTATGGGTTAAAGCAGGCACCAAGAGCTTGGTATGAGAGGCTTAGCACATTCTTACTAGAGAGGGAATTTGTCAAGGGGAGCGTAGATACCACCCTTTTACTTATGAGAGTTGGAGATGATTTACGCATTGTTCAGATTTATGTTGATGATATACTCTTTGGATCTTCTAATAAAAAATCATGTGATGATTTTTCTAAAACAATGAGTAGAGAGTTTGAGATGAGTTTGATGGGAGAGTTGTCATACTTTTTGGGGTTTAGCATAAAATAATTGGAGGTTGGAACCTTTTTAAATCAAACAAAATACATAAAGGATATTTTGAAGAAGTATGAGATGGACAAAGCTAAGCCAATTAACACTCCCATGACTTCTAGTGCTCCATTGGATAAGGACCCAAGTGGTAAGTCTGTTGATCAGAAGAAGTATAGAGGCATGATTGGATCTTTACTTTACTTGACCGCGAGTCGACCTGATATTATGTTTAGTGTTTGCCTTTGTGCTAGATTTCAAGCTGACCCTAAGGAGTCCCACCTCACTGATGTTAAGAGCATTTTTAGATACCTTTTGGGGACCCAAGGCTTAGGGATTTGGTACCCTTGACACAACACTTATTTTGAGATTATTGGTTTTTCTGACTCTGATTTTGCAGGATGCAAGGAGGATAGAAAAAGCACTTCAGGAACTTGTCAATTCATTGGACAGTCTTTGGTCTAGTAGGAAACAAAACTCTGTTGCACTTTCCACTGCTGAAGCTGAGTACATTGCTCTTGAAAGTTGTGTCGCCCAAGTCCTTTGGTTGAAACAACAAGTATTGGATTTAGGATTACCTATAAGCAACATCTCAATCTTTTGTGACAACACTAGTGCCATATGCATACCTAAGAATCCTATCCAACATTCAAGGACTAAGCACATTGACATTAGGCATCACTTCATTAGAGATCATGTGACTAAGGGAGATATTGAGTTACACCATGTGACAACTGAAAATCAATTGGCTGAAATCTTTACTAAACCACTGGCCTTCGACATTTTCAGTTCTTTAAGGGCCAGATTGGGTGTGATTGACATAAATGCATGAAACTTGATCTTTTAGTTACTTTCTTTTGCTTTTGTTTTTTATTTTCTCTTAATTTTTGGTGTGTTTTACTTAGTTTTTCAAAATCGTCACTGAAATGATAACATATTCAATGTCCTTGTTTTTGAAATTTGTAGTCAATGTGTTTTTCATCTCTTAATCTTTTAGATGGTAAAAATATTTTGTGATTGTGTCTCTTTCTCTAACTTATTTTAGTGACATGGTTTTCTTTTCTAATAAAAAATCTATTTCAAATTAAAGATTGTGTATGAAATTAAGAATCTTTCTTAAGCTTGCTTAAGCAAATCTATCTTGTATTTATAATGTTTAAAGTGTTTTTGTCACATCAAGACCCCTCGTTACTCTTATCTTTGATTATTGATTCTGCTTGTGGTAATTCTTCCTTATGTTAGAGAGAGAGCTCCTATTCTCTAATATCTAAGAAGATATACTCACAACTAAGGTTTTTAAGAGGTTATAAAAGAGAATGTAGCTTGCAAAAATAAAAATTTTTTGGCTAATGATGCCAACAAAAGAAGTGCAAAGACGCCAAAATTGAAAATCTATAAAAAGATGCGCAAAGCACTACTCAATTCTTTTTAAATCTTTTAGAACTTAGAAGTTTTGATTCTCAGAGTCTTGATTTTGATTGTTTCGCGATCGTGACAGATTTACTTTGGTTCATTATTTTATAAAGATATTTTTTTTCTGAAACCAAGTGATGGATGGAATCTTTTTCTCATATCCAATTAATTCTTTGAGTTAGGTCATTGATTTCAAAAGATGATTCTACCCTAAGAAAACGTCTGAGCTAAGGATAACCATGACCAGATATTCTACCACTCCTTGGATTGTTGAGATTGTTAACTCATTAACCCACAAGTTTTTAAATCAATCACATGAAATACTACATCATTTTCATGCTTTGGTTTAAAAAAAAAATGTGTGCTTTTGGTCATTTTTTATTCCCTCCTCCTTTTTTCGATATGTCAAAAGGGGGAGAAGTTTATGATGTTTTTTACTTATTGATCCCGAATTTTTACTGCTAACTGTCTTCTTAGTGTTTTGCCATCATAAAAAAGGGGGAGATTTTTGCAAATCTATTTTCATGACTTATATTTTGATGATTGACAAACACTATTGATTCTCTTGGACTGCCTGTTACTTCCAATTTTTCAGAAATCGAAGATCGGACGAACAAACGAAGCCACTTCAAGATTGCGTAGGTTTAGGGTTGAGTCAGTCTGTACTTTTTTTTTTCTCTTCTTGAGTTTATTTGTAATGGTCAAAGAGACTGATGCTAAGTAACCCTACACACACACACTTAAGAGACTTAGAATTTCTATTTTTACTCATATCGGCCAGGATGATATTTACATCATCCTGGCCGATCAGGCTTAAAACAGAAAGTCTAAATAAGGATTCTCAATTAAGGCAGCCGTCATTAACAGATCATCCTGGATGATACGTGTATCAGCCAGGACAATTAGCTCAAAACAGAAAGAAGTTGTCGCCATAGACAATTAAGGTATTCTATATTTTTTAATTATCGGCCAGGACGATCATTGATCGACCTGGACGATATGCTCAAATTATGCCTTAATTAATCAGGAAATAAAGGGAGTAATTAAGGACGATTGATACGATCATATCGTCTTGGACGATTGCAGGATCGGCCATGATGATCTTTTCAAAAACCTTAGTTACTTATGGACGATAAATATCGGCCAGCACAAATTCAGGGCGATGCTCTGGACGATTTTCCTCTGATTTGAACTGATCGGCCGGGACGATCGTGAGATCGTCCTGAACGATCAAGCCAATTTTTAATCGTCTAGTTTGCATTCAGGGCGATGCTCTGGCCGATCTTCTGAGATTTGTACTGATCGGCAAGGCTGATGTCTATATCGGCCTTGACGATATTGTCGGCAACTTGCAATTAATGAGCTCCTTTGAAGCTCTTCTATTTAAGGGCTCTTGTTCATTGTTTTGAATAATCTTTTGCTGCTGCCTTGACCTGAGAAGGCCTTAAGGAGAGAAAGAGAGAGAGCAAGAGAGAGAGGATCTTATGAGGGGGAGCTTGTGAGGGGATTCACAAGGGTGATTCAAGGATCTCTCTGCTTCTTCTTCATATAGAGTTTCTTGTCCGTGGAAGGGTCGGTAGAGGTAAGGTTTTCAGGACTGGATTGTGGTTCTCTGCCATCTCAGGAGGAAGCAAAAGGAGATAGGTTCTCTACCTTGCCGGGGTGGTAAAAAGGACTTCTTTGTGAGGGCTTCTCCGCCTAGCCGTGGGGGCTAAAGGAGAGACACGTTTTGTAGTGCAATACTTAGAGGGTGCCTCCAAGGATTGGACATAGGTCAAGTTGATCGAACCACTATAAATTTCTGTGTTATTATTTTCTTGCTTCTACACTTTAATTTCCGCAATATTTTTGTCTTGTGGTGTGATTTGGTTTTGGTTTGTGATCTTATTGCTTTTGTTGAAAAGATTTTTTAAAAATACCAATTCACCCCCCCTTCTTGGTAGTTCTATAGGGCTTAACATCCCTAACGAACTCTCAACATAGCCTATGTTTAAAATTTCGTAAAGTGGATCTCCTAAATTTAAGGGATTTAACATATAAGTAATTTTAAATAATTTAAAAAATGTATAATAAATATATAACTTTTAAAAATAATTTAATTAAAAATAATCCAATGTATATAAATATATAAGAGGTCCACTGGCCACCTGAGCGAGGTTTTAAAATAATTTTTTATTTCAAAATAATTAATATATTATATATTTAAATAATATATAAATCTAAAAGATAATTAAATAACAAATAAAAAGATAAATAAAATAAGTTTTGTTATCAAAAAATAATTTTAAATTAAAATACAAAATCTCGTAAAAAATATGAGATATTATACATAATTATTTGATTTACAAAGAAATTACTATGAATTATTAAAGTTTGAAACAATTAAAAGCTATTTTAAAAAAATTTTAAAAATATTTAGATTTTTAAAATAATTATTAAATTAAGTAAAATTAAGTATGAAAGTTTTTTGAATTTAAAAATAATTTTTATAAAATGTGTTTTATAAATTTTAGAAAAATAATAGAGTTTTAAATTAATTAATTAGTAATTATATATTTAAGTATATAATTAATTAACTAATTATAAAATACATAAAATAATAATATTGAACAACATTTTAAAATTAAATAATTAAAAAAAGAATTTTAGATACTTTGAAATAAATTTAAAATAATAATTATATAATTATTAGAAAATATTTTGAATTTAAATAATTATTAGTCTAATATATAAATATTTAATTATTTTAATATTTATAAATTACTTAAAATAATAATTTTAATAAGAATTTTAAAATTAAGTAATTTAAAAAACTAATTTTAAATAAAATAAAATAATATTTTTTTTAAAAAATAATTATAATTAATTTTAAAAAATAGCACTTAAATATTAATCATATTATATAATTACTCAAAATTCTTAAATATTAACTTGAATTTTAAATTAAAATATATCCAAACATATTTTTTGAAATAATAAAATATTTGAAATAGAATTTTAAATTAATAAAATACTTATTTTCCATTTTTATAATTATTTATTAATTAAATATAGGAAATAATTAATAACTAATATAGTTTAATATATAATTATTATTTTAAAAATAGTATTATTTTTTAATTAAATGATTTAATTTTCTAAAATTTTTGATATAAAATATTTAATTTTTTATTAATAAATAATTTTAAATTATTTCTTAAACAAATCAGGTTAAAAAAAGGGTTTAAATAATTAAAATTAATTAAAATGGAAACGGCGATAGTGGCGTTGCCGATTATACACGTGGCAGCAATGGTAATGATTATCGCAGCACGGGATTCAGCACTGGGGTCTTTAACCACATTGGATGTGGTCTGTAGCCTTTCGATCGCTTTTAGTTTAAAACCAACAGCTCTGATCTCGTTGGACGGAGGATCTAGCTACGAGATCGAATCTGATCGAACATTTGTCGTAGAATGAAGAGATCCGAATCATTGATCACAAGATCAACATTTCGGATCGGACGTAATATGAAAATTATGTAAATCAAACCCTAAGATAGTTTTTTTGGCTCATTCTCTCGATCGAGTATACCAAATTGAGTGAAATTTGAAACATAAGCTCTAAATATAAAGAACATTCATGGGGCGTAGTGTATACGGTCTAAAATGTGATTATCATAAAGCTAGTTAACGATATGTTTCCTAGACTAAGGTTTGAGTTTTTACTATAGTTTGTTGACGGTTTAACCTTTTAAAGGCTTATTGCACTTGTAGACTGTCCACACTCCTAGTTGTAGAAGAATCCACATTTCAAAATATATGGGATCGCATGGATTTGACTAGGGGGGTTTGATCCTCGGTTCACCGGAGGATCATCACCGGTGAGCTTTCACTGGTGGATTTGGGTTGGGAAAGATGAAAGGAGGTTAGAGGAGCTCACACACAAAATCTTAGGGGATGAGGAGGTCTAGGGAGAAAGCAATTACAAAAGTCCTCTTACATAAACCTTAAACTCCCTATTTAAAGTTCATGGCATTAGATCGACGGCTAAGATCCATCCTAAGGTTAATTAGGAGGGAAAATGAGGTGATTAGCTGTGGTTTGAACCAAGGGAGTAATAGGAAAGGTTTTAATGCATTAAAGGAGTCTTAATTTGACTTAAATAGATCAAATTAACCCAAGGGAGACTTGGGTTAACCAAGTGAAGGGTTGACTTGGTCAACCCGGTCAAAGAGGTCTAAGGGATGGGAGGTGTGAGCTCAAGATGGCTTAGAATTGAATTGAATTTGAATGAGAAAGGTTTTGACCCAATTAGGCCTAGTTTGACCAAATTTAGCTAGTGTTGACCAAGGCATGGGTTGACCCAGTCAACATGGTCAACTAAACCTAAATAGGTGGAGGGTTGAGGCAAAGGTGGGATTGGAATTGATTAGGACTTAAATTAGGCTCATTTGGGCTGAATGGGTCAACCTAAGTTGACCTGATCAACCAGGCTGACCAAGGGCATGGGCTTGGGCCCAATAGATTGGGTTTGACCCACTAAGTCCAAGGGTGGAGATAATTGTGCCCAATAATTATTTAATTTGATTTTAAATCAAAAGGAAAAGAATTATGATTATTTGGGTTTGCCCCAAGGTTTGGGTCTAGGCCTGGATTGGTTAATTTGAACAAGTCAACCCCTTTGACCAAGGGATTGAGTAAAAGCAAGGTCAATAAATGACTGAATCCACCAACCTAAATAAAGTCTTATATGACAATTCTGGATCTTAGCCATGAAAAAAGAGTTAAATCAATTATAAGAAATGATGTTTGGGAAGCTAGTTGAAAGACCTATGGACTAGAGTTTGGTTGAAATAAATGGGTGTTCAAAAATAAAATGAATAATTCTAGAGTAGTGGTGAGAAATAAGACAAGATTGGTGGATAAGGGGTATAATCAAATAGAAAGGATTAATTTTGAAATGACTTTTGCCCATGTACCTAGATTGAAAGCCATTAGAGTACTACTAGCCTTTGCTTATATTAAGGGATTCAAACTGTATCAAATGGATGTTAAGTGTGCCTTTCTGAATGGAGTGATAAATAAATATGTGTATGTTGAACAATCCCCTATCTTTAAAAATTTATAATTTTCTAATCATGTGTTCAAAATAACAAAAGCATTATTTGTATTAAAAAAATACGGAGGGCATGGTTGAAAGGAAAAGTATATTCCCACTAGAAAAGAACCTTTGTTGAGGGGAGTGTAGACACCACCCTATTGAAAAAGGTAGGTGATGAATTACTCAGCATCAAAATTTATATTGATGATATTATGTTTGGATCTTCTAATAAAAATCTATGTGTTAAATTCTCAAAAATAATGAGTAAGAAATTTGAGAAGAGCATGATGGGAGAAGTAGCTTACTTTTTAGGATTTAGTATAAGGAAGAAGGATGAAATTTTTCTTTGTCAATCAAAATACATTAAAGACATCCTTGAGAAATATGAAACAGATAAATTCAAGCCAATCAAAACTCCCATGAGTTATACTGTTCAGTTAGATAAGGATTTAAATGGAAAAACTATTGATCAAAAGAAATACAAAAGAATACTTAGATCACTTATTTAATTCACTACTAGCAAACCTGATATTATGTTTTGTGTTTATCCCTATGCTAGATTTCATGCTGATCCAAAAGAGTCCCACTTGACTGCTATTAAAAGAATTCTTAAGTATCTCTTAAGAACCCCTGACTTAGGACTGGTATCCTAGGCATATCAACTCTTTTAAAATAATCATAGGATATTTTGATTTAGATTTTATAGGATACTGAATTGATTAAAAAATACATATGGAACTTGTCAATTCATATGACAGTCTTTAGTCTGCTGGTTCAGTAGAAAATAGAACTCAGTTGCCCAAGCCATTGTTGAAGCTGTGTATATAGCCTTAGGAAATTGTGTGGCCCAAGTCCTCTAGTTAAAGTAACAAATTATTTATTTAGGATTACCTATAGGCATAATTTCAATCCTTTATGATAACACTAGTGTCATTTGTATTTCAAAAAAATCTAATCTAATGCTCCATGACCAAACCCAATGACATAAGACACCACTTCATTATAAACCATGTTACTAAATGAGACATAGAGCTACACCATGTAGCCATTGAAATCCAACTTACTGATATTTTTACTAAACCAGTGGCATTTGAAACTTTTAGTATCTTCAAAACTACATTAAGTTTCACATATATTAATGCTTGAAATTGCTGCTTTCTATTTTCTAATGCTTTTGTTTTTATTTTATTTGCATGTATATTTCTATTTATGTATTTTTGCTTATGTTTTTAATTTTTCTATTATTTCCCTTCAATTATTTTTAAGAATCAGATCAATTTTCACTATTGATATTGACATTTTAAATGACATTTTTTCCTTGATTTTGGTTTTAAAAATTTGTAAACTGTGATTGACTTCCCTAAATCAGCTAAGAAAAGAAACATCGATGATATCTCTTTTCCTCTAACTCCTTTAATGGTGTATTTTTTTTCTTTTCAAGAAAAATCTATTTCAAATTAAAAGTAGGACTTTGAAATTAATATCTTTCTATCTTCTTACAGTAATATATCTCATATGAATATTATTCAAAGTCATTAAATCACTTCCAAGTTTTTTTTATCAGGTTGTTTCATATATCATATGGATATGATTCTAATTTGGGGGTTATTCTTCCTTATATTAGAGAGTGAGTTTTCTTCTCTTATATCTAAAAGATAATCTCACAACTGAGAGTCTTTAAAGTTTTTAAAAGGAAGCTAGCTTGCAAAAATTGACAAGAGGCACAAAATGAGCCTAAAAAATGAAAAAATGCGCAATAATGGCTAAGTAATTTCAAGATACATCAAAATGTATCACAAATCAAAAGATACGCAAAGTGTACTAGATAATTAAAAAAGAGGCACAAATTAAACCCACAAAAAAATAAGCTTTCTTCTCTTTTGAATCTTCAAATCTTAGAAGAATTTCTGTGCCACTTGATATCTTTAAAAAACCAGATTCTTGAAACTCATGATTTTGATTTATTACTTTGATATATTATTATATCATTTTTTTTTTCTAAAATGGAGTTTAAACAAACCATTTTTCTTATTTGATTTCTTTTATGAATTAAATTTTTATTTTAAAATGATTTTTAACCTGTAAGGAGTCCAAGCTAGTGTTAATAAGATCAATTTTCTACCTTTTCCAAATTTTAGTATAGTTAATTCATTTTTTATTAGTTTTTAATCCAATCACAAGGGAAATTTATCATTTACTAGAGTTCATTGATTAAAAAAATTGTGTTATTTTGTTTTTAATTTATGTTTAATTTGTTTTTCATTTTTTGTGTTATTTTATGCTCTTTTTTGTTTTTTTAGTTTTTGTCTTAAAGAACTCCAGATCATCACTCTCCATATTCTGAAATTTTTTAGTTTTTTTTTTTCATATTTTCCATGATGATCCTCATCATCCTATATAATATTAATAAAAATATACCTCTCCGATCACAACATATCCAACAGTTGATCTAAATTAATTATTGGTGATCATCCCATACAATTTATCCATCGTACTAGATGATCCACATGAAAGAAATTGTTGGACTATTTTAATGGTTTTAGGCCAATCCATTATTACATATAAACCTAGATGATACACAAGTTCATCCTGTACGATCCCTTTATTCAACGATCATACAGGATGACTCCTTAGGATGATCGCTTTATATCTAATCATTTAATATGATATTTGATTATCCTGGATGATAAGATCAACCTTTTTGACCAATCATCTGGATGACATTATTGCATTTGATCGTCCTGGACGATCTCACGATATTCCTGATTGTATATAAATAACTAATCTCAAGCCTATTCTTCACTTCAACCATTCCAATTCTCTTCTCTCTTCCTCAAGCTTTAAGTTCTTGGATATGGATGGTGATAAACGATCACATGTATTTACAAGCAGCTCTTCCAGGAGTGCTATCGATTCTCACTTTATTAAGGTAGCTAATGAAGCTGCTTGAAAATGCTACAAATCTATAGGGATTAATCCCTCAAAGGTTATCAATCAAGAGGTGTTGAACTATCATGTACTACACCTCTTTTCTCACACTACTCTTGGCTTAGTTCTCACACTTACTTTCCCCTTTAATTTCAAACAACTTGTCAAATTTTTTGCCAGTCTCCATCTAAATTTTGATTTTGCTGAGATCTAATCGTATGTTAATGGATGCCTTATTGAAATAACATATCAAGATTTATATGAATTTCTCCATCTTTCGACCACTGGAGACAAATTTTATATTTTGGCTTCAAATCCTGACTTTAATTAGAGCCCTACAAATACCCTTAATCGAGTAACCAAATCCCCCTTTCATGACTTTGTAACGACTTCATTACTGAAAGATACCTTAACCATGCAACACATTCTTCGTACCTCCATTATTCCAGAAGCCGGGGATCAGATCCATATTACCCCCATCCTGTCACTCACCACATACTACATAATGGCTCATCAAAATTTTAATACTACTGATCTTCTAATTTGATACATTGAACATCAAACCAACATTAGGGATCCCAACCACAAAAGAAATCCAAATCTTGCCTTAGGACATATCATAGCCTATGTCCTCGAAACCCAATACAACCTTCAATATCTAGGCCCGCCTGATCACCTCTTATTTTTTACTCAAATAGCTCCTTCCACATCCTTCATAGCACTCGTCATCATCCTTTGCATGATGAGGTTGTGTTAGAAGAAGGACATATACTTGCACCTATCCCTAACCACCAACACTCCTAGTTCAATCAGCTGGTTTAGAGTTTTGACCAGTGGGAAGCCAAATTTGAGTATTATGTCACCGAGATAGTAACAACATGATCAGGATGTAGCTTGATTTGAGGCATATGCAGTCCACCAATTACAGTAGCACGACCATGATATAGCTTGGTTTGGCGAGTAGTTTTCTTATCTTCACTGATACTTTCAGCTGCCACTACCACCACCTCCACTTGATTAGGGTTCCTTTTTTTCTACTAGTCTATAATTGTTTATTTCTGTGTGTGTACTGGTTCTCTTTTATGTATTATGTTTTGTTTAGTATTTCTCTTGTTTTCTTCTTTTTTATGATGTCCAAAGGGGAGAGTAGTATGTTATTTGCTTTTACTTTTAGTGGAATTTACTTTATTCTAATATTGTTATTTTTTTTTTTCAATTTTTTTTCTTTAGTTTAAAAAATTTATTTCTTACTTGATCTAAAATTTGTAACAACAATTTTTGCCATCATAAAAAAAGGGGACATTATTATAAATTTTGATCCAAATACTATGATTTTGATGATAACAAATATTATTGTTTCTTTATCGTTACTATTATTGCATATCTATTTTGTTTGCCCTACTTATTAACCTTTTAGGTCCACAAAGATCACTTACAATGCAAATCAGCTAAAGATCAAGTGGATTAGGGTTGAGTCTGCTTGTAATTTCAATTTAATTTATTTTTTATCTTTCTTGAGTCAAATCTTGAATATGGTGGACCCCAAACTAAGTAGCATTGCACACACACACACACACACTCAAGGGGAGAATTTTTATTTGTTATAGATTTTTTCTATTTTTGACCCAATTATATATGATGATTTGCAATTATACTAGATGATTAGTTAAAATTGTAACCCTGATTAGTGAATCCATGCTAATATCAAGTGACTAAACTAATCATACTAGATGATCTATATCATCCAGGATGATCAATTTAGATGATAAAAAATAAATGCCAATCATAATTTAGGTACTATTTTAATTTTTAAATTTTATTCTAATCATATAGGACGATATACATCATCCTGGATGATTTATGGCAATCATGCCTAAAATGGTCTAGTGATTAATGAAATAATTACAGTTAAATTTTTTAATCATATCATACATGACGATCCATTTGGATCGTACTGGACAATTTTGTATATTTCGTTGGACAATCCTCTATTGTCCAAAGATGAAAAATTATAATTTTCTTCTAATCATCTAGGAGAATTATATTGGACGTCCTGAGATGGATGCGGGAAGATATGAAGATTGTCATCCATCATCCCATGTCGTGCTTGAAGATAAATATAGTATCTTGAACTAATCATCCCAGATGATCTCAAGATCGTATTGGATGATCTGTATAAATACTTTTACTGATCGTATAGAGCAAAGGTGATCATCTTGATTGAAAAAGCTATTTTATACTAATTAAAAAATTTTCATTCTGTGATTGAAAAATCTAATTGTATTGTTATCATAAAAATATTTTTCTTCTACATCAAAGGGTTATTGTTTTGTTCTAAAATATTTAGAAAGGTAAAAAAAGATTTTTCTTTTTGTTTAAGATTTTTTAAGACTATTAATTCATCCCCCTATTGGTTAGCCTCAGGCTAGTTCTTTAGGGTTTAACACCCCTCACAAACATTCAATATCTTTATTTTTATTATATTTGTTAAAGTTTGAAAAAAGATAAAAAATATTTTATTAATTATTTATTATGTGATATTTATTTTATTTTGATCTTTTTTGTATGCTTACTAGATCTAGTAAGGAGCATTTGTTGTTTAATTATGAGATAAAAAAGGATCCTTAAAAAAATAAAAATATTTTGGAGATGTTTGAACCAATACAAAATCAAGTCCATTCTAGACTTCTTAGAGAGTATGCTAATCTTGTAGTAAAAGAAATCCATCAGAGTACTAGTGGACCTTCTTTCCAGGCTAATAACTTTGAATTGAAACCTACCATACTTCAAATGATTCAAAATTTTCAATTTTGGGAGACTCCTGTTGAGGATCCTAACCTACAAATAGTTAACTTCTTAAAAATTTATCCAACATTTAAGTATAACGATACAAATGGTGATGTTATTCTATTTATATTATTCTCATTTTCTCTAAAGTACAAATCTAGGATGTGGTTAAATTTCTTGCCCTCAGGCTTTATAACCACTTGTAATGAGTTGGCACATTAATTCTTAGCTAAGTATTTTGTACCTTTAAAATTGCTAAACTTTGGAAAGAAATCAAATATTTTGCCCAGTTTGAGGGAGAGTTAATTTATGAATATTAGAAGAGATTTAAGAAAATGCTTAGGAATTATCCTCATCATACTTTACCCGATTGGTTGGCTATTTAGATTTTTTATAATAGATTCGTAAGATCCCTTAGGTTGAGAGTAAGTATAGCTATTGGAAGATATTTAATGTCTAAGCCATATGATGAAGCATATGAATTAAATGAGAAAATGACTGCAAATAATTTTTACTAGCTTTCTGATAAGATAAATCTTGAGAGAGTAGCTGGTGTGTATGAATCAGATGCATTATCTATTTTGACTATATATATAGCGATAATTTTAAAAAATGTTAGAAATTATTAGAGTTAGAATTGGATCACATATACATAATATTTACACCAATCCTTTAGTATATCATATTCATGTGAGTGTTGTAGCATCTATGTGAAACACCTTAAGTAAAATAAGTCAAACTCTTAAACATTGAGGTCCCTTTTAGTATAATGGTTGGAATTTTTGTAAGAAACTCTGTAGTTAAATGTGCTCATCCCAAAGCAATTCAGGGATGAGTGACCTACTAGAAAGTTACACAAGCAGGACAAAATAATGAGGCTCTTAAGCCAAAGCAGATAATATCTCAATAGTTAAGGGTTCTAGTTGTTCAAATGGTATCAGAGCAATACATCAGCTAGAAGATGGGAACTAAGTGCCATAAAAGAAAAAGTGCTACGCTATGGGAGCCACCTCTTTGAACCTTATATAGGACAAAGAGTTACATGGCGGGAGCCACCACTTGAAATTATATGGGCCACCTCTAAAATCTTATCTACCTAGTAGATGATTTTGAGATAAAGATGCTGACAATGATGTTAGTTACTTAAGTGGGGGAGATTGTAAAACCCCTTAAGTAAAATAAGAGAAACTAACAAATATATTAAAATTTTGGAGAGAACTATTAGTGCTACTAGAAAAGATTAGACTATTAAGTTAGATGATGTACTTTTTGTATATAAGATTGATTTTAAGAATCCTATTAAAATATCCCCTTATAAGTTATATTTGAAAATGTTTGCCACCTTCGTGTAGAATTAGAACATAAAGTATTTTAGGCAGTGAAAGAACTAAATTTTAATCTTAAGAAAGTAGAAGAAAAGAGATTAGTAAAGTTGAATGAATTAGAAGAATTTAGAAATGTGACTTATTAAAATGTTAAGATTTATAAAGTTAAATTTAAGAAATAACATTTTTTTTTTAAATTAAGAAATAACATGATTATAATTTTCTTAAGAAAAAAATTTACCCATAAATAATAATTTTTTCTCTTAACTCTAGATTAAAATTATTTTGAGAATAACTAAATCTATGTGCTCAAGACCATTCATTGTTATGAAAGCATTTATCTATGGAGTTGCTGAAATTTAGTTACATACTTTTAAAGTTAATAACCATAGATTGAAATCTTATTTTCCTCAAAAAGAATAATTAATATAGTCAAGCTGAAAATTATGAACTTAGTGCTCATGGGAGATAATCCAATTACGTTCCATGTTTTGAATTTCTTATGTGTTATGTTATTTGATCTTAGTCTTTAATTACTTATGTTTATCTTTTTCTATTATGTTATTTGCATTTAATTTAAATTCTTGTTATACTTAACTATTGAATGTTATTATCTACATAACGCTTGTACTTTGATTACTTATTTAACCATAATAAAAGTGATAATTAAAAATGACGTACAATTAAAATAATAATAAAATCCTAGATGATAATTTGAATGTACAATACATAATAATTTATAGTTTTAAAGCTTAAAAATTAAGTAATATAGCTTATTTAAGTTATTGACATATTTTTAATTTAGAAATTATACACTAATACAAACTGCTGAATTGAAGTAAGAGTAAATGTGTTTAGAAAAAAGAAGTGTGTATCTTAAATTAGAAATATCATAGAAAACTTAAATATGGAATTAGTTATCTTATCAATTTCTAACAATAAATCAATTAGGTTGCTAGAAGATGAAAGGAAATTGATATTCAAAATCATTAATTATATACTCTAAAAGTAAGAAAAAGTAAAAAATATGAAAATTTAAAAATTTGAAAAAGAAATAAAGACGAGTGCATTAAAAAATTGATATATGTTGAAGCTTTAGTCCAAAAACATCCTAATACTTAAATCAAGTAGGACAGGATAAGAGAACAAATACATATAATTGTATACTAGTAAACTTTTAATTTAACTACAAGCATAACAAATTCTTAAATAGTACATTATTTATTTTTGAAATTAGAAGTCAATCTTACACATACGCCTATAGTGAATATGTTCAATATAAAAAAAAGAAAGGGTGACTAATTATGATAATTATTATAACCTTTCAAATTAGAATTATAACTTTGATCATTCCAAATTACTTTTAGACAATGATTTATTATCTTACATTTTAATAATTTTTAATTATCAGTTTTTTACTTTGATTATTAAGTTAATAAAAAATTGATTTCACCATTGCTTGAGGACAAGCAAGAGTTTAAGCTAGGGGAATATATTAAGTGTAAATTATAAATTATTTATTATGTTTAAAATTAAAAAAAAATGTGTTATTTTAGTTATGTTTGTGTTGTGAAAGTTCAAAGGATGGTTGTGAAATCACTTGAACTATTGAATGAAAAACCAAGAATGGAGTGAATTGGTGTTTAAAAAAATTTTCTTTCAAAATTTTTTTGAAATATTTAAACTACATTCACAACTTAAATTTAAAATAAAAAATTTTCATGTAGAAGTGAAATATCAAAACAAACAATGAAAATTATTTTTGCTTTTGTTTTATTAAAATAATCAATAATAAATATATTTTTTTTTCTTTTTACTATTTCAATTTTTTTTTTCTTTTTTAAGAAAGAAGTATCCTTAATCAACCATAGATTATGTATCACAAAATCACCAACCACAAACCAATCACAAAAATAAATGGGTAAAAGAATAAATCTCTAGAATGTAATTGCAAAAATAAAATAAAAAATAAAGAAACTTTATAGTGGTTAGGTCATCTTGACTTATGCCCACTTCCTGGATTCCTCATTTTTGGATATTGCACTAAAACACTTTAATGCCTCTCCTTTTTGCCCCACAGTAAGGTAAAATAGTCCTCATATGAATCACTTCCACTTATGATGTGACTGAGTGTAAAATCCCATTCACCTTCCTTGATACGATGGAGTAGCCAAATCCCTTTCACCTTCCCCATTATAACAGAGTAGTCGAATTCCTTTCAACAACCCTGCATAATGGAGTAGTTGAATCCTTTAACCTTCCTAGTGTAGCTAAGTAACCAAATCCATTTCACCAACCCAGTGTGGTGGAGTAGCCGGGCCCTTTGACCCCAAGATATTCTTCCCGTAGTTTTCCTTAAGATAGACGCTGAATTATGGAAGAAGGTGGACATTCATTGGAGCAACCATGTATAGACTCTCTCTCATGCTCCCTTGAGGCCACAAGGCTTTTTCTACCTCTCACAACTTCTCCTCTCTCTCCCTTGTCCAAAACTCTCTCTTCAAACCCTTGCTTATAGAAGACTCATGCCCCTTGACTATTAGAGACTCTCTCAAACAAAGTAAGAGAGATGTTTAAATATTAGCCTTCAAGAAAACCCCAATTTTTAATTTAACCACCATTATTTGTACAATATGATATATGTATCATACAATATGATTAGGTTAAATATCCTTTCATAGTATTATATGATGAATAATCTACATTATGATTAGTTAAAGAATTTTAACTTATTATACTATTTGAATGAATAATAATACATTATGATTAGTGCAAATCAAGATCAAATCATACATGGGAAACTAAAAGTCATCTAGAGAGCCCTCAAGTGAGTCATATAACATGATCTTATGATAATACTAGATGAACCAAACTTCAAGCAGAGACTTTTCGGGCAGCTCATACTATAAAATCTATTATCGTATATTATGATATATAATTAATTAGATCCCATTTAATTTCTCTATCAACTAATCTAATTAGGTAATGATTTAAAAGATTGTACAATACAAAATGATTTGTATAGTATGAACAATACAAATTTTAAAATTCAAATTTGCTTATTTTATATAAGTTAGATTCAAAGATGGGATTTTCAGTTATAGCTAATTATCTAGTATGATATATGGTTGCACTGTACAATTAGTAAAATTACTAGATTGGCAAGGGGCGAGGGGGTGAATTGTGAAAACTTTGTAGCAATAATTAAAAACCTAAGCAGTAGTTCTAATTTTTGCTATTTTTAAATTTTAACATGAAACTTTAACTACTATGAAGGCAAATAGTTTAACTCAACGTGTAACAATGAAATCCTTTTTTTTTTCTTTCACAATTTCACCAAGCAAATATTATGAAAATAAAATGCAAGAAAATAATAAAAAACGATAAGGAAAAAGCACACCGGAATTTTATAGTGGTTCGGTCAAATCATAACCTACGTCTATTCCCCGGAGTCCTCCGCTCCGGGAATTTCACTAGAAACTATAGCTCTCCTTTTGCCCCCATCGGCAAGGTGGAGAAGCACTTACAGGACTCACTTTCACTAACCCGACGTGGCGGAGTGCGAAGCACTGTTTTCACCCTCCTAGCGACGGCATAGTACCTTCTCATTTTTCTCCCTCCTGGAGAAGGCAGAGTACCTTTGAGGTCACGGATGTAGAAGAGTCTCCTCAGAGAGCCTCCCATAAATTCTTCCCGGGCCATAGGAGGAGCAAGATGCAGGAAGAACGGAGCAACCGTATGATCTCCCTCACACCTCTTCTCGCTCACCAAGCTCACCTTCTCCTTCCTCTCTCAAACCCTAAAAACTTCTCAAGAGCTCTCTCCCAAGGATTCCCTCTCTAATATCGTTCCCCTCTCTCTATCTCTCTCAAAAAGATTACTAATTTGATACATAAAATAGGCTTCAAAATCCCTGAAATATTTAAAGTAGTCGTTACTATCGTACAATACGATTTAACATCATATAGTATGATATGTATAATTTTGCTTCGTCCTAGTACGAAGGTTTACAAACAGTTTAAATATAATCGTATAGTACGATATCACATCATACGGTATGAGTCCAAACACTTCTGTTCGTACAGGACGACAGTCAGGATGATACTAAATCGTCTCTGTACATCGTATAGTACGATCAATGTCATACCGTATGATTAAAAAAAATCAAGGCATCGATCAGGATGATATTCAGGACGATCCAAAATCATCCTCTGTTCATCATATGGTATGATATATATCATATAGTACGATGAGTCAAAAATAAGAGATCATCCAGGACGATGTCCAGGGCGATAAAAAATCATCTCTATTCATCGTATAGTACGAACGTGTTCGTACCGTACGATTACCAATTATCAATTAAGCCTTGATTTACTCTAGTAATCACGGGTTAATTTTAAGTAAGTATTTAAAATAAATCTATTTTGATTGAAAAGAAAATATAGTTATGAAAAATATTAATTTTCTTTGGGAAATATTTAATTTTGAATTTTGAAATTGAACACGTCATTATGAACGGTATATCACCTTGGGAGGCGATCATATCATTCCCTAATGGGTTCAAATTTTAAAATTTTAAATTTATCCGAATTGTCACAGCCAAACTCAAGGGGGGACAACATATAATCTCGGAAGATCAAAATTATGTTCAATCGATTATTTAACAATAATAATTTGAATAAGAGAACGTTAATTTCATAATCAAAATCACAATAAAAATTGATATATCTCTCCGAGGAAAGAAGTTATAAATCACTATTGATCGTTTGAAAATGGAGGTAATGATCGTTGAAATTTGAATTTCCCAAAGAGAATTAATTAGGGTTATTGAAAATTTTGATTTTGGAAATCAGGTCTGGGTTTCTAAATCTCCTACGAGCGCAAGCCCTCGTAGTTAATTACATCGTAGAAAATAAGAATTTCCTATGAAAACTCTTGATTAAAATAGCAGTGTAAATTTTATTTAAGATTTCAAAGTTAGATATCAAAGGAAGTTAAGGTTTAGAATTTCAAGTGGGATTGATTCAATGTTGAACAGTTATTTTCAGAGTCAAAGGAAGAAGGGTAGGAGGCACTTGAGATTCTGAAACAATTCAGAAATGCCCCAGTCTATCCTAAGTGTTGGGCTCGAATTTGATGGAAAGAGATTTAATGTTTAAGTGGTCAATTTTATTAGAAATATGAGATTCAATTCCTGGAGGTTGAGGTCTTATGGTCGTGCTAGCCTCGGAACCTAAGTCCAAATTGGGCATTTAAAATTGGCCCGAACCTAGCTAATGTAGCGCAAATCTGGACTTACCCCGGCATGGATTTAGAAGCCAGCTAAACCACCTAAACACTTTTAAAAAATTATGTGTCCGGTCTTTTAATATTGAGTGGTAGGGACGTTGTTTATGAAAAGTTTTTTTTTAGAACAGGCCCGACATCTTGAGCAGATCCTAAATTAACCCCTTAGACTTATGTTGGGTTTGATGTCTAAATAAATGCAATTAAATATTAGACTCCTTTTAATTTGTTACTAATGCGATGCATGCTAATTGACTCGATTGAAAGCAAAATCAATATGTAGTAGTTTAAAAATATTTTGGCTTAGAAAATAGATTTTTACCTGGCCTAGATTCCATAACATCCCCTTGACAGATCGGCACCCTCATAGGCCAGGTGGTCTGCCAGAACCCGCAGGCGGGGAGATGCCTAACAAGAAAGATAAGTTTTAATATGAATGCATGAAAAACCCTCGGCGAGTCCGAGCTTACTTCTTAGGACCATTTAGAGTTTTTATCTTATCTTAAATATTTTATTTAATTAAAGTAGAAGAATTTTTGATAAATCCCTCAGAGCCTAAATTTGAATTCCAGGTTAAACCAAATACGGTATGCAAATAAAAAGACTAGAAAAGCATACAGTTCTAATGCATAATCAATTAAAAAAATCAACTAAATTAATTATTCAAATTGAAAGTCCATAGACAAGTGCCCTTATTATTACATCACAGAATATACAGAAAATTAAAGTGGCCGGGCACCACTAACAACAACCCGAATTTCTAATCCTAAATCAAATGACTTTGAGATTTGGGATTCTTCTCGTTGTCCATTTCTTCATCTTCTCATGAACATCTTGATCCGTCGGTTCCGGATATCCAAATGAAAAGAAACTCCCCCTTGATCGATTGTTATCTTTCCTCTTTGGATATTTGAAAAGTATCCTAATTTGATTTCCAAATGGAAGAAGACTCTCCCCTTTAGGGATGTCTTATTCTCTTTGGAATTTAAATTGGATATTAATATCCCAAACTCAAGTCATTTCAAATAATTACAACCTTATTCAATCAAATTTATATTAATTTAAATAGAAAAATCTAGACTCGATCCTTCAAGGTTATCCTAATAATCAGCAGTTGTATATATATTCCCATGTAGTTATGATTTGAAGATTGAAATGCATTTTTTAGCCACAATTGGCCATGCTCTTTTTGTTTAAAGGGGGTCTTAGCATCTTCTGAAGCACCTATGCAAAGAGTATATATATATATTTTTATTTTTATTAATTGCCCCCTTTAATTTCAGCTCCTTGTATGAGCATAGCCACCTGATAAGATTGCACAAGTATAATTCGTCCCTAACCTAGGGGTAAATCTAACGCGCAATCACACAGAATGCAGGAAGTAAGTAAACACATCATTTCTACACTAGCAAACAGCATGCAATGAAAGCTTGAAAAATACGGCACATAACTGCATAAAGTAAAACACCGGCCTATCCTAAGACTAGAGTCGGTGATCTTAGCAAACCATCTAAAGTGTGTGAGGTAGGTCATGTAGTTTTGATATGTCCTAAATAGGATTATTAATTAAAGTTATTTAAGATTCGATTGGTTGAAAGGTTTAAGGGAAATTTAATTAAAATTTAAATCTTAATGATTTCAAATAAATTTTAGAATTAATTCTTAATTATTTGCTGGAAACCACCTTTGTTTCACACCGAGGCCATGAACTTTATTTCACTTTCCTTGGGGCTAAGCAAATAGCCTCGTAGGCCTGGGTTACCCAGTGGTACCCGATATAATTAAGTGTTTTGATTTAATTAAGGTTTGAAATTTAATACATTTTATTAAAAAAAAGGTTTGATTGCTGATTTTTAAAGTTAATTAATTTAAGCATTACTTGATTCGTGGCGTTGTGCCACCAGGCTCGAGGAACCAACCTTCTTTGGACACTTAGCCCCGCAGCCCGGAGTAGTCCAGGCGATAAACCAAATTAATGTAATTGAATTAAGGATTTTAAAAGGTGAAATAATTAATGATTAATTTATTTTAAGGATTAACACCCCTCAGAATTCATTCGTGTCGTTGTGCCACCAGGCTCGAGGAACCAGCCTCCTTAGGACACTTAGCCCCGCAGCCCGGAGTAGTCCAGCCGATAAACCAAATTAATATAATTGAATTAACGATTTTAAAATGTTAAATAATTAATGATTAATTTATTTTAAGGTTTAACACCCCTCAGAATTCATTCGTGTCGTTGTGCCACCAGGCTCGAGGAACCAGCCTCCTAAGGACACTTAGCCCCGCAGCCCGGAGTAGTCCAGCAATTAAACTTCTTCTTTGGGATGGTTGTTATGTTTTAAAAGGTTTGTTGAGTGTTTTAAACATTAAACTAACATTTTCTGGAGTTTAGAATTAAAAAAAAAAACAAATTCTGGAATTTTTCGGATTACTCTGATCATTTAATTAAGAGGGAGGGGTGAAATTGACATTTTGAATTTGATGTTTTTATAGAATTTTAATATTTTTAATAAATATTAGACATTATTATGAGTTGAATTCAAGTGAGTTTGACTGATTTGGATTTTTCTTTAATTAGTTATGAATTTTCAAAGGTTTAGGTATCTAATGAATTTTTAAAATCGCTTAATTAGAGGGTCTTTTTGCAAATTTGCTCCAAATGGGGTCCCAACTCCTTGAAATCAGTTCCAAAGGTCAGGGATGACCTAAGAAGAGATTCACAAGTGTTTGGGAAATTTTTTGAATTTTTAATTATTATTAATTAATTAAATAATAAAAATATTGATTTTTACTTAAAAATAAGTTAAAGTTTAATCTGCTGTCCAATCAATTGGATTTTAATTTTCGTTGGTTAAGCCTTCAAATCAGATCAATTAGAGAGGTTATACATAATTTTTGGGTTTAAAATGGATTTATTATATTTTCTGGAAGTTTTAAGGCTTAATTAAGGGTTTAAATTCAATTAGGCTAATTAAGGGGCTTAAGTAATTCTAAAACCAGTGAAAATTTTCCTATAGGCTGAGAGTGTCACTAAGTTTAAATGTACAATTTTTTGAGTCAAAACGGTGTGGATCCTAATTTGAGAATTTTCTAAATTTTCTAAACAAGTCCTTAATTTTTGTCCTTAATTGTGTCACTAGGTTTAATAGGTTTGAATCAAAGTTTTGTTAACCCTTGGACAAGCATGAAATAAGCACCTACAATAACAATCCAATCCTAAATCTAGGAGAGCCATAGACTATGTGGTGTGTGTTTCCTAAACATGCAAAGTTTGATATTAATTAAGGTGGTAATATTTTGATTAGTAAATGATTAGAACATAATCATTCACTAATCATTCCCCAACGAATTCCATTAATCCTTCCAATCTACATTTAAGATTCCAAAGAATCTCTCAAATCTTTAGAATTTATGTACATATATTTTAAAATAGATTTAAAAAGGTATATATATAAATCTAAATATATATAAATATATGTTTTAAATTAAAATAATTCAAAATATTATTAAAGTGAATTTACAAATGATTGAGAGATTTACTGATTTTTCAAAATCATTTGAAAATAAATTCATAATATTAAAATAATTAATATAATATTTAATTAAATATTAATCACATAATGTGGACATTCAAATAATTTGATATAATCAAAATATATTAAGTTTTAAATTTTGAAAATAGTTTTAAATTGAAGCTTTCAATTTTCTAAAAAGTTATATGTATTATTTGTATTTTTATGATTTAAAATGAATTTCTTTTGAATTTAGAAAGTTTAAGATAATTAAAACATTTTAAATTAATTAAAATGAAAATTATTAATAAATCAAATTAAATTAGGTTTTAAATATTTCTGAAATTTTAAATCACTATTAGTCATTTGATTTGAATTTTCAAAAGTATTTAAATCTAATTCCAATTAAAATATAACATACATATATATATATATATATATATATATATATATATATATATATATATATATATATATATATATATATATATATATATATATATATATATATATATATATATATATATATATATATAGCTACATTTAAATAATATTAGTTAAGATTTTTGGAAATTTAAAATATCTTAAATTTTAAGATAAAATTTGAAAATTTAATTATATCTAAACAAATATGAATTTTAAAATATTTAATATCTAATATTTAAATTATTTAAAACAAAATTAATACTTTAAATCAATATAAGTTAAAGAAAAGTAATTAATTCTCTAATAATTTTATTGTATAAAACATATTATTTATTTTTTTATTTAAAAATAATTATTTTTGAATTCTAAATGATTTAAAACAAGTTTTAAATCATTTTAAACGAATTTGGCGGCGGGCTACACATGTGGCGCCTCCTGCTTCGTCCAGCGCAGAGGCGACGACAAGCAATGATTGCCGGATGATTGGCTCGGCCGCGGCTCACGCGGAAACCACTTATCCACGTCGGCTCAGATTCACAGCCATCGAATTATCTGCGTGAATGAATGAACGACCCAGATCCAATCCCGCACTCTGATCTCATGGAGAGAGATCGGACGGCGGGAGTTTGATCCCGCGGTCTGGATCAAATGCCCAGATGCCGTCGGGCATGGGTTACAAAACCTAGCGGCTAATACACATTGGACCAAACACAGACAAATGAAATATCGTCCGTTGATCAGACGATCAACGGCCAATATTTTACATACCTGATCGAGACCACGAACACGCCCTAGAAGTTGTTTTTATTCTTGTTCTTTCGATCCGATCAATGAAACTTAATCAAATTTTAAATATAGATCAAATAGATGAACATAAATAATGGGGAATATTTTATTTAGATTAAAATGAGTTCTACGAAAATTTATTTAGATAAGTGTACCTAGCTCTAGGGTTTCGATATTCACCTTGATTTTCGGACGGATTGAACCATTAAATGGATGGTTGAGCTTGTAGACTGTCCACGATTAAGTTTCTAGTTGAATCCACACTCCGACGCTCCACGAATTGCCTGGAATGAGCCTTAGATGGATTGGAAATTAGCTCGCCGGAAGATTGCCAGAGAAGGCTTTGACCGCCGGAGTTTGAGTGGGGAAGTAGATGGAGGACTCAAGAGAACTCAATGGAAACAAGAGTTCGGCTGGAGAAGGTTTGAGATGGTGAGAGAGTGCTCGGGATTCGAATCAGGGCTCCTTAGGGCATTTTCCCCTATTCAAACGTCCCCAGGTTACTTGGGCGGCTAGGATCAAATGGTTGGACCTCCAGATGCTGCCATGTGTCACTGGCAGTTGGTGGGAGCAGAAGAATCAAAGGACTAAAGGAAATCCTACATGGAAAGTGTCTTTTATCCTTTATTTGGACACATGGAGTAATAGGGGCTGTTAGATCTAGATCCAAGGGTCAAGATGAGCTTTAGGAAGGTTCTAGACCTTAACTAATCTGCTGGATTGCTTTGGGTTTTAGTTTAACAAATTTGATTAAGGATTTTAGCCATTTGGAAGCTCCTTTGACCACCCATTGACTGTTTGACCAGTCAATGGGCCCAGGGATGTTGATGTGGCAGGTGAGAGGTATTTTGGAATTACTGGAATGACTTGATAGAAGATGGACTAGCTTGGGTCAAGCCTATTTGATGATTTAAGCTTCTTAGAGAGGTTTGTTGACCAATCAACTGGTCAACAATATGTGAGGTGGCAGCTAAAATCATTTGAGAAATTAATTAAAATAGTTTGGATATGGTTTGAAAAAATTTGCTTTCATTTGGAATTTAATTCAAAGTGGAAAGATTTTGGTCAACCTAGGTTGACTGGGTCAACCAGATTGAACCAAAGTATGGGTCTAGTCTAGACAGGTTTGAGACAATATTTGGAGTTCGGTAGAGGTAATTTCAGGGATTAAATAGGCTATCTGGGTCAAATAGGCTTATTGGGCCCTTAATGGGCCATTAAGCAAAAATTGGTTGACTTGGTCAACCAGGTGGGTCCAGGGTCTAGAAATAAATTCAACAGATTCAAAATATTATTTTGAGTCTATTGAAAGTGGTCCCAGGGTTTGTAGGGTTTGATTTGGCTAAATGGGCTTTATGGGGCCCATTAAGGGTCGTTTGGGTCGATCTTGATTGATCTGGTCAATCAGGTTTACCCAAGGGTTGGGAATGGGTTCGACAAGTTTGAAATTATATTTCAAGACAAATGGGAGTGATTTCCTGGCCTAGAGAAGTCATTTGGGTCAAAACACCTGTTTGGACCCTTAAATGGCCTCTTGGGTCAAACCTGTTACTTGGTCAACCAGGTTGACCCAGGGGTTGGGAATGGGTCCAACAGGTTTGAAATGACATTTCAAACTTGTTGGAGGTGGTTGCGTTCAATTTGGAGTTCATTTGGTTTGAAATCCCTATTTGAGCCCCATAGGGGTATTTTGGTCATTTTGTGCTCAAGACCACTATGGGCTGAAATGAGTCCAGAAAAATATAGTTTATTGATCAACATGTCAGGATTAATGGTCTGGAAGTGACTAGAGGCTTTGGTGAAGGCTCTAAGGTCAAAATTCACTGGGTGGCAAGTCCAGTGGCATTGGTTGTAAATATTTGAAGGTTTTACAACCTTTGGATTTTAATTTAGTTTCTAGGGTCAGAGACCTCAGAATGGGCTCAAATTTGGAGAGTTGTCTTCAGAGACATGTCCCATCATTATTCAACTAATAGACTCTGAATCGGAGGTCATCTAATTGGGTTTTGAAGTGTTTGAAAAATTCACTGGAAAAGGCTTTCAGAATTTGGACCTTTGGCCTTGAATTTTGGTTTCAGATTCTGGATTTGGGTTAGATATTGGATTTGATTGATTAGATGTCTGGATTGTTTTATGATCTAGGTAGATCCTAAAGTCTGACTTCTCGAAGGGTCTTAAGGTCTAGAGTAGATCTTAAGGTCTGAAGTCTAGAAGGATCCTAGGATCTAGAATAGATCCTAAGGTCAGGATTCTAGGAGGATCCTAGAGTTTGAATTGATTTGGAGATCTGATTGATTTAGGGTCAGGATTGGTCCAAGTGACCTCATACAAAAATGAGGTCAACAAATTGACCCCTTATATGTGTGATAGAATAAAATTCTATTGCACATATTGGCGTTGACCGAGATTAAAGATCAAGTTTGGAATTTTGATCCTAAGGGAATGAAAAGTTCATCCCTGGGGAATTTAGATTTATACTAGGGTAGTGCCACGGAGGGCTTATTCTACCACTAGTGGGTCGAATCCTAAGGGTAAAAGATATCTAACCCTAAAGGAAAAGAAGATTTGGGTGATTGTATGGAAAGGAAGAATTCCTAACTATAGAGGATCAGATTGGTATTCTGATTCTAAAGGAAAGGATGTCTAACCTTAGAGATTGAATTTGGGTTTGATTCTAAGGGAAGGAAAGACCTAACCCTAGAGGATTGGGCTTTGATTTGATTCTAAGGGAAGGGAAGTCCTAACCCTAAAGGATTGAGTTTTGATTTGGTACTAGGGTAGTGCCACGAGGGGCGTACTCTACCACTAGTGGATCTAATCCTAAGGGAAAGAGGAAACATAACCTTAAGGAGAAGAGGATTGGATTTGGATTTATATTAGGGTAGTACCACAGGGGGTGTACTCTACCACTAATAGATCTAATCCTAAGGGTAGGTGGACATATAACCTTAAGGAAAAGAAGGTGACTTAACTATAGTGGGGCCTGGCAGGCTTAAATTCACTATTAGTTAGTCGAGATCCTAGGAGATAGGAAGCACGGGGACTCACACTTACTCCTAAAGGATCGGATTTGTATTTAAACTAGGATGGTGCCAATAGGGGCTTGCTCTATCACTAGTGGATCTAATTCTAAGGAAAGGAAGCTCTGGGACTCACACCTAACCTTAAAGAAAAGAAATGACTGAACTATGTGGGGCCGAATAGGCTTAATTCCACTTTTAGTCAGTCAAGATCCTAGGAGATAGGAAGCACATGGACTCACACCTACTCCTAACTGATCGGATTTGTACTGGATATTCAATGACTAACCTTGCTAGAAAGCACAGGGACTCACATCTAACTAGGGGAACTAGCCAAGGAGATAGTCTTCCCAAATCTCTAAGGATTCTGCAAAAGCTATCTAACCCGAAATTTGATTTTATACGCTAGGATGGTGCCACGAAGGACTTGCTCCACCACTAGCAGATCTAATCCTAAGGAAAGGAAGCACGAGGACTCACACCTAACCTTAATGAAAAGAAAGTGTAGTTTTAGAATTTAAAAAGAATTAAATAAGATTGAGCCGAATTCAGTCGAAAATTAAATATTTTATTGATTCAAAGATCGAGCTACATCAAGCATAGTATTTCTTGAGGAAATGCCCATTTACAGGAAGCATTGGGTGATTTCCCTTACAATCCACTAGCTGATATGAGCCTCCTTCGTAGACTGTTTCCACTACGAAGGGTCCTTCCCAAGTTGGTTCAAACTTTCCACCGAGTTTTCGGTGTGCTAAGATAGGCCTCCGAAGAACCAAGACCAAGTCGCCTACTTGGAAGGTTCTAGGTCACACTAACTTATTGTGAGGTTGAATCATTTGGGCTTTGTACAATTTTAGGGTTTGTTGAGCTTGAAGACAACGTCATTCAAGGCTTTCAAGTTCTTCTTGATGGAGTTGAGCAATTTATTGAGTTGTAATATAGTTCTGAATTGCAATTCTGAGCGAAGGGATTTGAACTTCGAGAGCGAGTATGGCCTCAGATCCATACACTAGTGCAAACGGTGTGGATTGGGTCGGGGTTCGATAAGTGGTCCGGTAGGCCCACAAAGCTTCCACCAACCTCTCTTCCCACTAACGTTTATTGTCATCGATGGTCTTTTTGATGATTTGAACCAAAGTTTTATTAAAGGCCTCAGCCAATCCATTAGCCCGTGGGTAATAGATTGTTGAGTATCTCCAATCGATACCATGGCGATTTGCAAAATTATTGATCTTTGTAGACTTGAATGCGGACCCATTATCTGATATGATTCTGCGTGGCACACCGAATCTATATACGATATGGTCACGGAAGAATTTCATTACATGGTGTGATGTTACATTTCTTAGTAGGACTGCTTTTGCCCACTTTGAAAAGTAATCATTCGCTGCTAAAATGAAGCGATGACCCTTCGAGGAAGGAGGGTAAATTGGCCCGATGATATCCGTGCCCCAACATTCAAAGGGCCACGAGGCTATCGTGGGATGCAACACGTTAGGTAGCTGATGTAAAACCACACCATGTACTTGGCACTGATGATAATATTTTTCAATTTTCATACAATCATCAATCATCGTAGGCCAGTAATATCC
The DNA here is from genome assembly GCA_019514585.1 of Dendrobium officinale. Lineage (NCBI taxonomy): Eukaryota > Viridiplantae > Streptophyta > Magnoliopsida > Asparagales > Orchidaceae > Dendrobium > Dendrobium officinale. The sequence goes on along the minus strand of CM033699.1, from coordinate 31,095,145 downwards.
AAGTCTTTTGATCTTCATTTTCATCTTAGGACCCGATTACTGTGCACCGCACAGTCCAGTGTGGACTTCGTTAACAATCTTCAGGGCCTCACACTTGTCTAAACAACGGAGCCACATCTGACCAAACGATCGTCGGTACAACGTATTATTGACTAATGTGCAAGATAGGGAATGTCTCTTGATTTGATGGGCAAGTGATCTCTCGTGAGGGAGATTGCCTTCTTGAAGGTATTCGATTATCGGTTGTCTCCAATCTCCTTCTTCATCGACTGTTAAAGAGGTAGAAAGGACCTGGAAAACTTGTTTGTTGATGTACTCCAAATCTATAGGAGACAGGACTTGACGACCCTACACCTCTATAGGGATGGAGTCTTCTTCTGGGCAGGAAAATTCCTTTGCAAGCTTTGCGAGGGCATCCATCGAAGAATTGCTTCCACGGGGGATCCTATACATAGTAACAATCAGAATTTGCTCTAGCAAGTGACAGGTGTACTGGTGGTATTTCAAAAGTTTAGGATTCAAAACCTTGTAGGTCCCCGCAATCTGGTTGATCACCAGTTGAGAGTAACAAAAAATTTTAATCTCTTTAATCTCCATTAAAATTGCAAGTTCCAAGCCAGTTATAAGAGCTTTGTACTCGGCCTCGTTGTTCGTACAAGGTTATAATAAATGGTAGGAAAAGTGCATCATTCCCTTATCTGGTGTTATGAATACCAGGCCAACTCCGACTTTCCCAGGAATAGTAGATTCATGTGTTTTGCCCCGTTGAGAAGACGCGGCACCATCAAAACTCATTTCCCAGGTTTGAGTAGTGGCTTCCTCAAAACTCATGATTTGCTCATTAGGTAAATCATCGTTTAGAGGAGATTCCACCGGCAACGGGTGTGCCACAAAGAAGTCGGCGACGGCCTGCCCTTTCTCAGCACGCAGGGGAATGAAAGTGATTTTAAATTGAAGCAATATCATAGACCAATGAGCCAAACATCCTGACAAGGTAGGCCAGATCATAAGGTATTGTAGGGGATTGAAACTGGAAATTAAGTTAATTTGATGAGAAAGCATGTAATGACTTAGTTTTTGAGCTGCAAAGACTAAGGCAAGACAATGTTTCTCAATCGTCGGATATCGAATTTTCGTTTGTAGGAGCCTCCGACTTAGGTAGTAAAGAGCGTTCTCTTTCCCTTCGTCATTGACTTGAGCAAGGAGGGCCCCGAGAGACTCGTTAAGGGCCGCAGTGTAAAGGATTAGAGGTCTCCCCGAATAGGGGCTACCAAGACTCGTGGATTTGTCAGGTATTGTTTAATATTTTCAAAAGCAGATTGACATTTCTAGTCCCAAATGAATTTGGCATCCTTTTTAGCGAGGACCGAGAATGGTTGACATCTTCCGAAAATATTGGAAATGAATCTTCTTATATATGCCAGTCTACCTTGAAGAGACCATAATTGAGTAAGACTCCTAGGAGGTGGCATATTTAAGATAGCTTCAATTTTGGCAGGATCAATTTCAATTCCATGGTGCCTTACTACGAAACCTAGAAATTTCCCTGACGTGACACCGAAGGCGCACTTCAAGGGATTCATCTTAAGGTCGTAGCGGCGCAACCGCTCGAAAACGATTCTTAAGTCATAATGATGAGCCTCTTTAACTTTACTCTTGACAACTAAATCGTCGATGTAGCATTCGACTTGATTGTAGATTAAGTCGTCAAAGATTCGAGTCATAGCCCGCTGGTAGGTTGCACCGACATTTTTAAGGCCAAATAGCATCAGTTTGTAATAAAAGATTCATATAGGACTTCTGAATGCAGTGTTTCTCTCATCTTCTGGGGCCATCTTGATTTGATTATAACCAGATGAGCCATCCATAAAGGAGAAAACGACGTGAGAAGAGGCAATGTCCACCATAAATTCTAAAGTTGGCAAAGGAAATTCATCCTTGGACACGCCTTATTCAGGTCTCTATAGTCAACACAGACCCGAATTTGACCATTTTTCTTTCGAGCAGGCACGACGCTGGCTACCCAAGAAGGATATTATTCATCCCGGATAAATCCGGCCTTGGCCAATTTCTTAACTTCAGAAATGACTTGTTGTTCAATCTCCAGACGCATGCGTTGTGGAGCTTGTTTGACAGGAATGGCATCGTGCCGGATACCAAGTTTTTGAACTGCTATATTGGCGGACAAGCCCGGCATTTCATCATATGTCCAAGATAAATAGTCTTTAAACTCGGATAGAAGTTGAATTAGATCCTTAGACTCATCCTCACTCAACAAAGAACTTATGAACGTGGGGCGAGGGTCATCCTTTGTTCCAAGGTTGATTTCTTTAAGTTCATCAGCTGTCGATTTAATTTCTTCTTCAAATTCAGGGGTGCATCCCGAATTTGAACTTCATCTGAATCATCTAAGGTCTCCAAACAAAGTCTGTCGAGCGAATCAACAACTTCAGTAGGGACATTTTCAGATTCAGGATGACTAGTTATCATCAAGCAATATTCATCATCGTCAAACAAACTAACGGTACCAAAGCTGATACCACTCGTCCAATTTTTTTTTAATTTTAAATTCCAAATATTTTGGTGGTATCGCGCCTATTTTTTAGTCCATCGACTCGGAGCGAAACCTCTAGAGATAAGAGCTTTAACACCAATAGGAAAGTAACCAAAAGGTAATTCCATTAATTCGTTGAAATCTGCCCCTTCTAGGATTACATCACCTTCGTTCCTTGAAGAGGAGGTGCCAGGGAAGAACCTCTGGACTTTCCTTACTTCTCCATTAAAGTTAGGGGCGTCCTTAGTTACTAACCCTGAGACTGTGTCAACAGACAGTGGGGTTAAGGCTAAGGATTTAACTTCCCTATTAAGCTTTTCATACATAGTCAATTCAGGCTCATCATTTTGAGGTTTAGAATCGTTACCCTCCTGGTCACTATCTGAATCTAAAGTGAGATCAAACTTTGGAGGAAGATTGGATATTTTATAGTCAAAAGCAATTCTGGCACCCCTTTTCCTTGGTTCTTCATCAGAACTTGTTTGAAGTTCGATGTATTGGGGAATTTCTTTTTTCAACTGAAGGGCGGCCTCGGCCGCGTGCAATTTGGGCCATCCTTCCACCTCTTTGAGGTGGATTGATTGGAGGCCTAAAAACCACGCGCTTGACATCGTCTTCACTACTAGAATCGTCTCTTTTTTTATTCTTGACTTTTCCTTTTGCTTTTGAGCTTTGACTTTCTGCTTTTTCCTCCTTATTGTTGATCTCTACCTTAGATTTGATAGTGGAACCTTTGGGAACATAGTATGCAGCATTCTCGTAGATCCCGACCTCGTGAACAGAGAATGGTTGCAGATCACCCTTAATTTCAAACTCAATGTCATCTCGTTGGTACTTGATGCATTGATGTAGGGTGGAAGGAACCATTCTATACTCATGGATTCAGGGCTTACCTAAGAGCGCATTAAAGGACGTAGCCGAATTGATTATATGAAATTTTGCTTCAATTTTTAACTCTCCTATCTCTAGAAGAAGTGTGATAGAACCTAAAGCCTTCTCGCCCTTTTCGTTGAACCCATGAAGCACCAACCTGTCGGTTGAGAGCTTGCTAGTATCAACTCTAAGGTATGTGAGAGTCTTTATGTTCATCACGTTAACCGATCCACCTGGATCAACAGGAACTCTTGATAGTTTAAACTTTCCCACATTTACAGTGATGTAAAGTGGGCGATTGTGATCGGCAGTTCCAAGGAGTCGATCTTCGTCGGAGAAGGTAACTCCCAGGATTTCTTTGAAGTAAAAAAGCTTCTTCCTCAGAAGTTGAAGCGAGTTGAGCTAAGCAAATCTCAGGGTCGAGAAGTCTTTTGAAAGGATGAGGGCGTCGTAAATGCTCAACTTAGCAGGCAACTTCCTAAGGTGAGCTAAGACGTTGTAATCGACGCTTGGAACATTAACATTGGAACCCGGTGGATTTGAAGGAGAATCTGATTGTTGAGTAGAGACTTGAATCAGATCAGTGGAAACAACTTGTTTTCATTTTTCCTGAGGGGGAAGCCTAGGGGGTAAAACCTTGCCATCACGTAGTTTCACTTGTACGATTACATTGGAAGGACAAGCTACGAAGAGGTCTACGCTCTCCTTAGGCAATTGATTGTCATTTTCTGAAAGGAAATCTGAATCCAAAAAGTCTATCACAAGGGGACTCCCTTGAAAGTTAATTTCAGGGGTATCGCCATCTGATACGACATCTGATTCAATATCCCCTAGAGGGGGAAAATCTGAGTTTTTGAACTTCTTGATTGTCCTCAGCTGATTCTGGGTTGTTTTCAATTGAAGAGTCTTTTGAAATTACATTCTCAACACTAATTATCAAAACATTTGCAGAAGGATCTTTCTTTTTATTTTATTTTTGACCCTTTGCCTTTGATGGGGCAAAGTAAAAGTCAGATAACTTTAGTGGGGCTAGTGGTTTTGAGTCACCATCCACCACTTGTACAGATCTCTCATCAACAAATTTCCTCTCTACAAAAGGTTCACTCTTTTCACTTTTATTTGATACAGTAGTTCCTACAATTACTGGAGAGGAAATCATCCCAAAGTCCTCCTGCGATGCCTCCAGCTAAACCTCCCAGATTGAGCCCCGGGCTCTCATCAGTAACTGTTGAGAAAGACGAAAAGATTGGTTAATTGACTTTTCAAATGCCCGGGATAGTGTTATATCCCAACCATCTTCAATGGAGAAAGAAAGATTAGAATTATTAATTGAAATGGATTTGATAGACCCTTGATCCGGATCGACCAGGTACTCCTTTGGAATTATTATGTTACCTTGACGGAAGCTCCTTTCAAGCTAGTACATGAAAACAAAGCAGTCCTCGATTGTATGGCCCAACATGCGGTGGTAAGCGCAAAAATTGGTGTGATCCCCCTTATTTTCCTCCTCCGGCTTCTTGGCCTCTGGCAATCGAAAGTTTGGCTTCTTTTGGAGACTCTTGAAAATTTTTCTTACTGATTCTCTTTTAAAGGGATAAGGGTGAGCCAATCTCTCTTTAATAGACATCGGGTAAGGTCCTCTAGTGGGTTGAGAAGTTACCTGAAACGGTTGAGATTTCTGAATTTGTTGATCTTGAGGATTGTTTGCCTGAATATTAAGTGGTTTCTTTCCTTTGTCAACGGTTGAAACCGTTGTTGTTCTCTTTTCAAAGGACTTCAATGGTTTGCTAGCTTTCTTATCTTCTACAGAATCCTTCAGGAATGGCATTTTGGAAGCCTCTTCCTGTAGATTACTAGCTTTGATAAGAAGTTTTTCAAAGGTTTTGATTATAAACCCCTTTAACAAGAAAGTAATAGGCCCGTGGATATTCTTTAGAAGAATCTCCACTGCATGTTGTTCTTGTAATTGGGGTTCACATTTCATCGAGAGATTTCGCCATCTCAAGATGTAGTCAACCAAAGACTCGCCCGGTTTTTGCTTTTCAATGACGAGATCGCCAACGGTTACACGTTATTGAGCTCCTGAGAATCGTTTTAAGAAGAGACCCTAGAGCTATGTAAAAGTTTTTACGGAACCATTTGGCAAATCTTCGTGCCACTCAAAAGTGATACCGGACAGACTACTCACAAACTAGCAAAAAAGTAGAGCATCTGACCCTCCTGTTGCGTGCCACTCAAAAGCGATACCGGACAGACTACTCACAAACTGGCAAAAAAGTAGAGCATCTGACTCTCCTGCATTGCAACAGCATGGTCGAAAATGGGCCAGATGCTGTATTGGGTTTTCTAAACCACTAAAGACTTTGAAAGAAGGTCGCACAAAGCCCTTGGGATAAGGAACCAAATCATATTCCTCGGGGTAGGGTCTACCCTTTGGAATAGATATAGTTCCTTGTGAATGGGCTAAGGACTCCCTTACCTGTGTTTCAATCATATGATAGATATCCTTTTCTGGTGGAGACACTGGAGAAGTAACTTCTGGAAGTTTGGGATTTGAATCAGCTTTCCTGCTGTGCTCGCCCATTGTGTGTACTGTGGGCTGCAACTGCTCGGGTCTCGACTGCTGTGACTACAAAAGCTGACTCTGCATCTGTTCAACTTTTATCATCATCTCCTCAACCTTTCTTTCCAGACTTTTCATGTATTTATCCTTTTCCTTTAATCTGACAGAACTATCAGAATCTGAATTGACTGCTGTTGATTCTTCCTCCTTACCAGAGCGGTGCTTAGAAGGCTCAACATCTTTAGTTGATGCTCAAGTTTAGACCATGTGAACATCTGCTATGTGCTCCTCCTCAACTAACAAATCATCTTCATTCGGATTGAATTCATCAACAGCCTTCTTCTTAAGGATATCTCTGATTTCTTGTACCACTTCCTCGACTGGCCTCTCATTTATTGCTTCAGCATAAATTGGTAAGTATCCATCATAATCCATCACTTTATCATACTCTTTCACATCTAACTTATCAAAGATATTGCTAATCTTAACATCTTCTTCAGTGATTTCTTCACTAATCAATTGATCTAACATTTCTTGATCAGGATCTTGGGTCATCTCCTCCACTCTGACTATCCCGTGGTCGGTAGTCGCAAGGGTGACATCCTCAGTAGGGTGAGGGACATCTATCTTAATTGGTGATGGAGGGGCTTCAATGGCAGGGGCTCCAACATCAGTACAGATAGAATCCTCACATCCTTGAACTGGGAGTCGGGGGAGTTCAATTGGCGTCTGATTTTGAGGTTCTCTGATTTGAATTCCAATGGATCTGCTGAACTTCCTTCGCATGCATGATTCATATGGGGACATGGGCCTCTTACCCTTAACATCCACTGGTTTAAACTCCTTCAGAACTTCTTTAGATTTTGCTACCACTGGGGCCAGCTTGGACAACTTTAAAGGCGTGGTCGGTGGTCTACCACTAAGAGGGCGACTCTGGCCAGACCCAGTTAACACTATATCCTCCATCTTTGCAGACGGGAGGCGAGGCACCCAATGGTATCCATCTACTAAGACTGACGTTACAGGTTGTTTAACAAACTTCTTGTTCTTCCTCACTGGCTGAGGAGTCAGGTTCTTGGCTTCAGATTTTTCTTCTTTCAACACCTCTTTCTCAAGCTTGTGTGAAATCACCCCTTTCAAGTGTTTGACATATTGTTCTTTAGTCTGTCCTAATTGGGCAGCACAAGTATGGATGATATTTCTGAGCATCCTAGCTTTTAGAGTTTGTTTCTCCTTCGGGGTTCTCTTAACAGAATAGTCCACTGGGCTATGCGGAGTGCTAGCTATCTGAGTAACTCTCTCCTCCCCTACAGCAGCTGCGAGGGGGTGAAAATGACTCCCTTTAAGGAGTGGAGAAGAGGCAGGGATTGGCAGCTCCTCAGCAGCCTCAAGATCGACTTTACCCAAGGCCTTCAGCTCGGCCACCTTCTTAGTCTTTGTGATTTTCTTCCTCAACCTCCTGAGGTAGTTCATTTTGGCATTCTTACTGCCATAAAGGGTTTTAGAGGTAGAATATCCTTTCTCAAATACTGACTTGCCTTCAGCAGCAACTTCCAGCTTTTTTGCATCCTCCAAAAATTCTTTTGGTGCGGAAGAAATATTCAGTGCGGACTAGAGACTAGGAGGGGCATCGTTTCTAGCTCCTATGGCTAAGTCAACTAGAGGGGCATCCTTCTCGCCCTCAACAGTAAGGTCCACCAAAGTGTTTGCATTCATCACCAGTCTAAGGGACTTAAACCCTATTCCAAATTGGATTGAATTTTCATAAATCAGCTCTTCAATCATTAAGTCACGATCCATTGAAAACAATAGTTTGCCAGCCATTGCAGATGATTTGATTTTCTAAGATTATGAAAAGAAAAGATTTGAATTAGAACTTTGAATTTGATTTTGAAAAGAAGTCTATATCTTATTGCGTATATCGAATCATAAGAACTATAATCCGGTATATGATAATAAGATATAGAAGTTATCTTTGTTTTAAAGAAAATTTGAATTTCTATTGTATATGTATAACTACAAATGAATGTCGTAGAAACCATATAACAATAATGATTTGAGTTTGATTTGAATGAATTTCGAAAAGATGTTTGAATTTGAAAATGATTGAGTTTACATTGTACATGCTTTACCATTGGAAAATGTTGTGGTGCTACATGTAACAATGAGAATTGAATTAGATTTGAAGGATAGAGATTTGGAAATTCAAAAATCCGGCAGCATTTCCCCTTATTTTTGGAACTCAATGTGTTGAATTTTCATTTAACAGAAGGTTCACAAACAAATATTGGGAAAATTACTAAGAAAGCTTAACTCTTTCAGCCTTAAGAATAATCAAAGGATGAAATGTTAAAGGCAAACTTTTACCGGATAGAGTTTAAAGGTTTGTTGTACATGCTAACTACGATGATCATCATAGGAGAACATATAACAACGTCAATCAATTAGAAATGTTTTTTTGAGAGAGAAATAAAAACTCAAAAATCCGGCAGCATTTCCCCTTATTTTTGGGACTCAAGGTGTTGAATTTTCATTCAACAGAAGGTCCACATTACTTAGGGAAGATTCATTTGTAATTTACTCGACTCTTTCATTCCAATAAGTGGACTAAGAATGAAATGTCGTAGCTTAATTCTACCGGCATAATTGACTTTTCAGACTAAACCTTAAAAGTGAATGCTACACTTGTTCGTATATATATCGAATTGAAATTGTTACAATTCAATATATAACTATGCCATGTAGCAATTGAATGTTGGAAGGATTAGAACTCTACTAAAGGATTGAAAATTTAGACTTTGAAATTAAGAAAAATTCCTATAAGTTATATAACATAGCATGCCACTAGCAATCTGAGCATGCGAGTTTCTAACATTTATAGAAAGGTTTAGAAAGGAATAGGCTTGACTCTTTCGCTCTACCAACCAAGTTGGAGGCAAAATGTCCAAGCTCGATCTAGAGGGAGGTCTCCTACACTCACCGCTTGTTTGATAGATCTTAATTGAGTTGGCCACACTCTCTCAAGGGAGAAATGAAAGAGAGACCAATGGAGGGAAGGGTAGTTAAGATTACAAATTTAATAAAATTTATATCTCTATTAAAGATGGAGAGTGAGACCTATCCCCAGCGGAGTCGCCATTTTTGTTTTGATTGAAATATAATATATATATATATATATATATATATATATATATATATATATATATATATATATATATATATATATATATATATATATATATATATATGAAAAATATTTAATTATCGTTGGGAAGATTAAATTTTGAATTTTAGTTTTGAAATCTAACACAACATTAGGAACGATATATTATCTCAAATGGAGAGAATATCATTCACTAATTGGTTCAAATTTTGAAACTTTAAAGTTATATGAATTATCGTAGTCAAACTCAAAATTATTTGACTATGCTAATTTGGATGAAAGATCATTAATTTCATAATCAAAACCACGATAATAATTGACATATCTCTCCAAAGAAAGAAGATATCAATCATTATCGATTGTTTGAAAATGACCATAATGATCGTTGTATTTTCCAAAAAAAATTAATTAAAGATTTTTGAAAATTATAATTTTGAAAATTAGATCTGGGTTTCTAAATCTCCTACGAGCGCAAGCCCTCGTAGTTAATTATATCGTAAAAAATTAGAATTTCCTATGAAAACTCTCGATTAAAATAGCGGTGTAAATTTTATTTAAGATTTCAAAGTTAGATATCAAAGGAAGTTAAGGTTTAGAATTTCAAGTGGGATTGGTTCAATGATTAACAGTTATTTTTAGAGTCAAAAGAAGAAGGGTAGGAGACACTTGAGATTCTGAAACAATTCAAAAATGCCCCAGTCTATCCTAAGTATTGGGCTCGAATTTGATGGAAAGAGATTTAATGTTTAAGTGATAAATTTTATTAAAAATTTGGGATTCAATTCCCGGAGGTTGAGGTCTTATGGCCCGAGCCAGCCTCGAAACCTAAGTCTAAATTGGGCACTTAAAATTGGCCCAAACCTAGCTAATACAGTGCAAATCTGGACTTACCCCGACATGGATTGGGGAGCCAGCTAAACCACCTAAACGCTTTTAAAAAAATATGTGTCCAGTCTTTTAATGTTGAGTGGTAGGGACGTTCTTTAAGAAAAGTTTTTTTTAAGAACGGGGTCGACATCTAGAGCAGATCCTAAATTGACCGCTTAGACTTATGTTGGGTTTGATGTCTAAATAAATGCAATTAAATATTAGACTCCTTTTAATTTGTTACTAATGCGATGCATGCTAATTGACTCGATTGAATGGAAAATCAATATGTAGCAGTTTAAAAATATTTTGGCTTAGAAAATAGGTTTTTCCCTATATATTGCATAACATCCCCTTGATAGATCGGCACCCTCATAGGCTAGGAGGTCTGCCAGTACCCGCAGGCGGGGAGATGCCTAACAAGAAAGAGAAGTTTTAATATAAATGCATGAAAAACCCTCGGCGAGTCCGAGCTTACTTCTTAGGACCGTTTAGAGTTTCTATTTTATGTTAAAGATTTTATTTAATTAAAGTAGAAGAATTTTTGACAAACCCCTAAGAGCCTAAATTCGAATTCCAGGTCAAACCAAATACGACATACAAATAAAAAGACTAGAAAAGCATACAGTTCTAAAGCGCAATCAATTAAATAAATTAATTAAATTAATTATTCAAATTGAAAGTCCATATGCAAGTGCCCTTATTATTACATCACAGAATATACAAAAAATTAAAGTGGCCGGGCACCACTGACAACAACCTGGATTTCTAATCCTAAATCAAATGACTTTGAGATTTGGGATTCTTCTCGTTGTCCATTTCTTTGTCTTCTCACGAACATCTTGATCCGTCGGTTCCAGATATCCAAATGAAAAGAAACTCCCCCTTGATCGGGTGTTATGTTTCCTCTTTGGATATTTAAAAAATATCCTAATTTGATTTCCAAATGGAAGAAGACTCTCCCCTTTAGGGATGTCTTCTTCTCTTTGAAATTCAAATTGGATATTAATATCCCAAACTCAAGTAATTTCAAATAATTACAACCTTATTCAATCAAATTTACATTAATTTAAATAAAAAAATCTAGACTCGATCCTGCAAGGTTATCCTAATTAATCAGCGGTTGTATATATATTCCCAAGCAGTTATGATTTGAAGATTGAAATGCATTTTTTAGCCACACTTGTCCATGCTCTTTTTGTTTAAAGGGGGTCTTAGCGTCTTCTGAAGCACCTGTGCAAAGAGTATATATATTTTTTTATTTTTATTATTTGCCCCCTTTAATTTCAGCTCCTTTTATGAGCATAGCCACCTGCATAAGATTGCACAAGTATAATTCATCCCTAACCTAGGGGTAAATCTAACGCACAATCAATCACAAAATGCAGGAAGTAAGTAAGTAAACACATCATTTCTACACTAGCAAACAACATGCAATCAAAGCTCGAAAAATATGGCACATAACTGCAGAAAGTAAAACACCGGCCTATCCTAAGACTAGAGCCGGTGATCTTAGCAAACCATCTAAAGTGTGTGAGGTAGGTCATGTAGTTTTGATTTGTCCTAAATAGGATTATTAATTAAAGTTATTTAAGGTTCAATTGGTTGAAAGGTTTAAGGGAAATTTAATTAAAATTTAAATCTTAATGACTTTGAATAAATTTTAGAATTAATTCTTAATTATTTGTTGGAAACCACCTATGTTTCACACCGAGGCCGTGAAGTTTATTTCACCTTCCTTGGGGCTAAGCAAATAGCCTCGTAGGTCTGGGTTACCTAGTGATACCCGATATAATTAAGTGTTTTTATTTAGTTAAGGTTTCAAATTTAATACATTTTATAAAAAAAAAGTTTTGATTGCTGATTTTTAAAGTTAATTAATTTAAGTTTGCCATTAATTGATTCGTGGCGTTGTGCCAGTAGGCTCGAGGAACCAGCCTCCTTAGGATCCTTAGCCTAGTAGCCCGGAGTAGTCCAGCCGATAAACCAAATTAACGTAATTGAATTAGAGATTTTAAAAGGTTAAATAATTAATGATTAATTTATTTTAAGGTTTAACACCCCTTATAATTCATTTGTGGCGTTGTGCTACAAGGCTCGAGGAACCAGCCTCCTTATGACACTTAGCCCCGCAGCCCGGAGTAGTCCAGCCAATAAACTTCATCTTTGGGATGGTTGTTATGTTTTAAAAGGTTTTTTGAGTGTTTTAAATATTAAACTAACATTTCAGGAGTTTAGAATTAAAAAAACCAAATTCTGGAATTTTTCGGATTACTCTAATCATTTAATTAAGGGGGGGGTGTGAAAATTGACTTTTAGATTAAGAATTTTTTTCTCAAAACCTAATATTTTATTGAAGTACTAGACCTTACTACAATTAGTTAGACAGTAAGTACACTGAAATCAGATTTTTCTACATTTTATTATGAAGGTTTGAAGTTTTGAACTAGTCTTGACCTATAGTTGACCAAAAAGTTGACTTTTTGAATTTGATGTTTTTCTGGAATTTTAATATTTTTAATAAAATGTACCCCTAAAGGAAAATTATAAGACATTACTAAGTTAAGTGTGGCAGAGATGAGAATGCTCAGGTGGATATGAGTGAGCATATACTGAAAAGGTGCAAGTGAGTTTGATGGATTTGCAAAGTTTTAGGTATCTAATGAATTTCTAAAATCGCTTAATTAGAGGGCCTTTTTGTAATTTTGCTCTAAATGGGGTCCCAACTCTTTGAAATCAGCTCCAAAGGTCAGAGATGACCTAAGAAGAGATTCCCAAGTGTTTGGGAAATTTTTAATTATTATTAATTAATTAAATAAATAAAATATTAAGATTTTTACTTAAAAATAAATTAAAGTTTAATCTGTTGTCCAATCAATTGGATTTTAATTTTCATTGGTTAAGCCTTCAAATATGATCCGTTAGAGAGGTTATACATAATTTTTGCATTTAAAATGGCTTTATTATATTTTCTGGAAGTTTTAAGGCTTAATTAAGGGTTTAAACTCAATTAGGCTAATTAAGGGTCTTAAGGAATTCTAAAACCAGTGAAAATTTTCCTATGGGTTAAGAGTGTCACTAAGTTTAAATGTACAAAGTTTTGAGTCAAAAGGGTGTGGATCCTAATTATTGAGAATTTTCTAAGTTTTCTAAACAAGTCCTTAATTTTTGTCCTTAATTGTGTCACTAGGTTTAATAGGTTTGAATCAAAGTTTTTCTAAGCCTTGGACAAGCATGAAATAAGCACATACAATAACAATCCAATCCTAAATCTTGGAGAGCCTTAGAATAAGTGGTGTGTGTTTTCTAAACATGCAAACTTTGATATTAATTAAGGTGGTAATATTTTGATTAGTGAATGATTAGAACATAATGATTCTCTAATCATTCCTCAATGAATTCCATTCATCCTTCCAATCTACATTTAAGATTCCAAAGGAATCTCTCAAATCTTTAGAATTTATATACATATATTTTAAAATAGATTTAAAAAGGTATATATATAAATCTAAATATATATAAATATATGTTTTAAATTAAAATAATTCAAAATATTAGTAAAGTGAATTTACAAATGATTGAGAGATTCACTGATTTTTCAAAATCGTTTGAAAAAAAATTCTTAATATTAAAATAATTAATATAATATTTAATTAAATATTAATCACATAATGTGGATATTCAAATAATTTGAAATAATCAAAATATATTAATTTTTAAATTTTGAAAATATTTTAAATTGAAGCTTTCAATTTTCTAAAAATTTTTATGTATTATTTGTATTTTTATGATTTAGAATGAATTTCTTTTGAATTTATAAAGTTTAAGATAATTAAAACATTTTAAAATAATTTAAAATTAATTAAAATGAAAATAATTAATAAATCAAATTAAATTAGGTTTTAAATATTTCTAAAAATTTTAATCACTATTAATCATTTGATTTGAATTTTCAAAAGTATTTAAATCTAATTCCAATTAAAATATAACATATATATATATATATATATATATATATATACATATATAATATATATATATATATTATATATATATTCTTTAATTAATATTATATTAGAAATTTCTGGAAAAAAATATCTTAAATTTTAAGATAAAATTTGAATATTTAATTATATCTAAATAAATATGAATTCTAAAATATTTAATATCTAATATTTAAATTATTTAAAATAAAATTAATACTTTAAATAAATATCAGTTAAATAAAAGTAATTAATTATATAATAATTTTATTATATAAATAATATTATTTATTTTTTTATTTAAAAATATTTTTTTTTTTGAATTTTAAATCCTTTTAAACGAATTTGGCGGTGGGCTGCACACGTGGCGCCTCCTGCTTCGTCCAGCGTAGAGGCGATGGCGGGCAATGATTGTCGGATGATTGGCTCGGCGGCGGCTCACGTGGAAACCACTTATCCACGTTGGCTCGGATTCACGGCCATTGGATTATCCGCGTGAATGAATCAATGACCCAGATCCAATCCTACAGTCTGATCTCACGGAGAGAGATCGGACGGAGGGAGTTTGATCCCGCGGTCTGGATCAAAGGCCCAGATGCCGTCGGACAAGGGTTTCAAAACCTAGCGGCTAATACATGTTGGACCGAACACAGATAAACGAAATATCGTCCGTTGATCAAACGATCAACGGCCACTATTTCACAGACCTGAACGAGACCACGAACACACCCTAGAATTTATTTTTGGGCTTATTCTTTCAATCCGGTAAATGAAACTTAATCAAATTTTAAATATAGATCAAATAGATGAATAGAAATAATGGGGAATATTTTATTTAGATTAAAATGAGTTCTACAAAAATTTATTTAGACTAGTGTACCTAGCTCTAGGGTTTCGATATTCACCATGATTTTTGGACGGATTGATCTGTTAAATGGATGGTTGAGCTTTCTATTGTCCACGATTAAGTTCTTAGTTGAATCCACGCTCCGACGCTCCACGAAACGCCTGGAATGAGTCTTGGATGGATTGGAAATTAGCTCGCCGGAAGATCGCCGGAGAAGGCTTTGACCGCCGAAATTTGAGTGGGAAAGTAGATGGAGGACTCAAGAGAACTCAATGGAAACAAGAGTTCGGCTGGAGAAGCTTTGAGATGGTGAGCGAGTGCTCGGGATTCGAATCAAAGCTCCTTAGGGCATTTTCCCCTATTCAAACGTTCCCAGGTTACTTGGGCGGCTAGGATCAAATGGTTGGACCTCCAGATGCTTCCATGTGTCAGTAGGAGTTGGTGGGAGCAGAAGAATCAAAGGACTAAAGGACATCCTACATGGAAAGTGTCTTTTGTCCTTTATTTGGACACATGGAGTAATGGGGGCTGTTAGATCAAGATCTAAGGGTCAAGATGAGCTTTAGGAAGGTTCTAGACCTTAACTAATCTGCTGGATTGATTTGGGTTTAAGTTTAACAAATTTGATTAAGGATTTTAGCCATTTGGAAGCTCCTTTGACCACCCATTAATTGTTTGACTAGTCAATGGGCCCAGGGATGCTGATGTGGCAGGTGAGAGGTATTTGGAATTACTGGAATGACTTGATAGAAGATGAACTAGCTTTGGTCAAGCCTATTTGAGGATTTAAGCTTCTTAGAGAGGTTTGTTGACCATGTTGACCAGTTAATTGGTCAACAATAGGTGAGGTGGCAGGTAAAATCATTTGAGAAATTAATTAAAATAGTTTGGATATGGTTTGACAAAATTTGCATTCATTTGGAATTTAATTCAAGGTGGAAAGGCTTAAGGGTTGATTTTTGCCAACCAGATTGAACCAAAGTATGGGTCTAGTCTGGACAGGTTTGAGACAATATTTGGAGTTTGGTAAAGGTAATTTCAGGGATTAAATAGGCAATCTGGGTCAAATAAGCTTATTGGGCCCTTAATGGGCCATTAAGCCAAAATTGGTTGACTTGGTCAACCAGGTGGGTCCAGGGTCTAAAAATGGATTCAACAAATTCAAAATATTATTTTGAGTCAATTGAAAGTGGTCCAAGGTTTGTAGGGTTTGATTTGGCTAAATGGGCTTTATTGGGCCCATTAAGGGTCGTTTGGGTCGATCTTGATTGATCTGGTCAATAAAGTTGACCCAGGGGTTGGGAATGGGTTCGAAAAGTTTGAAATGATATTTCAAGACCAATGGGAGTGATTTCTTGGCCTAGAGAAGTCATTTGGGTCAAAACACCTGTTTGGACCCTTAAATGGCCTCTTGGGTCAAACCTGTTGACTTGGTCAACCAGATTGACCCAGGAGTTGGGAATGGGTCCAACAGGTTTGAAATGATATTTGAAACTTGTTGGAGGTGGTTGCGTTCAATTTGGAGTTCATTTGGTTTGAAATCCCTATTTGAGCCCCATAGGGGTATTTTGGTCATTTTGGGCTCATGACCACTATGGGCTGAAATGAGTCCAGAAAATACATTTTATTGATCAACATGTCAGGATTAATGGTCTGAAAGTGACTAGAGGCTTTTTTGAAGGCTCTAAGGTCAAAATTCACTGGGTGGCAAGTCCAGTGGCATTGGATGTAAATATTTGAAGGTTTTATAGCCTTTGGATTTTTATTTAGTTTATGGGGTCAAAGACCTCAGAATGAGCTTAAATTTGGAGGGTTACCTCCAGAGACATGTCCCATCAGTATGCAAATGACATACTCTAATCAGAGGTCATTTAATGCAGTTTTGAAGTGTTTGAAAATTCACTGAAAAAGGCTTTCAAGATTTGTACCTTTGGCTTTGAATTTTGGTTTCAGATTCTGGATTTGGGTTGGATTTTGGATTTGATTGATTAGATATCTGGATTGATTTATGATCTAGGTAGATCCTAAAGTCTGACTTCTAGAAGGGTCTTAAGGTCTAGAGTAGATCTTAAGGTCTAAAGTCTAGAAGGATCCTAGGATCTAGAATAGATCATAAGGTCAGGATTCTAGGGGGATTCTAGAGTTTGAATTGATTTGGAGATCAGATTGATTTAGGTTCTGGATTGGTCTAAGTGACCTCATATAAAAATAAGGTCAACAAAATCATACAGTACGAATTTCTTGGTATTATACTGTCTATTCATAGAAATCATTTTATAATATAGGATCGTACAGTACGATATAAACTCATACAATATGATCAACATAGAAAGAAAATCTATATTTTTACTTTAAAACCCTCTCCCCCTGTATATGTGTATGGTTGCTCAGACTTACCTGCAGTTTGTGGCCAAACTCAAGAAAAGAAAAATAAAATAATTAGAAAATTACATTGATTTAGACTCACACTCCTACTCTACCCAGTCTTGAGTCTTCCTATTGTCCTGAGTAATTTGTGATCTTCCTGAAATGTTAGTACTCATAGGCAATATAAGAAATCAAATGATATTCAATGAATAGATATTTATACGATATTATTTGTCATCATCAAAAACTCAAACTAGGGGTCATGGATCCCAATAATCTCCCCATTTTTGATGATGTCAAATAATGTTTATTATAGACAAGTTTGAATGGCATTTTATTTTTTGTTTTATTTTTTTTTTATTTAAATATAAGAAAAAGAAATACAATACAAAATAAGAAAAAAGAAAATGCAGTACGAAATAGAAAGAGAAATACATTCTATTTAAATATAAGGAACATAAGAGCAGACTACAACAAATTTCTCCCCCCTTTTGACAGCACTAAAAAGAGGAGCAAACAACACTAAGAAAAAAAATACAACACAGATACACTTCAAAGGAATGGATCCTGATCACTTGGTGGTGGAGGTGGGTTTGGTTAGAAATAGTGAAAGATTGTGTCAAATCGGTGATCAATCACAGTGAAGCGTTCCCCAAACCATTTCATGTCGTCCTCATATTGTTGATGTTGCTCGTGTATGTGTGTATCGAGATAAGTCTGAAGTTGATTGAAGCATTCGACCAAATCATCGTGAGAATAAACTGGTGTAGGTGCTCGATGCTGCATGTCGTTGTGGTCGAGCTTGAGCTACTACAGGGGCAACATCTTCTTCATCATCAAAGTCAGGTTCTTCAGGCTCTTGTCCCCGATGAAAAAGAATACGGGAAGAGGTATCCATATAAAAGATTGGAATATTATCGGGTTCACTAAGATAGGTTAGTTGATATTTATTTTGAAGGATGTATCCTATAAGATGGCTAAGGGCTAGATTTTGTTTCCAACGGGTAGTAGGGAGGCGAAAGAAAGTCATATGTTGAATGTAGTCAATAATCAAATCTGCCTCATCAAATTTGGTGTTGGACATGATAAGATAGGAAGTGACTGATAAAGTCGAGATCATGTTGATCCGGTCTCCAGCTTTGGGTATTATAGAGGTTCTTAGGATATGTTGAATAATTCTGACATTTTGATTGAGTGATTGGATGAGTGACTGGTGTTGATAGAAGGCATCATTCTTAAGGACATGATTAACATCACTCCAGTTAAATTCGTTTGTCAGAAAGGAACAAACCATAGACCCTTCAGTGGATAGGCCAATTTATTGGGCAATGCCAGCTTTGGTAATCTCTATGTTTTGGCGATAGACAAAGGAGTGGAAAGTTGTATTATTGACAGTGTAGGTAAAATTTGCTAGAAATTTAAATAGGAGTTCAGAGTTGAAGGGGAAATTTAGAGTAAGAAGGAACTGGAAAGTGGTGGAGGCGAAGAGGTTCAGTACCTTGAAATTTAGAGCAGCCTGATTGAGCATTTTGGACAGTGTAATTTTGTAGGTTTTGAATTTTTAATAGGCCTCTTCATTTTTAGCAATTAGAAAGTGAGCGCTGTGACGGTTAGAGGAAGATGAGCTTCCAGCTACCAAATGACTGCTGGAACTCGACATTATCAGGAAGGCAAGTAGACTAAGTGAGAAGAGATGTGAGTGAAGAATAGTGAGTGAAGAGATCTGCCTAGCAAGTAAATTTATAGAATTTTTCATACATCATACAGTATGATTGAGTATCGTACAGTACGACAGGTTGTTTAAAGAAAAGATAGTCAACTCGTACGTACGATGAACATCGTACCGTACGACTAGAAGGATTTCGATCGTCCCGAGGGTCGTCGGTACGACCTTTGACAAAAAGTTTTGTACTGCACGAGCAGGTGTATTGTACAGTATGAATGATAATTATATCATACCAGACACCTTTAAGTCGTTCTCATCCGTTTTGCTGAGGTGGATCGTACAGTACGAAGTGGAGGTATCGTACAGTACGAACACTAATAATATCGTACCAAATATATTTAATTCATTCAAATCCGATCGCTGATGTGGATCATACAGCATAAAAAATGAAGTATCATATCGTACGATGATCAATAATATCATACCAGACAGATTGAATGGTTGCCAGCTATATCGTACAAGACGATGGGTATCGTACCGTATGATCAACAGAGGCAAAATTTGCATATGGGTTGTGTTTTGTGTAGATTTACATATATTGTACAGTATGATAGTGGATCGTACCGTAAGATAATAAAATGTCAAATTTGATGGTTTTGTGTAGTGAGTGTGCGATGATTAGGAACAGCCTTAGAAGAGTTTTTTTTTATGCATTAATGTTTATGACACCTAGTCTAGTCCTCAAGGTGCTAAAGGTGTCGAATGCTAGTGATTTTTTGAATAGGTCAGCCAATTGATCTCCTATAGCGATGTGATACAATTCCATATCCCCTTAGCAACACGATCTCTTATAAAATGGTGTCTTATGTCTATGTGTTTCGTTTGAGAGTACTGAGTTGGGTTCTTAGAGAGGCAAATTGTACTTGTGTTATCACATATGATTGAGATGGTTCTTACAGGTAGGTCAAGATCAATAATTTGTTATTTTAACCATAGTACTTATGCAACGCAACTTCCTACTGCAATATATACTGCCTCATCCATGGAAAGGGCTATTGAGTTTTGCTTCCTACTGGACCAAGAAACTAATGATTATCCTATGAACTGGCAGATACCATAGGTGCTTTTTCTATATATCTTATATCCTGCAAAATTAGAATCTGAGTACCCTAAGATTTCAAAGGAAGTGCTGTGCCTAGGATACCAAATTCCTAAGTTCGGGGTGCCTAGTATGAAAGTGCTTAGATGACACTAAAAAGTGCTCTGATACCACTTGAAAGTTTGTTAGGGATGTTAGGCCCCTTAAGAACTGGCCCAAGACTAATAAAGATATGGAGAGGTGAATCATTATTTAAAATAAACATAATCTTAAATCTAAAACCAAGATTAACCAATATCAAAACCAATGATGCAGAAATTAAATGCGGAAACAATAATAAAAAAAGAACACACTGAATTTATAGTGGTTCGGTCAAACCTTGACCTACGTCCACTCCTTAGAGGCACCGTCCAAGTATTGCACTAAGCTAAGTGTCTCTCCTTTAGCCCCCACAGCTAGGCGGAGAAGCCCTTACAAAATCACTTCCACCTTCCCTGGTGCGGCGGAGTCATCGGGTCCTTTGGCACCAAAGAGATCTTCTTCTTTGGTGAACTTCCCTCGAGACAAGCCTTGAATCCGATGGTATTCAGGTGCGAGCTTGCCGGAGCAACCGTGTGGAACCCCCTCCACACTCCCTTGAGTCCCCCCTCACAGGATCTTCTCCCTCTCTCAAACTCCGCCCTTTCCTCACTCCCTTTCAAGCTCTCTCTTCAAGTTTTCCCCAAAAGAATGAAGCTACAATGGCTGCCAAAGACACTTACAAAGTGTCATGTCATAGCTTAAATAGAAGATCTCAAAACAAGCTCATTAATGCAAGTTAACGACATTATTGTCCAAAAAGATATAAATATCATCATGTACGATTAATACAAATTAAGCTCATCAACCCCTGGACGTTTTGGGACGATCAGAAGAAAATTGGTTATATCATCCTGGCCGATATCTCGATCATTCTGGACGATTTGTTTTAAACCCATTTCAATCATCCTGATCATCTCCCGGAATACATGCTGGCCGATGTTAATCATCTAGGACATCGTCCCGGCCGATCCTACGATCGTTCCGGACGATGTGATCGTATCAATCATCCATTAATGCTTTTCAAATATACCAGATCAATTTAGGCATAATTGAGTTAGATCGTCCTAACCAATTGCTTAAAATAAAGAATACCTAATCTAATCATGGTGGCTGATTCTTTCTGAATTGAGCCTATTGTCCTGGCCGATACAAGTATCGTCCAGGCCGATCATCTTATAACGGCTGCCTTAATGAGGATTCCCTAATAAGGGTTTCTATTTTTGAACAGATCATCCAGACCGATGTAAATATCGTCCCGGACGATGTTAGCAAAAACAGTAAACTTTAGGAAACAGTCAGAAAATCTTCCAAGTTACAAAGCATCAGGAGCCACACCAAATACAATATACTCAAGAAAGGAAAAAATGTACAAACTAACTCAGACCTAGCCTACCCAATCTTGAGTTGATTCCAAATTGCAGTCCGATCATGTGAACCTAAAATGTTAGTAGATAAGGCAGTTATAGAGAAAAAAGAATATTTGTTATCATCAAAATCATAAGCCATAGATCCACAACATAGTAGATACCTAAGGATTCTCTTGACCGCATTTAGGTGAGACTCTTTAGGATTAACTTAAAAACGGGCACAGAGGCACACACTAAACATTATGTTCAGTCTACCAGCAGTTAGGTAGAGAAGGGATCCAATCATTCCTCTATAGTTTTTATGATCTATTGATTTTCCATTAGGATGTTTCTCTAATTGAATTATTGAGCTCATTGGAGTGTTCATGGGCATAACACTATCCATTTCATATTTTTATAAAACATCCTTAATATATTTTATTTGGCTAAGGAATGTTCCATTATCCATTTGTTTTACACTAAAGCCAAGAAAATAGTTAAGTTCTCCCATCATGCTCATTTCAAACTCATTATTCATCGTTTTTGAGAATTCATCTCACATATTTTTATCTGAAGATCCAAAAAAGATGTCATCCACATAGATTTGAATAATGAGAATTTCATTTTTAAACTTTTTATAAAAAAGAGTGTAGTATATACACTACCCTTTTCAAATCCTCTATCCAATAGGAATGAGCTAAGTCTTTCGTACTATGCTCTAAGTGCTTACTTTAATCCATAAAGTGCCTTTTTTAATTTGAATACATGGTTTGAAAATTGTGAAATGTCAAATCCGGGGGTTGCTCAACATAAACATCTTCCTTAATTACCCCGTTAAAAAAAGCACTCTTTACATCCATTTGATATAATTTGAAGTTCATAAAACAAGCAAAAGCTAAGAGCACTCTTATGGCTTTTAGTCTAGCAACAGGGGCAAAGGTTTCTTCAAAGTCTATTCCCTCAATTTGGTTATACCCCTTTGCTACTAATCTGACTTTATTTATTATTATTATTCCTGAATCATTCACCTTATTTTTGAAGACCCATTTTTTTCCAACAATACTTTGTTCTTTAGGTCTCTTGACTAACTCCCAAACATCATTCCTGGTGAATTAGTTCAGCTCTTCTTGCATTGCTAGAATCCAAAATTCATCTCCTAAGGCTTGATCTATACTTGTAGGTTCTATCATAGAGATGAATACTAAATGACTAACCTCTTTCCTAAGTCCATGTATAGTTCTTACACCTTTTGAAGGTTCTCTTAAAATTAACTCTTCATGATGACTAGATGAATATCTCCATTCTCTAGGCAAATCTTCCTGAGATTTTACCCTTTCTCTTAAAGTCATAGTCTCTACTCCTTGAATTGCCTCTATTTCATCATCTTCAATTTTATATTCAGAGGGCTTATCTAATTCATCAAATACTACATTGGTGGACTCTTCCACTACTAGAGTTCTCTTATTAAAGATTCTATAAGCCTTACATATAGATGAATAACCTAAGAAGACACCCTCATCAGACTTGGGATCGAATTTTCCTAAGGGAAGTTTGCAATTAATCAATATGAAACACTTGCACCCAAAGACATGTAAGTGTGAAAGATTCGGTGTCCTAACCTTAAGGAGTTCATAACGAGTTTTATTCTGCTTAGATCTAATGTTTATCCTATTTAAAACATAACACGCTATGTTGACTTCTTCTGCCCAAAAGTATCTAGGAAGGGTGCACTCCGCTAACATTGCCCTAGCGGCTTCTACTAAGGTTCTATTCTTCCTTTCTGCTATACCATTTTGTTAAGGTGTTCTAGGGGCTAAGAAATTATGTTCTATTCCTATCTCTTGGTAAAATGATTCAAATCTTTCATTTTAAAACTCTCCACCATGATCGCTATGGATTGTTGAGATTTCACAACCTAAATTTCATTGAATCCATGTGGAGAATACCTTAAATTCCTCAAACAAATCATTTTTATGTGCTAGGAATCTAACCCAAATGAATCTAGTGAAGTCATCTACAATCACAAATCCATAGTTTTTCCCTCCTAGGCTAGCTGTGCTAATGGTCTAAATAAGTCCATGTGTAGCATTTCTAATGGCCTAGAGGTGATCACATAACTAAATGAAAGGATGATTTGACTTATTTTCCTAATTAGCAAGCATCACATAAATGATCCTTAGTAAAGTCTAACTTAGGTACACCTCTAACTAGATTTTTCTGAGTAATATTTCTATGTGTTTTCATACTAGCATGGCACAGTCTCCTATGTCATAACCATGAGTCATCAACTATTATTTTTATGCAAAAAGAATTTTAACTATCAATATAATCAAGGTCTAACATGTAAATATTATTCATTCATTTTCCTTCTAAAACATGTTTTTCATTTAACCTAATCAGGCATTTGTCAGATAGAAATTTAATATCAAAACATTTATCACACAGTTGACTAATGCTAAGTAAGTTATGCTTTAAAACATCAAATAATAAAACATTTTCAATTAAAAAATTCTTAGCATTACCAATAATACCTGAGCCTATCACTTTCCTGGTAGTGTTGTCTCCCAATATTACTTTGCCTCCAATTCTGGTCTCTAATAGAATAAACTTCTTCATATCTATAATCATGTGTCATGAGCAGCCACTATCCAGGTACCATATGCTCTCATTAGGTATTTTGTGAGAGTATCCTTACAATTTCATTCAAAGATTAGATTTGGGATCCCAAGTGAGTTTGGGTTCCTCCTTATGCTTGCATGAATGAGATGTATGCATGTTATGCTGTGATGGGTGCACTTTAGGTCTCCATACTAAGTGTATCCTACGGTGAATTATGCAAGTGCGAGCTATGTGACATAGCATGCTACAAGAGAAGCACCTAACACTAGGAAATGGGTTCACTAACCTACGTGGGTGGTGACGCCTCTTCCTAAAGTTGTGTGATGCATGCTGTGCTGAGGGTTTGCTAGACTGGGCTAATGTGAGTGATGCATTTTCTTTTTCTAGTTCTTTTATTTTTTCTTTAAAAGTGTTGTTTTAATATGTCAATTCATGAACTTCTATTTTTAACAAATGCTCATCGTGATCTACTTCTAATGCAAGTTTGTCTAGTCTATCAAAAGAGACTTCTAGTTCAACATGAGTGGTTTTCAAGGTTTCATGCATTTCAGTTAGTTCAATATGCTTCTTATTTAAATCATCATACTTATCAAGAAGTAGCATATGATCTCTATCTAAATCAAAATTTTCTTCGACTAAGTTAGCATGCTCAATATGTAAACTACTAAACTCAATATTAAGACTAGCATGCATCTTTTTCAATTTCTTATACGAGTCATGAATTTTTTCAGAAATGAGCAATAAATCTTCATATGAAAGTTGACATACCTCATCTTGATCGGATTGATCAAGATTATCATTAGCCATTAGACACAAATTTGTTACCTCCTCTGCTTCTTGTTCTGATGATTTTGAGGCAGAGTCGGCCCAAAAAGCTTTTTGTGTCTTTATTTTTCCTTTCTTATACTTGGCTTTGTCCTCGCTCTTTTCTTTAGCAGGTTGGCTCTTTAAGTTGGGATAATCAGCTCGTAGGTGACCTGGCTTCCTACACTCAAAATAGATTGTATCAGATGAAACTTTATTAAACTTCGAGCATTTACCTTTATTCCAGCCGTTCTGACGACGGATTTATTTTCTCTTTAAGAAGTTCTTGAACTGTCAGGTCATCAATGTTATATCATCTTCTTCCTCCCCTACAGAGCTATCGCTTTCTAAATTATTTGCTTTTAATGTCATCGTTCGCTCCTTCTTTTCACCTGAATCACTTTTCCTTTGACTCACTCGTTGCTCGTATGCAATGAGTGAACCAAGCATATTATCAATAGAATAAACATTAAGATCTTTAGATTCAGTGATGGTAGTAATTTTAGCATCATAGGAACTAGGTAAGCATTTTAGAATTTTGTTAACCTTTTTAGAATTTGAAATTTCTCTACCTAATGCATGCAAGGATGTCACGATTTGGGTGAACCTAGCGTACATGTCATATATTATTTTGCTAGGTTTCATACGAAAGAGTTCATAATCATATAACAGAATGTTAAGCCCAGACTGTTTAACTTCACTAGTTCCTTCGTATGTGATGCACACTCTATCCCAAATCTTCTTACCAGTAGCACAGGTAGAAACTCTCATATAATCCTCGGGCTTTAATGCATAGAAAAAGCAATTTAAGCACTTCGCATTTAATTGAGCTAATTCCCTATCCTCATTACTCCATTCATTAAAAGGCACTTGAGTTTTCACTACATTTAAAGTTTTAAAAGGTGCAATATATCGATCATTGACTAACATCCACATGCGGTAATCAATAGACTGTAAAAAAGTAGACATTCTAATTTTCCAGAAATCAAATGGGATATTGTCAAAAAGTGATGGACGGTTATTGAATAACCCTCTACAGTGTTACGATTACCAAAATGCGACATTATCATTTTTTTAAGGTTTTCTAAAACACTATTTTTAAAACCTGGCTCTTATACCAATTGAAATTACTAGATTGACAAGAGGGGGTAAATTGGGAAAACTTTGTAGCAATAATTAAAAACCTAAGCAGGAGTTCTAATTTTTGCTCTTTTTAAATTTTTAACATGAAACTTTAACTACTACGAAGGCAAACAGTTTAACTCAACGTACAACAATGAAATCCCTTTTTTTTTCTTTCACAATTTTCACCAAGCAAATATTATGAAAATAAAGTGCAAACAAATAATAAAAAATGGTAAGGAAAAATCACACCAAAATTTTATAGTGGTTCGGTCAAACCATGACCTACGTCCACTCCCCGGAGTCCTCGGCTCCAGGAACTTCACTAGAAACTATAGCTCACCTTTTTCCCCCCTCGGCAAGGCAAAGAAGCCCTTACAAGACTCACTTTCACCAACCCGGTGTGGCGGAGTGCCAAGCGCTGTTTTCACCCTCCTAACGACGGCAGAGTACCTTCTCATTTTTCTCCCTCCTGGAGAAAACAGAGTTTCTTCGAGGTCACGGATGTAAAAGATTCTCCTCCTTAGAGAGCCTCCCACAAGTTCTTCCCGGGCCACATGAAGAGCAAGATACAGCTATAATGGAGCAAATGTGTGATATCCCTCACACCTCTTCTCCCTCACCAAGCTCACCTTCTCTTTCCTCTCTCAAACCCTAAAAACTTCTCAAGAGCTCTCTCCCAAGGATTCCCTCTCTATTCTCATTCCCCTCTCTCTATCTCTCTCAAAAAGATTACTAATTTGATACAGCTATTACTATCATACAGTACGATTGAATATCGTACAATACGATAGGTATAAATAGGCTTCATCCTGGTATGAAGGTTTACGAACAGTTCAAATATAATTGTACAGTATGATACCACATCATACGGTACGAGTCTAAGCACTTATGTTCATACAGGATGATAGCCGAAATGATACTAAATCATCTTTGTATATCGTGTAGTACGATCAATGTCATACCGTATGATTAGATCAAATCAAAGGATCGGTCAGGATGATATTTAGGATGATATAAAATTGTCCTCTATTCATCGTATGGTACAATATATATCGTACAGTACGATGAGTCAAAAATAAGAGATCATCCAGGACAATGTTCGGGATGATAAAAAATCATCTATGTTCATCGTATATTACGAACGTGTTCATACCGTACGATTACCAATCAACGATTAAGCCTTGATTTATTTCAGTAATCACGAGGTAATTTTAAGTAAGTATTTAAAATAAATCATACAATACGAAATTCTTCGTACAGTACGAACAGCTGAAAAAACTTACTTAGGTTATTTTGACGGCTAGATTAGTAACATATCGTCCAGTACGATTGGGTTCGTACAGTACGATCTATTCACAAAAATAATTTTACAATATAGAATCGTACAGTACGATATAAACTCGTACAATATGATCAACAGAGAAACAAAATCTATATTTTTACTTTTAAAACCCTCTTCCCCTGTGTGTGTGCATGGTTGCTCAGACTTACCTACAGTTTGTGGCCAGACTCAAGAAAAGAAAAATAAAATAAATAGAAAATTACATTATTTTAGACTCACACTCCTACTCTACCCAGTCTTGAGTCTTCCTATTATCCTGAGTAATTTGTGATCTTTCTGAAATGTTAGTACTCACAGGCAATTGCATAAATCAAATGATATTCAATGAATAGATATTTAGATGATATTATTTCTCATCATCAAAAGCTCAAACTAGGGGTCATGGATCCCAACAATTAGGTTATGTGAATTTAATTTTCATTTAAATTAAACATTTTAATTTTTTTTTAAAACTTATCATAGAGAATAATTTACATTATACAGTACAATTTATTAAAAATTAAAATATTTATTTTTCACTCCTTCCATGTGTGTGTGTATGTATGATTGTGAAGCTAACATACACCTTTTATATTACAATGACTTAAGAAAAATCAAATTATGGAATCTTTAAATTAAATTAAACCTTTATTACTCAATCTTGACCCAGATTCTCTGTCAGTGCTTAGTGTATGCTGTAACTAAAATCTTAGTATACATAGAAAAGACATGCAATAATAAAGAGCAAAGAAACTAAATAGTCATTCAATAATATTTTTAATAATAAAAATATAAATTTGGGCTCCCGGATTGCAATGAACAAAAAATGATAAGAAGATAAAAATTCATAAAGTGTTGAACGAGAGCCACACTGCCCATTCATTTTGCGCCGTAACATTTCATATACAATGTCCCAACAATTTTTTAACAATGTAGTGCCATCCTCTTAAGAAATTATGGAAGAGTCAACATTTTGGCAAACTTAAGTTTAGTGCTGCATGGCACGATAAATCAGCACCATAGAACTGAAGTCTCAGGAAAATGAGTGTTGAAACATTGAGCAATTCAATAATGTAATGCCTAATTATGTTTTCAAGTGCCACAGTACTCAAATTTTTCAGCATCATAATGGAGCAGTTAGCAAATTGAAGTTACACGATGACTCAGCCAAAATCCATGTCAGTTCAACCATTAATCATTCCATGTCAGCCTAATACCACATTGGAGCAAGCATAGTAGTACTGATGCACTAGTTCATTTTACACAACCGCAACATAATAGTTTCTAGCACCAAAACGCCTGATTTCAGTTTTGCACTTGTATAAATGGACTTTAATCATTTTTTATTAAATTATTATATTTTTCAGTGTTTTCCTCAAGATTTTCCTTAGAGTAAAGTTTAAAGGAGGCTAGAAAAGTGCGAGATAGTTTCATTTGATGATTTTAATCTGTACTGTTTGAGCAATTCTATTGTTGGAGAAAAAAGGAGAATGGAAAATATCAATTGATCCTTCTGGGTGACATTTATCTTATTCTCATATATCGTTTTCTTATATGTATGAACTAAAAATAAAATTTCTTTTTTTCTTATCAATATCTGACTAAATCTTTGAGTTTTAGGCTAATAATGTAAACATATAACAAGTACTAACATAAACCCTTATGCTTTAAATTACTTATATGTATTTTTAATATATCATCTTCTTCATTTAATGCATATAATTTTTATTTATATAGTTAAAATCTAGTGTGATGTATTGCCTCAATGAATGAAGATTAAAATAAATAAGAGTATTGAAATGGAATATTGGCATACTTAGACGTAAGATTTTAAACCTTCTATGTTCTATGGAGATATTATAATTGTAAGAATGCCATTAGTGTAGCTCATATAGTTTGGCCCCCAAGCCTAACAACAAGCACGTCCACTCACCACCCACTACATCAATAAACCACATACCACTTTATAATGCCCTAAGACCTAAATTGAAAAGATGTATCTTTTCCATTTCTTAATAATCAAGCAAAGATTACTAATTTTATTTTTATATGAAAATATTATTATTCATCCAATATTAACATATTTGTCTAAAATCTAAAATAACATAAACAATAGTAATAATATTTAGCCAAAAATAGTCCATCACTAAAATATGTGATGACCACAAAAATAAAAGCTAATAAATGTAATAAGAAAATATTAACTCGCTTCTCAGATCAACCTCACTCCTCATGTTCCTTACCTGTACCTAAAATATGCAAAATCATATAATGATCACAAATGACCAGCAGTCACTAATAACTATAATTAAAATTAGTACACATAATAAAAATAATATACAAGAAATCATATTCAAATAAATAATAATTATTTCTATATCATGTGAATCCATTATATCATATATGCCATATATCATGCTCATATTAGTCTTACATTATGTATTCATATCAGTGCAAGATTGATCTCATTATATATCGATTATCAATCATGTTTCTATTATCATTCAATTAGTCATTTATATCTTCAATCTTATCTATCTTATTTCGCATTTATCATTAGTCTCATCTATCATCTATCTTTTCTATCAATAATTTTATCTATGAACTATCTCATATATCATATATCTTATTTACCATCCCTCTTATCTATCATCTATCTCATTCATTATTTGTCTTATATATTATCCTTCTTATCTATTATCTATCTTATCTATCATTTAATTTATCTATCATATATCTCATATATCATTTATTTTATTGTCATCTATCATATCTATTAAACATAAATCATCATTTTATACTCAACAAACATCTTATTACTTATGTATCTCATCTATCATATCCATATCGATCTCATCTAACACATTAGTTTATTTAGATTACTTGGTATATGTCATAATAATAAGCATCTTGTACACTGAAATGTCAGTATAGGTTGTTAGACCTATAATAATTATCCCAATGCTACCAAGAGGGGGTGATATGATTATTTTAAAAACCTCTTGAAAATTCAAGAAAATTATTTGATATTTTTTTGTACAAAGAAAAATTTTTTCAATTAAAAATTTTTTAACCACAAAAATATAAAGTGGAGTAAAATAAAATTGTGGTAAAATAAAAAGAACACAAAACATTTATAGTGGTTCAGTCCAACTAGATATATGTTCATTCCCTGAAGACTCCCTCTTCATGTATTGCACTATTACCAAAGTGAATCTCTTTTTACTCTCACAACAAGGCAGAGAAGCCTTTATAATTACCCTCTCTTCCACCAATCCCCGTTGCAGCAGAGTACGGTCATCCTTTCACACCCTCCAAGTATAGATAGAGCATTATCATTTTTTCACACTCTCCAAGTGTCAGCAAAGAACCATCATCCTTTTACACCCTCCTAGTGACAACAGAGAACTAATATCCTTTCATGCTCTCCAAGTGTCAGTAGAGAATAGAATCTTCTTCAAAGATCTTCCCTCGAGCATCTTCAAAGAAGTAAGGAAGAGATTTGCTACAAACACAAAGAGATTTTCACCTTTGAGTAACCTTGTGAACTCTTTACACTCTCAACATGTAAGAATTCTCTCTCAAATGCTCTCCGAAATCACTCTCACACTTTTTCTCTCAAAAGAATAAAGAAGAATTCATCCTTAGTCAATTTTTAGGACTATATATATGAAAGACCTAAAAGCCATCCAAAAAATAAAAAATTTCAATTATGACTATCCATGATCATACAGTACAATCAACGATTATCCATACGAACGATTCAAAATTTTCTCGTACGATCTTGTACAAACAAAATTCATACATAGAAATTCATATGTATGAACTGACATCGTACAATACAAATTGCTTTATTCAATCCATATTTTATTTGGTACGATAATGGATGAGTCCATTTTCATACCAAACAAAACATATTTTGATTATCTTTGAATCGTCTGTACGAATCAAAGTTTTTACAGTACAAACAGTTCAAAAAATTTACCTGTTTGTTTGGACAAAAATGTACGCATCAATTTCGTACACTGGTCGTCATTTATACGAACCCAAATATATGCATCAATTTTGTACTCTAAACATTATCTATATGAACCCAAGTTTATCTTGGAAAAATAGTTTAAAAATTTTACCTATTCAATTTGACAAAAATATACGCATTAATCATACTTTAGATGTCACATGTATAAGGAAAAACTTCATGCAATACGGACATTACTTAGAATTTTTTTTCATCCATGATTTAATTAACTGCTTCTCGAGGAACACTCACACAAAATCTTCCTGCACGATAAAAAATTATAGAGAACGATTCATTTTAAAAAGTAACAAATTTTTATACTCCTCTAGTGTATGTGTGCACAATTACTCAATTACAATCACACTCTCTTAGACTCAAAAAAACTATAAAAAGTACAGACTTCAAATAGAATTAATCCTAATCTAATCTATCTTGAAGTCTTCAACTGTCTGTAGAATGATTTCCCTAAAATGTTAGTACACACAAATAATAAAAGTAATATTTCCAATATATGTTAAGATAAATAGTAATCAATACAATAATATTTTGAAATCATCAAAAATGCACATCATATGAAAATATAGTTATGAAATCTAAGTTGTAATAATCTCCCACTTTTGATGATGGAAAAATAATTATTGTTTGAGTTAACATAACATTTAAAATGATTTTCTCCTTTGCTCCCCCTAAATGAATGACCAATTAAAAATTAAGTGATTCCCATGAAGATGAATAAAAATAAATCCTAAACCCTAAATAAAAGACACCAAATCAAAAATAATTCAAACAAAAAAAAGAACACGAATGAACATTCAAACAAAAATCAAACATGCATTCAAAACATACACATACAAAACATACACATACACACACAAATCATCAAACAATAATTATCAATCAATCAAATAATATTATAACTCTCTCTTTTGATAATAATAAAAAGAAAAGTACAACTTAAAATGAAGGTTTCAATAGATAAACTAAAAGAATTGAAGAAAAAAGGGTTTTAAAACAATTACAACAATAATATTTATTTCATAATACTAAAAAGAAAATTTCAAAATTTTAAATCAAAGAACAACTAAGATAAAAAAGTCAATCAAAGTCATTGTTCATCCTAGACAATTCAAATAAAGAAAATTATTGAAAAAATGATGAAATGAAGATTAGTTAACTTCAAATTCAATATGGAATATGATTGTTAATTAGATGGATTTGGATTAGAGATTAAATGATAGTGGAAAAAACACAAGAATAAAAAATTCTAATTGGCGATATTGCGCATCTTTTCAAAAAAATTTGGCTCACTTTGTGCATCTTTTCTATTTGGGTTAATTTTGTGCCTCTTTTCACTTTTCAAACTATTGCGTATCTTTTTTTATTTTTGTACACATTATGCATTTATTTTGATTTACTCTTTGGGTCTTTCCAAAATCAGTAATCTAAATTCAAATTTTACTAATAATAAAAATAAACATATTAAAAAAGAAATAAAAAATAATTAGTCATCAATCTTGTAATAATTATATTTAAATATGTTTGTCTAAAAGAACATGAAATTGATTTCTTTATCTAAATCTAGTTATAATTTCAATTTAAATTTTTGAAAGATTAGATTCCGTAAGGAAATTAATTTGTAGAGCAAAATAATTTATAGCCCATTTCAACAATCAATTTCAAAAAGTTTATCTCATTAGAGATACTAATATTTCAAGAAGCAAGAATTAAAACATGTCATCAAAACATAACACTTTTCATTGATTCCATAATAGATCACATACATTCATTTCCAATGGTACAATTCATAACAACATTTAACATCATCACATAGAAACTAAATAACATAAAAAAAACACTACATTCATTGATGAAAAAACTATTATAATAGCAAACACACAAGCTCGGTAGAAAGAACAATAACAAAGTACATCTAGAACTCTGAGGGACCCTGGTATGAAGGAGGTAGTGTATTGAACATTAAAAAATAGCTATTCATCATAGCTACATTCGTGTTCACCATGTCAAATTGACCATGGATCCAACCCATGTCTTCATTGTAACGAGCATCCTGTTGAGACAAGTGATTCTCAATTTGACTAAAACATTGATCAAAATAAGTCTTTAATCTATCAAAGTGTTGTATCATTTCTTGGTAGAAGTTTTGGTCAGCTCCAGATGCAGGTGTTAGAGCAGCTGTAGGAGCTCCCCCTTCTCCCTCAAAATCATCACTATCATAATTATGATCTCTCTCAAAAAGTGCTCAAAAAGAGGCATCAATGAAGTAGATTGGTAGTTCAGTGGGAGGACGAAGAGTAATCAGATTATACTTCTTATGAAGAACATAGGAAATTAGTTATCCTAAAGCCACATTTTTCTTCCTCTTATGATGTGGAAGTCAAATTTCAAAAAGGTTATACAGGTAGTCCATAATGAGCTGGGCTTCATCAAAAGTTTTCAGTCATAATAAGATAGGTGACTATGGATAAAAGTGGAGTCATATTAACTCGATCACCAGCTTTAAGAATAATTGATGTTCTTAAAACATGCTGGATGATCCGAACATTTTGATTCAAAGTATAAATGCGAGCCAAATGACTAACTTGGGAGACACCTCTAAGAACTTTATTAATTTTAGACTAGTCAAAATCAGCTCTAGAGGTGAAAGTGTGGGCTCAAATCCCCTAGGTTCTCAAACAAAGGAAGTCTAAATCTTCCTTGGTTATTCTTGTATGTTGTTTCTACACATAAAAAATTATCGTTGAGTGGTCCTCACTAACTCTCATATTGGCCAAGAAGTATTGAAAAGTTTCTTTGTGGTAGACATAAATGAGAGTGAGAATGAAAGAAAGTTGAGTCGAGGCAGATAAAGACATGATAGAAAAATGAAGATCATCCTAAATGAGAAGTATAAAGGGGGTGATCTTGGTAGTAATATATCTAAAATAGGCATCCTCATTCTTCTTAGATAGAAAGTTGTCATCCCCACCACTTCTAGAAGAAGAATCCTTAGAACCACGAGGAAGTTTGTTAGAACTAGCCATTTCTTAAATAATGGATCTAGAGGGTTTTGAAATGGATATGAAAGTGAATGAAACTAATTTTAAAGATCCTTCTATTTAATGGAAAATGAACAATCATACCTGTTGAGTCCAGTAATTAGGTTGTTAAGCCTAAGTAAATGTCCCAAGGCTACCAAGAGGGGGGTGAATTGGTAGTTTTTTAAAATTTAAACCCTCTTAATAATAAAGTTTAACCGAAATGAAATTTTCTTTTAAAGTTAGTAGAAAAATGTTTTTCAACCACAGAGTTGTTTAAACTGAAATTTAAAATGCGGAAACGTAAAAGCTAAAAAGTAAATGACACCAGATTTATAGTGGTTCGGTCTATAACCAGACCTACATCCACTCCTCAGAGGCGCCCTCTGAGTATTGCACTAATACCAATAGTGACTCTCCTTTTGCACCCACAGCAAGGCGGAGAAGCCCTTACAACACACTCTTTTCACCACTCCCCCGGTGCGGTAGAGAACCGTCCGTCCTTTTACACAAAACCCAGTGTTGGCAGAGAACCTTCGTCCTTTCACACCCTCCAAGTGTGGGCAGAGAACCCTTCGTCCTTTCACACTCTCCTAGTGTGGGCAGAGAACCCTTCGTCCTTTCACACTCTCCTAGTGTGGGCAGAGAACCCTTCGGCTGTTCACACTCTCCAAGTGTCGGCAGAGAACCGGATCTTCTTGACAGATCTTCTCACAAGTATCTAGAAGGAAGAAAGAGAAAGAGTGAAGAAATCCAATTTCACAAGTAGAGATTCTTACCTTAGCAATCCAAGTGAAGCCTTCTCGCTCCAGTGGTAGGAATCCTTCTTAGAATGCTCTCTTCCACTCTCTCCTTAGCTATTCTCCCAAGAGGCACACGAAGATCAAATGACAAAAAGATTGGGTGGCAGTCTGATTTGGACTATTTATATAAAAGACAAGTGAAACCGCCCAAAAACTGCAAATTTTCAATTCTGTACGCAGTGGATCGTCCTGTACGATCCTGGATCGTCCTGGACGATTTTACTTAAACGATCTGAAACGACCCATATTGTATATGTGTACGAACTGACTTCGTACAGTTGATCGTCCTGTACGAACTTGGTTCGTCCAGTACGAACGGTTATTACAAGGTCGGTTCTAGAAACTGCTGAAAACTGTTCTAAGTCGGTTGATCGTTTTGAACGAAAATGTGATCGTCTGGACGAAATTTTCCATAAAAACCGATCGTCCTGGACGATTGTTTATTTCGTCTGGACGAAAATTGTCCAGTGAACCCATCGCCTGGGACGATGATTTGTTTTCGTTCGGACGAAAAAATTTCCAGAGAGCGGATCGTCCTGTACGATATAAATTTTCGTCTGTACGAAATGTTTCCAGTGAACCCATCGCCTCGTACGATGGTCAAAATTCGTCTGGACGAAAATTATCCAGAGAACCCATCGCCTGGGACGATGATAAATTTCGTCCTGGACGAATAGGACTTAGAAAAATTTTTCAAAGCAAGTTCCTATTCGTTCCAAGTGCTCTATAGGAGATAACTGACAGATCGTCCAGTACGATAAATATCGTCCTGTACGATCAGTTTAGAATTTCAAGATCTCCTTATTTGTGTGTATGTGTGTGAGATTTTATTTTATTCACTCAATTACAATCACTCCCTTTCAAAATTAAAAAAAAAATTAAACAAAATATCTCATGTTGAATTTGAATTGAAGTTTTCGTAGTCTGGAGTCTGATTTTCCTGAAATGTTAGTACACACAAGAGCAAGTGCAAATCTTCTGAAATTGTTAGGAGATAACTATACATTTGAACAATAATGTTTGGAATCATCAAAACTACAAAAGTTGCATAAATATAACTCATTCAAATAGCAACTATTCAAACAATCTCCCCCTTTTTGATGATGGCAAAACAATTATTATTAGTATGGTTTCAAGTTAAAACACATCTTTTATCTCCTAAACTCCCCCTGAATTTATGAGTACATTAACATAAGGAGGCATTAAAGAACAATATTTAACGAACAAAAAAATTTTTATTTTTTTTTTTCAAAAATTTTAACACAAACTTGTAAACAAAACATACCACAAAAAACAAACTTACACAAACTAATAATTTCTCCCCCTTTTTGACAGCAACAAAAAGTGAAGAAGAAATAGACAAGAAATGTAAGTAATTGTATGAAAATTCATTTGAATATTTAATCTAAATGGTGATTGATATAAGGTATGCAATTTTCAACTAAAAACATTAGGTCAATCATAGAAATTCAGGAGAATTAAAAAAACTGATATAACATTGTAAGTAAGAAGAATTTAGCAAAGACATGATTCAATTTAGACATTTCAATATAAAAAAAAATCATTACAAGATAGATGAAGAAAAAAAATTCTATATTTCAAAATTCAAAAGAATATAAATGAACATAAGATCAATTTGAATTAAGAGATTGAAAGAATTTGGAAAGAAGAGAATTACCACATGTGGCGCTTTGCGCATCTTTTTCAAACTTTTGAGCACATTTTTGTGCATCTATTGATATTGAGTTGTTTTTGTGCCTCTTTTTCATATTTGCGAACCATTGCGCATTTCTTTTGATTTTTTGTACTTTTTGTACAATTTTCAAGAGTAATTTAGACTAATTCTTTCCAAAATCAATAATCTAAAATTTCAAATATTTCTAACTACATAAATATTATTTGAACAAGGAAATACAAAATAAGTAAACATCTAAATTGCAATAAATAATTTTAACTTTTATGTAGTCTAAATGAATAGACATGAATTTAAAAATTCTAATTACAACAAGTTATAAACAACTTTTAAACTTAGAAAGACTAGATTTTCTAATGTAGATAATCTCAAATTACGATCTAATTTAAGCACGATGAAGATTAAATAATACTAATGAAATTCATAAAAATTAACCACATTTCAATAACAAATCAATACTGAAACAAGTGCGAAATGCATTGATTTATATGAAAGGATTACATTTCACAGAAATTAAACATAACATAAAGTACAAGACACAACATTAAACAAAAACACTAACAAAAACATTAACATAAACAAGACATAAAAAAAAAAATGAGAAACAAACACAACAACACAACAAAAATACAACACAAGAACAAACAACACAACACATAAAAATCATCTCTACTGTTCTGGAGGAGGAGGAGGAGGAATGCCACCGAAAAGGTTAAAGTAGGAGGCCATCAACATTACATTGGTATTGATATCATGTACTTCATTTCTAATAACACCAATGTCATGTTGTTGCTGCACAAGTTGAGCATCAAATTGATCAAATCTTTGATCAATATGAGTCTCTAATCGATCAAATCTCTCAATCAGATTCTGATAATCTGACTGAGGTGCAGAGGTATGCTCTCCTTCTTCTTCTTCTTCTTCTGAAGCACTGTCATGTGCTTTCCCTTTTTCTTTTTCTTCCTTGAAGAGCAGTCTAAATGATGCATTGTTATAGTAAACTGGCTCTTCATATTCCTCATCAGGATGCACTATATTGTATTTCTTCTCCAAAATGTAAGTAATCAAGTGCCCTAATGAAATATTCTTCTTCTTCTTCTGATCAGCATGTCCTATTTCTGAAAGCCCATAGATATGATCTATGATGAGTTGGGCTTCATCAATAGGATGTCTCGACATGATTAAAAAGGTTAGACAAGAAAGGAGAGGAGTGATGTTAATCCTATCACCAGCTTTAGGAATAATTGAGGATCTAAGGATATGCTGGATGATTCGGGCATCTTGAGTCATACCTAAGACTCTAGCAACATGATTGTCAATAGCATTTCCTCTAATTATGTTATTGATTTGAAACCATTTGAAAGAGTTTTCTGACATTAGGGTGTGGGGCTCTATATCCCTCAGTTCTTAATTTTAAAAATGCACCAAGATCGTGCTTGGTGATCTCAACTTTTTGCTTAAAAACAAAAGAACTAATGACAGAGTGGTCAGAATTGAAACTCATGTTGGCAAGGAAGTAATGGTAGGTTTGTTTGTTGTAGAAGTGGACGAGAGAAAGAATGAACTGAAATTGGGTTGAGGCGAAAAGGTGCATTACCCGATATTTCAACTCTGCTGGGATAAGAATGCGAGACGGAGTGATTTTTGCAGAGGCAAAACGAGGAAAAGATTCCTCATTTTCCTTAGAAAGAAAGTTGTCTGGAGCATTCCTATTGGGTTTCTTCACCAAAACCTTTTGTCTCTTGCTAGAGGAGGCCATTGTTGATTTGATGTTGAAAGGTATTGAGAAAGAGATTTGAAAGTGTGATTTTCAAGTTTGAAAAGCCTTCATATTTAAAGAAAAACGATACTTTCGTCCTGGACGAAAATAATCGTCCTTGGACGAAACATAATACTTCGTCTGGACGAGGTAGGTTCGTACAGACGATCCAATTCGTCCAAAATGTAACGGCTTTTCGTATTCAACACAACTTACGATGCGTCCCTTCGTACAGGCTTTTTGACTTGACCGATCGTACAGACGAACAAATTTCGTACAGACGATCGAAAAGTATTTCGTTTTAATGACTCTTGAAAACCGTCCCCTACAATGAAACGACACATGTTCGTCTGGACGAACAAAAAATTTCGTACAGACGAAGTTCGTATTAAAAACTGTTTTATCCACTCAACCGCTGCATTCAATCGTCCCGACGTTTGAGAGCAAAAAAAAAAAAATTCGTCCTGGACGATCACAGATCGTACAGACGATCCAAAACAAAACTGCTCTAAAACGGTTTAAATTTTCGCAAACTGTTCCTTTACACATCGTCCCGTACGAAAAATATTTCGTCCTGGACGATTTCCTCAAAAAAAAAAAAAAAATTTTGATTTTTAAATTTTTAATTTAACAAAAAAAAAAAACAAAAACAGGAAAGAAGAAAAAAAATTATCAAAAAACACAGAAAACATAAGACAAAATCATAAATCCAAAAACAATTCATTCAAAAACACACAAAATTAAAAAAAAAAATCACAAAAACAAAACACAACAAGTATCAATGTTGCAAAGACATTTTGGTTAAGCATTCAAATCAATAACACCAAGCCTTGTTCTTAAAGTACTGAAGGTATCAAAGGCTAAAGGTTTTGTAAAAATGTCTGCAAGTTGATTTTCAGTTGAAACATGTATGAGTTCAATTTCTCTTTTGGATACATGATCCCTTATGAAATGATGCCTTATATCAATGTGTTTGGTTCTAGAATGTTGAATAGGATTTTTTGAAATACAAATAGCACTAGTATTGTCACAATAAATTGGAATAGTGCCTATAGTTAATCCTAAGTCAATCAACTGTTGTTTTAACCAAAGTACTTGTGCCACACAACTTCCTAAAGCAATGTATTCTGCTTCTGCAGTAGATAGTGCCACTGAATTTTGTTTTCTACTAGACCATGAAACTAATGAATTTCCAATGAATTGACATGTTCCAGAAGTGCTTTTCCTATCCACTCTACAGCCTGCAAAGTCAGAATCTGAGTAACCAATAATTTCAAATGAAGAGCTAAACTTAGGATACCAAATTCCTAAGTTTTGAGTTCCTAGTAGATATCTTAAAATCCTTTTTACTGCTGTCAAATGTGATTCTTTTGGATCTGATTGAAATCTAGCACATAGGCAAACACTAAACATAATATCTGGTCGGCTAGCAGTCAAGTAAAGTAAAGATCCAATTATCCCTCTAAATTTCTTTTGATCAACAGATTTTCCCTTAAGGTCCTTATCCAACTGAACTGAAGAACTCATTGGTGTACTAACAGGTTTAGCATTGTCCATTTCATATTTTTTGAGGATGTCTTTAATGTATTTGTTTTGACTAAGAAAAGTACCTTCCTCAAGTTGCTTAATGCTAAATCCTAGAAAGTAATTTAAATCTCCCATTAGACTCATTTCGAATTCATTACTCATTGTTTTAGAAAAATCATCACAAAGATGTTTATTTGAAGATCCAAAGATGATGTCATCCACATAAATTTGAACAATAAGTATATCCTTTCCAATTTTTCTTAAAAAGAGAGTTGTATCCACACTTCCTTTTTCAAAAGATCTTTCAAGTAGGAAGGTGCTTAACCTCTCATACCAAGCCCTAGGTGCCTGTTTCAATCCATATAATGCCTTTTTTAATTTGAAAACATGATTTGGAAATTTAGAATTTTCAAAACCTGGAGGTTGTTCTACAAAAACATCTTCTTCAATTACTCCATTTAAAAAGGCACTTTTAACATCCATTTGAAACAATTTAAAACCTTTAAAACAGGCAAAGGCTAGTAAAACCCTAATTGCTTCAAGTCTAGCTACAGGGGCAAAAGTTTCCTCAAAATCAATTCCTTCAATTTGATTATACCCCTTAGCTACTAATCTAGCCTTATTTCTAATGACTACTCCTGAGTCATTCATTTTATTTTTGAACACCCACTTGGTTCCAACAACACTTTGATCTTTTGGTCTTGTAGTTAGTTCCCAAACTTTATTTCTTACAAATTGATTTAACTCTTCTTGCATGGCCAATATCCAAAATTCATCTGAAAGTGCTTGATCAATGTTAGTGGGTTCAATGGTTGAAATAAAGGCTGAATGATTGACTTCCTTGTTTAATCCACGCCTAGTTCTAACACCCTCACTTGGTTCTCCTATAATTAATTCCTTTGGGTGATTTTTAGAAAATCTCAAATCTCTAGGCAAAGGGTCTTCTCTTTCTATATTTTCTTCCACATTTTCTTCCAAATTTAATCTATCAATCTTTTGGGAGTTTTCTTCAATTTCTTCTTCAACAACTTTTGGCTCTTCCATATTTTCATTTTCATCAAAAACAACATGTGTGGTTTCTTCAATAACTAAAGTTCTTTTGTTGAATACTCTATAAGATTTTCCAACACTTGAATATCCAACAAAAATTCCTTCATCTGATTTTGGATCAAATTTTCCTAAGGCAGATTTTCCATTATTATGTATGAACACCTTGCAACCAAATACATGTAAATGAGACAAATTTGGTGTTCTACCTTTTACCAATTCATAGGGTGTTTTATTTAAATTTGATCTCACATTCACCCTATTCAGAACATAGCATGCAGTGCTAACCGCCTCAGCCCAAAAATATCTAGGAAGAGAGTATTCTGCTAACATTGCTCGGGCGGCTTCTATTAATGTTCTGTTCTTTCTTTCAACTACTCCATTTTGTTGAGGAGTTCTAGGTGCAGAAAAATTGTGATCAATCCCCTTCTCTTTACAGAAATTTTCAAATCTTTCATTTTCAAATTCTCCTCCATGATCACTTTGTATAGAAATTATTTCACATCCTAGTTTTCTTTGTATCCAAGTTGAAAAATTTCTGAATTCCTCAAATGATTCACTTTTATGAAAAAGAAATTTAACCCAGGTGAATCTTGAAAAATCATCAACTATCACAAATCCATATACCTTTCCTCCTAGACTAACCGTGCTTACAGGTCCAAAAAGATCCATGTGAAGAATTTCTAAAGGTTTACTGGTCCTAAGATCTTTATTGGACTTAAAAGAGGACTTCACTTGTTTTCCTAATTGACATGCATCACATAAGTGGTCCTTAGTAAAGTCTAGTTTAGGTATTCCTCTAACCAAATTCTTTTGGGTAAGTCTTCTAAGATTTTTCATACTAGAATGACAAAGTCTCCTATGCCAAAGCCATGATTCATCAGAAACAGTTTTCAAACAAAAAGCAGTAGGAGATTGAATACAATTTAAATCTAGCATGTAGACATTGTTCACCCTTTTTCCATTTAAAACAATTTTTTCCATTTAGGCTAATTATGCAGCTAGTAGGTAAAAAAAAATTTACATTATAGCCCTTATCACATAGCTGACTTATGCTAAGCAAATTATGTTTTTTTAGCCTTCAACTAATAAAACATTATCTATGAAAAAGTTTTTCAAATTTCCAATCATACCTGATCCAACCACCTTTTTTGTGGTATTATCTCCAAGTGTAACCTTGCCTCCATTCCTGGTTTCCAGCGTTATGAATTGAGCAGTATCTCCAGTCATGTGCTTAGAACATCCGCTGTCCAGGTACCATATACTCTCACGAGGTCTTGTGTGAGAGTATTCCTGCAAAATTCTCAAATGTTAGACCTGGGAACCCAAACTAGTTTGGGTTCACCTTTATGAAATTTATAATCAGATGCATGTGTGATATGTCTAGGTTTATGCATCTTAGTTCTCCACACCAAATTATGTTTCATCTTTGAAGTGCAGGTGTGAGATATATGTCCCAAAAATCCACAATTGTTACATTTAACATTAGGAAAAATATTCCTATGTTTTCTTTCATATGATTGTCTTCTAAGGGATTTCATGAATTTAGGATAATATTTAGGATTTGTAAAATCTTCAAGTTCAGGGGGAATCCTTTTATCCTCAAGAGCTCTTATAGTAAGTTTGTAAAATGAATTCATATCCTTCAAGATTCGATTTGTATAATTGATTCTATATGTCTTGTGCTCAGATTCATCCTTAAATTTCTCAAATTCTTTTTTCAAGTTCA
This sequence comes from Dendrobium officinale, assembly GCA_019514585.1. Lineage (NCBI taxonomy): Eukaryota > Viridiplantae > Streptophyta > Magnoliopsida > Asparagales > Orchidaceae > Dendrobium > Dendrobium officinale. The sequence goes on along the minus strand of CM033699.1, from coordinate 31,052,256 downwards.
GCATAGGATGATTTTAAATTTTCAAAATTTTTTTGTTCAAGTCATCATATTCATCAAGTAGTTTCATGTGGTTGCTATCAATTAAAGCATGATCTTTCCTAAGGATTTCGTGTTCCTTATTAAGCTCTTCCAATTCTAAAACTAAACTAGAATGCATCTTTTTAGTTTTCCTATATGCATCATGCATGTGTTCAGAAACTTCAAACAGTTCATCATAGGTTAAATCACATACCTCTTCTTGATCTGATTGTTCAGCTTTATCTGCCATCAAGCAAAGGTTGGTGACTTCTTCTTCGTTTTCAGTCTCAGATGAGTCTGAAGCTGAGTCCGCCCAAAAAGCCTTTTGAAACTTCTTCTTGCCCTTCTTTACCATTGGTTTCTCCTCTCTATCTTCTCCTTGCTAGGAGTGGCTTTAAGTTTTGGACAATCAGTTTTTATATGACCTGGTTTCCTGCATTCATAACAAATCACTTCATTAGAAACCCTGCCATTTTTGTTATACTTACCTCTATTCCATTGCTGGCGTCTCTTCTGCTTCCTCTTTAAAAAGCTTCTGAATTGTCTAGTCATCAGTGCTATATCTTCTTCATCCTCAGGTTGTGAGTGTTCACTTTCTGACTCTTCCACATTTAATGCAAGATTCTTTTCCTTTCTTGGTTCACCTGCATCAATCTTTCTTTGACTTACTCCTTGCTCGTAAGCAATGAGTGAACCAAGAAGATTGTCAATAGAATAAATGTTCAGATCTTTTGACTCTGTAATTGCAGTAATTTTAGCATCGTATGCAGTAGGTAAACAACGAAGAATCTTATTAACCATTTCAGCATTAGTTAATTCCCTACCAAGTGCATGCAAAGAGGTGACAATTTTAGTGAATCTTGTGTACATGTCAGATATAGATTCATTAGGTTTCATGCGAAATAATTCGTAGTCATGTAACAAGATATTGAGTCTTGATTGCTTAACCTCATTTGTCCCTTCATAAGTAATACAAAGTCTATCCCATATGTCTTTTCCGCTTTTACAAGTGGAAACTCGCATGTAGTCTTCAGATTTTAAAGCACAAAAGAAACTATTTAAACATTTCGCATTTAATTGTGCTAAGTCACGTTCTTCTATAGTCCAATCTGCATAGGGTGTATCTACCCTAATTCCATCAACTAATCTAGTTGGTTTTGTGTAACCTTCCTGGACTAGCATCCACATGCGATAATCAAGTGACTGTAAGAAAGTAGACATGCGTGTTTTCCAAAAATCAAAAGGAATATTGTCAAACAGTGGAGGTCTAGTGATAGAGTAACCCTCAGGTGTGTTTCGGTTTCCAAATGTAGCCATCTACGTTAATCAAAAAGTAGTTCAAACTTATGATTTTGAAACTCAGCTCTGATACCACTTGTTGAGTCCAGTAATTAGGTTGTTAAGCCTAAGTAAATGTCCCAAGGCTACCAAGAGGGGGGTGAATTGGTAGTTTTTTAAAATTTAAACCCTCTTAATAATAAAGTTTAACCGAAATGAAATTTTCTTTTAAAGTTAGTAGAAAAATGTTTTTTCAACCACAGAGTTGTTTAAACTGAAATTTAAAATGCGGAAACGTAAAAGCTAAAAAGTAAATGACACCAGATTTATAGTGGTTCGGTCTATAACCAGACCTACATCCACTCCTCAGAGGCGCCCTCTGAGTATTGCACTAATACCAATAGTGACTCTCCTTTTGCACCCACAGCAAGGCGGAGAAGCCCTTACAACACACTCTTTTCACCACTCCCCGGTGCGGTAGAGAACCGTCCGTCCTTTTACACAAAACCCAGTGTTGGCAGAGAACCTTCGTCCTTTCACACCCTCCAAGTGTGGGCAGAGAACCCTTCGTCCTTTCACACTCTCCTAGTGTGGGCAGAGAACCCTTCGTCCTTTCACACTCTCCTAGTGTGGGCAGAGAACCCTTCGGAACTGTTCACACTCTCCAAGTGTCGGCAGAGAACCGGATCTTCTTGACAGATCTTCTCACAAGTATCTAGAAGGAAGAAAGAGAAAGAGTGAAGAAATCCAATTTCACAAGTAGAGATTCTTACCTTAGCAATCCAAGTGAAGCCTTCTCGCTCCAGTGGTAGGAATCCTTCTTAGAATGCTCTCTTCCACTCTCTCCTTAGCTATTCTCCCAAGAGGCACGAAGATCAAATGACAAAAAGATTGGGTGGCAGTCTGATTTGGACTATTTATATAAAAGACAAGTGAAACCGCCCAAAAACTGCAAATTTTCAATTCTGTACGCAGTGGATCGTCCTGTACGATCCTGGATCGTCCTGGACGATTTTACTTAAACGATCTGAAACGACCCATATTGTATATGTGTACGAACTGACTTCGTACAGCTGATCGTCCTGTACGAACTTGGTTCGTCCAGTACGAACGGTTATTACAAGGTCGGTTCTAGAAACTGCTGAAAACTGTTCTAAGTCGGTTGATCGTTTGAACGAAAATGTGATCGTCTGGACGAAATTTTCCATAAAACCGATCGTCCTGGACGATTGTTTTATTTCGTCTGGACGAAAATTGTCCAGTGAACCCATCGCCTGGGACGATGATTTGTTTTCGTTCGGACGAAAAATTTCCAGAGAGCGGATCGTCCTGTACGATATAAATTTTCGTCTGTACGAAATGTTTCCAGTGAACCCATCGCCTCGTACGATGGTCAAAATTCGTCTGGACGAAAATTATCCAGAGAACCCATCGCCTGGGACGATGATAAATTTCGTCCTGGACGAATAGGACTTAGAAAAATTTTTCAAAGCAAGTTCCTATTCGTTCCAAGTGCTCTATAGGAGATAACTGACAGATCGTCCAGTACGATAAATATCGTCCTGTACGATCAGTTTAGAATTTCAAGATCTCCTTATTTGTGTGTATGTGTGTGAGATTTTATTCACTCAATTACAATCACTCCCTTTCAAAATTAAAAAAAAATTAAACAAAATATCTCATGTTGAATTTGAATTGAAGTTTTCGTAGTCTGGAGTCTGATTTTCCTGAAATGTTAGTACACACAAGAGCAAGTGCAAATCTTCTGAAATTGTTAGGAGATAACTATACATTTGAACAATAATGTTTGGAATCATCAAAACTACAAAAGTATCCCCCATAGAAATTGACATATGGATCGTATAGATGAAAATGATTTCATACGTACGATCTATAATAAATAACTCACATTTTTTGGAAAGCCATCCCCATGCGTACAGACGAAACTATGCAAATTATATAGGAGAATGATGTCATTGTACAATATGAACCCTATAAAAAACTAATTTTTGCATGCTCAACTCTGAAACCTATCATGCACATGCTACATAATTCATACATGACGAAACATTTTTGTGCAATATGAATAAAACACTTTAAAATAAGGCATGAAATTTAGAAAAAAATTCTCAAAACCAATCATTCATTCATCAATTTTTTTTAATTTTTAACACATAAAAATAAAAATAAGGAAATAAAAAACTAAACATAAAACATCAAACAGAACAAACAAACAAAGACAAACTAAATATACACGCATATACAACACATCAAGTTTGCAGAAATTTTAGTTTAAGCATTAAGATCAATTACACCTAACCTGATTCTTAAAGTGCTAAAAGTATCAAAGGATAGTGATTTGTGAAAATATCTGCAAGTTGATTTTCTGTAGTAACATGATTAAATTCAATCTCTCCCTTAGCTACATGATCTCTAATGGAGTGATGCCTTATATCTATATGCTTGGTTCTAGAATATTGAATAGGATTCTTTGAAATACAAATGACACTAGTATTATCAAAAAATATTGGAATTTTACCAATTCAAAATCCTAAATTAATCAACTGTTATTTCAATCAAAGAACTTGTGTCACACAACTACATAAGGCAATATACTCTGCTTCAGCAATAAATAGGGCTATTGAGTTCTATTTTTTACTGGACCAAGACACTAAAGAGTTTTCTATGAATTGATAAGTTTCAAAAGTACTTTTTTTGATCAATCTTACAACCTACAAAGTCTAAATCTAAATATCTACTGTCAGAAGAATTGTACTTATGATACCAAATTCCTAAATTTTGAATTCTTAAAAGATATCTCAAAATTCTTTTTACTACTGTCAATTGTGACTCTTTTGGATCAGATTGATATCTAGCACACAAACAAACACTGAATATTATATTTGAGCTACTAACTGTCAAGCAAATCAATATTCTAATAATTCCTTTAAATTTATTTTGATCAACAGATTTTCCCTTAGGATCCTTATTCAACTATACTGAGAAACGCATTGGTGTAGTTATAGGTTTAGCATTATCCATTTTATATTTCTTAAGGATGTCCTTAATATACTTGGACTGACTAAGAAAATTTTCTTCCTCATTTTGCTTAATGCTAAAATCAAGAATTTAACTCAAATCTCCCATCAAACTCATCTCAAATTCACTACTCATTATTTTTAAGAAATCGTCACAAAGATTTTTATTTGTAGATCCAATTATGATATCATCAACATATATTTATAAAATGAGTATATCATCTCCTATTTTCTTTAAAAAGAGAGTGGGGTCCACACTTCCTTTCACAAAACATCTCTCTAATAGAAATGTGCTTAATCTCTCATACCAAGCCTTAGGTGTATGTTTTAGTCCATATAATGCCTTTTCAATTTAAAAATGTGATTAGGGAATTTAGAATTTTTAAAACTTAGAGGTTGATCAACATAAACATCCTCTTGTATCACCTGATTGAAAAAGACACTTTTGATAATCATTTGATACAATTTAAATCATTTAAAATAGGTAAAGGCTAGCAAATCCCTAATTACTTCAAGTCTTACTACAGGGGAAAAATTCTCTTCAAAATTAATCCCTTCTATTTGATTATGCCCCTTAGTTACCAATCTCATCTTATTTCTAATCATAACTCCTAAATCAATCTTTTTTTTTTTTTGAACACCCACTTAATTCCAATAATACTTTGATCCATAGGCCTTCTAGTTAATTCCCAAATATTATTTCTTATAAACTGATTCAATTCTTCTTGCATGGCCAAAATTTGAAATTCATTCGAAAGTGCTTAAGTTATATTTGTGGTTTTAACCATTGATATAAAAAATAAAATGATTCACCTCTTTGCTAAGTTCATGTCTAATTCAAACACTCTCACTAGGTTTGCCTAAAATCAATTCCTTAGGGTGATTCTTAAAAAAATTTCCATTCTCTAGGAGTAGAGTTTTTTTTTTTTACATTTTCTTCCAAATTCATCTTTTCAATTCATTGGGAGTTATTTTCAATATGACCCTCTTTCAACCTTTGCTCATTCATCAAAAACAACATGTGTGGTCTCCTCAACTACCAAAGTTCTCTTATTATAAACTCTATAAGATTTTCCAATACCAGAGTATCCAAGAAAAATTTCTTCATCAGATATTGGATCAAATTTTCCTAAAGGATTTTTTTTATTATTATGAATGAATACCTTACATCCAAAAATATGCAATTATGACAAATTTGTTATTTTACCCTTAAGAAGTTCATCGGGTGTCTTATTCAATTTGGATCTAATATTCATCCTATTCAGAACATAATAAGCTGAACTGACTGCTTCAGCCCAAAAATATTTTAGAAGTGAATATTTTGCAACATGTCTCTAGTGGCTTCAATTAATGTTCTTTTCTTTCTTTCAAATAATGTTCTCCAATTAATGTCCTTTCAGACTCTTTAAGTGTCGGTAGAGAACTGTCATCCTTTCATACCCTCCTGGTGATGTCAAAGAACTGACATCCTTTCATACTCTCCATGTATCAAAAGAGAACCAAATATTCTCTAAAGACCTTCTATCGAGCATCTTCAAAGAAGTAACGAAGAGATTTTCTATAAACACAAAGATATTCTCACTTTTAAGTAACCTTATAAACCCTTCATACTCTCAATTTACAAGAACTTTCTCTCAAACACTCTCCCAAATAACTCTCACACTTTTGCTCTCAAGAAAAATGAAGAAGAATTTTTGCATAGTCAGTTTTTAAGACTATATATATGAAAGACACAAAAAACTATTCAGAAAATTGAAAATTTCAATTATGGCCATTCACGATTGTACAGTACGATCGATGATCATATGTATGAATAGTTTAAAATTTGCTCGTACAATCTTATATGAACCAAATTCATGCACAGAAGGTCATCTATACAAATTGACATTGTATAGTATGAATTGCTTTTATTAAACATACTTTTTTTGGTATGAAAATGGACGAGTACATTTCATATAATTTTAATCATCTGTACGAACCAAAGTTCGTACAATATGAACAACTCAAAAATTTACTTGTTCGTATAGATGAAAATATATGCATCAATTTCATACTCTAGACTTCGTCTATATGAACCCAAGTTCATCCCAGATGAACAATTCAAAACATTTACCAATTCGTATGGATGAAAATGTAATAATCAATTTCATACTTTAGACATCGTTTGTACGAACCCAAGTTTATCCTGGATAAACAATTCAAAAAATTTACTTGTTCATATGGAAAAAAATATACGCATCAATTTCATGCTCTAGATGTCATCTATACGAAGGCAACTTCATACAGTATGAAAATAAATCAAATTTTTTTTCAACCATGATTTTGTTTAATTATTTTTGGAGGAATGCCCACACTAAATTGTCCTGTACAATCTAAAATCATACATTACGATTAATTTTAAAATGTAATAAATTTTTACACTCCCCTAGTTTGTGTGTGTGCACGATTACTCAATTACAATCACACTCGCTAAGACTCAAAAAAAGTATAAAAAATACAGACTTCAAATATAATTAATCCTAGTCTAATCTATCTTAAAGTCTTCAACTATCTGGAGAATAATTTCCCTAAAATATTAGTACACAAACAACAAAAGTAATATTTCCAATATATGTTAGGAGAAATAGTAATCAATATAATAATATTTTGAAATCATAAAAAACACACATGATATAAAAATATAGTTATGAAAAGTAAGTTGCAACATACACATCATATGCAGTTATCATAATATGTAGATCTATATAATGTGCTTATCAATATGCATGTATTATGCCAAAATACATGTAATTCCAAATGAATAATAATCATGTACATATCATATATTTTATATCCATATTTAGTATATTAGGTTCTAATCATTTTGTACCAAGCCTTTCCCCACCCATTTCAAATAAAATATTGTATAAGGAAAACAAACTAGTGAAATTTTAATATAAACTTGTTAAAACATTCATATTAATGGTATTTATCATATATTAAAAGTTACATGTTAAAATTTTTTAAAAATGAGAAATATAATATTTTTATCAAATTTAGGAGAGAGAAAGTATGTTCAAAATAATAAAAAATAAATATGGAGTAAAGGTCACTTACAACAATGAGAATAATTTTCATAACATAAGCGAGAAATGAAAAAAACCTCGAGAGACATTCTCTCTCCTCTCTCGTCCTTCTCTCATCTCTCTATCTCCTTTTCTTTCTCAATAAGATAATGAATCAGGGGGGAGGGGTAATGGTTGGTGTGGATTTTTAATAATAACTATTTTAGATATTTTATTTAAAAATAAATATAATTTTAAACCTCTTGTCATAATGCTTCCCCAATTATAGAATATTTGAAAGCTTGGCATCGCAGCACCCATAGGCCCAACATCACAATGCTCACTTAGTTCATTTCCTTGAATTTAGGGAAATTAGATTTATGGAAATTATATAAGATACTTTACATACTTCCTATTAGCTTCCTTATATTTTGCATACCTAAAAAGATTTTGCAAAAGGGGTTGTAGATCCAAGATCAATCTATTAAGTGTCAATATTAAAATTAATCTTATTAAATTCATATTAAGCAAATGCATCATGGTTAGCTTTCTTCTTAAGCCATTTAAAATATTTATTTAGTTCTTTGTTCACTAGTCCCTTCTTTTTATAAAAGAAATATTTTTTTTTTCTTGATATCAATTGGAGGCAATATTTTATCGTTTCCTTCGTGATGTTCTTGTTTTTATGAGCCTACTACTTTCCATATGTTGTAACCAACCTAGCTCTCTCACCCAACTTTATCATTTAGCAGTTTTTCTTATAAATCATGTATGGCCATAATATTATTAATTACCAATTTATATTTATTTGAGTTATAAAAGTTTTTGAAAGGACATTATTATTATAAAAGGGTGTTTAGAATATAATACACTATGATGATTTTAAATTTTGCTTCCTTAAAATATTTTAGTTTAACTACTATGTCCATCATTTACACAATGTACTCATGTATACCTATTATAATAGTGACTTTAATGGATGTGCTCTATAATTAGGGCGCTTACTAGGCCTAGTTGAAGTAACTTATTGATCAATAATAGTCTTTAATAAGTCTTGAGTATTCTCAAGCCATTCTATTATATGATGCATGTATACATCAATTATCATCATCTTAATAAACATGATGAAAAGGTGTTTAGAATGTTATTTTGTGAGGGTCATTAGACCTCTTAGAACTGTTCCAATGCTAACCAAGAGGGGGGGGGGGGGGGGGAATTGGTTATTTTAAAATTTAAACTTCTTCGATAATTTGAAAACCTTTTTATAAAATTCAAAATCACTGATCCTAAAATATGCAAATGTTTTAATGAAATGAGTATCACAGGATTTTTCAACCATAAAATTTTAAATAATGGAAAATAAAAATGCAAGAAAGATAAATAATAAAAGAAGAACACCATATTTTATTATGGTTCAGTTAAACTTGACCTACATCCACTTCCTGGAGAATTCTTCTCCAAGTATTTCACTGTAACAATAGGACTCTCCTTTAGCCCCCACAATAAGGTAGAGAAGCCCTTATAAACTCTCTTCCACCTACCCGATGTGGTAGAGTATCGATGCCTTTTTACACTCTCCAAGTGATGGCAGTGTCCTGTCACATCCTTTTTCACCCTCCTAGTGAAGGAAAAGAACCAAGACATCCTTTTCACCCTTATGATAAAGGTAAAGTACTTTGATATCCATTTTCACCCTCTTGTTGAATGTAGAGTACGTTGATCCAATGTTAAAAATTTTCTTTTAAGAGTCTCCAAAGAAGATTGGCAGAAACTTAAAGAAAACAAAAAGATCCTCAATTTCGTCAACCTTGTGACTCCCTCACAATTTCCCTTCACTAGATCTCTCACTCTTTACTCTAAAAAATCTCTCCCAAGCACACACTTTATGGTCTCTCTTAGAAGAAATTCACAATAAAAGAAAAGGATGACAATTTTTAGGACTCCTTATATAGAAATTGCATGAAAAATCATCCAAAAACTAAAAATTGCAAGTCAACCGACTTTGTTCGTACTATACGATCATAGATCATACGATACAATCAGTTCAAAAAATTAGGGCTTTGTTTGGTACGAACTAGGATGAACGTAGTTTCGTACACTACCAGTCGTCTGTCTGAATTGAGATCGTATAGTATGAATAGTTCACAAATAAATTACTTTGTATGGAACGATATAAGATTAAAAGATTTTGTACTCTACCAATTATCTATATGAATTGTGGTCCAATAGTATGAATAATTCAAAAGTGAACTACTTCATATGATATGATCTAGGATGAAAATATTTTCATTCTATGTTAGTCATCTGTATGAATTGAGATCAAGTAGTATGAATAATTTAAAAATAAACTACTTCATATGGTATAATCTAGAATGAAAAGATTTTTATACTCTATCAATCATCTGTAAGAATTTAGATTGTATAGTACGATCAACTAAAAAATACATGCTTTTGTATGGTGTGTATAATCAGTTGTATATACAACCCGACATCATACAGTATGAATTGTTCAAAAAATTTTAAACCTTAATTTGTTTAATTGCATTTTGTTGGAAAAATTATCAAATTGTATAGCATGATTGAATGTCGTACAATACTATCATAGTTTAATAATATTTTACAACACTCCTCCTATGTGTGTGTGCACAGTTACACAATTAGAATCACTCAGGCTTAAACTCAAGAATAAATAAAAAATATCTAAACTCTATTACATGACATCCTATTCTATCATTATCTTAAATTCTTCAGTAGTCTGGAGTTATAAATGGATTCCCTGAAATATTAGTACACACAAAAAATAATAAGAAATATCCAATTCATGCTAGGAGAATTAATAAAATCACCAATCTTGTTTCCAACATAGAATTTTCTTGTTACTCATAGAGCTTATCCGCTATTGTATTGTTGGTATTAGTAATTGAAGGTGGTACATCTTTTATGATAACATAATCTAATCTATCCACCCTATATGAAGTAGGATTTTATCATTTTATTCTTTCTAATTATCACCCTTAAGTTTAGTAATATAGTATTGAATAATGGAGTAGCTAGTCATTTGAGAAGCCATATAAATCCAAATGTTTGTGTCTACTTGATAGGCTATAAAATAAAGTACATATTTTACTAATTAACATCATGTAAAAGGAATCTAAAGATATAAAAATTACCTATGGGCAAAATTTAATACTTTTTTTTAATGTGCAGATTTGTATTAAGGGAAAACAGAGAAACTAATTACACTTGATAAAAGGGTAACATTCCTCCTTTATTAGATCCAACAAAGAGGATAGAATGTTACCAAAAATAAAACTACTATCTAAAGCCAAAGTAGCAAAAAAATCAGCTACTTTATTGCATTCTCTATTGACATGGTGAAAAATGACTTTATTGAAATCATTAAGGAAGAAGAGCTCCTTGGCTGGCCATCTCTCCAAATGCCATTTTGCCTTCTTCAAAGAATCCTGAATGAATGTAATAATATTAGATTGTCACTCTCAATGATAACACCTTTACTTTCAACCATCCAACTTTGAATGAATTCCCTTATTGCTAGTACCGCCTCCATCTCTAATTTTGCAACATCCCAATGAATTACATTCTTCCCAAAAGCTAGAAGAAGCCTTCCTTTGTAGTCTCTAAATACTCCCCCAATGCCAGCAAGATTTGAGCTCAACATTGAAGCATCCACATTAATCTTGATCCAATCTAGTGGTGGACGGAACCAAGTTTTATCGAACTCCCTAGGGAGATTAGCACCCCAGCTATCTAGATATGGAATATATTATATTATAGCTAAAGATAATACAATTGCTGCAACCAAAATACTAGAAAAAGCAGCCTTACCATGCTTCACCTCATTGCGGTTTTTCCAGGATAGATAAACTATAGCACAGTACAGTTTAACCATGCTTGAATTCTGATATTTTAACCTTCTTAGTTCCTCTAAACAACTATCAAGGGACTTAAAAACAGGAATAGCAAATCCCCATTCTCTAATTTTTGAAATTACATCAACAAGGCAAAATTTAATTCAAACATATTAATATACATACTCTTTATGATAATACTATTAAATTAAAAACTTAAGTCATATTTATGGGCAAAGTCTGAAAATAATTTAATACTTTATCCTAATTAATTATATAAATTAATAATAAATAAATGAATGTCATGAAAATTATTCATAAGCCTTAAATTGAAGTACTTAAAAAAACATTAAAGTAGAGGCAAAAAATAGAAATAAACTTAGTGGTGGAGTGAGAAATATCTTATAATAGGGGCCCAATTTAATTTTTTAAAACTTCCCTCAACTTTTTTCATCCAAGCTTAGGCTTGATAATGATAAATTTAAATTTTTTTATTTTAAGAAGATAAAATATTAAAATAAGATAAAAAAAAACTTATAATTTATAGCGTATGTTCTTCATATTCTTAAAGAGTTAAATAATAACATCATCATCAATTCAATCCAATATTTTCTTCTAAATATAAGCAATTAAAATATCATTGATCCATTTATCTCCAATTCTATTTTGTAGTTAATCTTTTATGATAGTCGTTATAGTAATACTCTTTTAACTCCTACTGTTATAATGAATAACACTAATGCCAATTTTAATAGCCTAAAAATAAAGGGATATAAAATATCCTTCCTACTATGTATGATTTTCTTTGTAAGACCACCAATAATTTTTAATAATAAAAACTATGCATCAAATCATATATTCATGATATAAGTTTTCAAGCGATTATCTAGAATCAGCACATTAACATGACTAAAATCACATGGATAAAGATGTGTTATTCTAATTAGTCTTTCTTACTTAAACACATAAAAAAGTAATTATTTGGAGTCAAACAAGAAATATAAATAAGTAACTCAGTATTTCTCTCTATAAAATAATTACAACTCTTTAAGTTGTATGTCAATGACTCTATAGAATATTTCAACTTGAAAATGATATAAATTTATCATATCATAAGCTCTATGACAATGCAATCCCCGAGTAACCCATTTATCATCCAAATAGGAAATGCCTATTTTTTGTTGTTCACAAAAAAGTTATTTGTTGATAAAATCTTCCCATTTACTTCTCTCATATCTTGTAGTCTTATTTTACATATCCAACCAAAGACATAACATTTACAATATGTTATTCTCTATAAAACTTTTGACAACTTGATAGTTATACCCAATATATTTTTCATCAAAATTATGCGTGATGAAATTTTGGAAGATTGAATTAATTATAATAATGTGTTGATTCTAATAATGCAAATGCCTCATCTTTTTATTCATAACTTATACCATCTTCCACAATACCTTATAAAATATTAATTAGTGTGGAAAATATTGTGATCAATCTTACAACTAATTCATGGTGTGAAACCCACCATGTATCGCCAGACCATCTTAGAGTTATTTCTTGATTTAATCATTGTCCTATTATAAGTTCTCCATTTTGTAATTCTATTAATGTATTCTCTAGTTATTTATGTCAAAGCTGGTCATGATGCTTGTATGAACCACTAATGATATTCAATGCATTTAAAATTATTATGAATAAAACAATTTGAACATGAATTTTTGTAAAAAATACTAAGGATAATTGGAGTTGGCGTGAGAAGCAATGAATGTAATGTGTTGATCAATTTTCAATCAAGAATAACGTTTTTAGCTCATTAAACTCCCCTGACATATTGCTTGATCCATTGTAACCTTGGCCGCACATTTTTTATATACTTAATCATATGTTAAAAGTAGTTCTTTAATATATCTTTTGAGATATTTAATTATAGTTTCTAGAACATGAACTATACCCAAAAAATTTTCAATTATCTAGCTCTTTTTGTTAGCATATCCTAGCACAGTAGCCATTTGCTCTTTAGAAGCTGTGTCATGAGATTTGTCAACTAAAATGGAAAAGTAGATATCTTCAATTTCCTTGGTTATGAAGTTTGTGATTGCAATCAATGCAGCACTTGTGATATCCTTCTGAATGTCAGGTGCATTAATTTTAAATTCATAGGAGAATTTTTAAGTACCATAATATTTAAATCATTATTATGTTTAGTTAGAAACTATAACAATTGATGAAAATTTCCCTTGATTTTTTTATTTGACGAACTCATTATGTGTTTTGAAAGCCAATCCTTATCTTAAAAGAAATCACACACAATCCATAGATGCATTTAGACGAATACGATATGCAGTTTTAGCATGATCAAATTGCTTATAAAAGGCAAACCCAATATGTTGACTTTGATGCATTTAATCTTCATAGTTTTGTCATGCATTATTATGTGCACAATTATGTCCCCCAACATGAAGTTCAAGTTTGCTTGTTTTTTTTCTAGTTTGAAGATCAATTTTTATTAAAAAGTATCATCATCTTCATTTCCTCTACCCACTTCTCTGAAGAGATAACAATATAAATATTATACTTTATCTTGATAGATATAATACTCTTACAAATTAGAGTAATAATCAATCCAATTAGAACTAAAGCAACTATCTTTGGCCCTAGTTTTCCTTTTAGAAAATTCACGATTACGAGACTAACATATTCCTCTTTGCAAGTATGATCGTCGAACTTGAAATCCAATATTAGGACTAAATTTAATAATAGGAATTTATAATTAATTATCATATGGAATATTTTTAAGATCTACTGTTTAATTTTTTTATGATTACAATTTTTACTCGACTTCTTTTTTTATTTTTCTCTTAATTATTTTTTAATCTCAAAATTCAATACTGAATATTTCTTAAAATATATTTACATAAAATTTATGCCAAGTTATATTTTCTAGACAAAAAAAACATCAGCTTTAAAGAAAGATTAATAGAATATTGGCAAAGACACATCAATTCAAGGATAAAAAATATAAAACATATATTACAAGTTGTCATTAAACTTTAACATAACTGATCATTTTAAGTTACAAAGATTAAAAGGATGATCGACAATGATACATTAATTCATGGAGCAAATCATGCAATATCTCTAGAAAAATACACTAAATGATATAGACATGAACAATATATGAGAGAATACAAACAAACTCCCACGCAGTTATTAACCAACAATGTATCGAACACATCAGGAATGGTACATAAATAAAAAATTGAATTTTTTAACATTTAACACTTCCTTGAACATTTATCACTTAATAAATGTGCTAAGAGATCTCATTTAACATAAGACTATCTAATTATTTACTTATGTTGTTGATTTTCACAAGCTCAACAAATGTAATGCATTTAATTAAAATACTAATTAATCCCTAATTAATCTAAATAACTCAAAAACTACTAAGTTCTTCAGCCAAATGTTGATCTCATTTTTGTATGAGATCATCAATCATTTTTCCAATCCCCAAATTAGTGATCCAATGGAGGACAGTTTTACACTTATCATCCATAGAAACCCCAATCAACACTCAATCTAGATGATGGGTCAACTACGTTGACCAAGTTTGTTATAACTCAAGCTTATAAGTTTATGTTTTTTATGATAACAAATATTATGGCTCACTTTCTGTTATTCATATATGTTTGTTTGTGTGTATACTAACATTTTAGGAATACCACGCAACATCAAACAAAGAATCAGAGCTCAAGATTGGGTTGAATAATGTTATGTTGCAAAAGAGTCTGTAATATTCATTGATGTAATTTTGATTTCTTGAGTCAAGTCCTGTAAGGGAGTATGCTTACTTGGTGACCATGCACACACACACTCAAGGGAGTGATATTTAGTCAAATCCAGAAGATCAAGTTTTGAACTTATCGTACTGGACAATTTTAGATCGTCCATGACAAGCCATTATGATATTGGAAAACAGTCGCCAATGCTAATTTAGGCATGATTTTAAGTTTTAATTTTTATTCTAATAATCCCGGATGACCTTGATCGTCCAAGACGATCAATACAAATTATGCCTAAATTAATCCTGTGATTAAGGGATTCATTATGGTTAAATTTTGCAATCATATCATCCTGGATGATCTGGATATCGTACAGCATGATGTTTGCCAACATACTATATTTTCCTGAATCGTTAAGCTAAAATACAATAATTTTTCTTCTAATCATCCTAGACAATCCACAATATCGTCCTGGATGATCTGTACATTTTTGTACTAATCATCCCGGACTATCCAAATATCATCTAGGACTGTCATGTCAAATTTTTCACATCATACTGGACAATCCTGCGATTGTCCAGGATGATTGTGGGCGCTGAAATTGAGTTTTTAGGATTTTCTGAAGCCCTCTTTTTAAGAGTGTCATACGTGACAATCCTGCGATCGTCCTGAACTATGTTTGGTACCAAAATTGAGTTTTTAGGGTTTTTAAAAGCTCTCTTTTTATGCATATCATATGGGACGATCCGGCGATCGTCCTGGATGACAATGTCAGTTTTGCAAATCTATTTAAAGACCTCTTTTTTTCTCATGAAGAGTGTCTTTGACAGCCATTGAAGCTTCATTCTTCTGGAGGAAACTTGAAGAGAGAGTTTAAAAGGGAGAGAGGAAAGGGTGGAGTTTAAGAGAGCGAGAAGATCCTTGGAGGGGGTTTCAAGGGAGTATGGATGGGGTTCCACATGGTTGCTCCAGCAAGCTTTCACCTTATTACCATCGGATTCAAGGCTTATCTTGAGATAAGTTTTGGGAAGAAGAAGATCTCTTTGGTGTCAAAGGGCCCAGCTACTCCGCCGCACCGGAGAAGGTGGAAGTGATTTTGTAAGGGCTTCTTTGCCTAGTTGTAAGGGCTAAAGGAGAGACACTGAGTTTAGTGCAATACTCAGAGGGTGCCTCCGAGCAGTGGACATAGGTTAAGGTTTGACCGAACAACTATAAATCTGGTGTGTTCTTTTCTTTATTATTTTCACATTTAATTTTTGCACTTTGATTTTCTTTGTGGTGAATTTTTGTGTGATTTGTGTTTTGTGTTTTAATCATGAAAGATTTTTTTAAAATACCAATTAACCCCCTCTCTTAGTTAGCCTTGGGTTAGTTCATAAGGGCTTAACATACCTAATGAACTTTCAAGTGGTATCTGAGCGGGATTCATAAAAATGAGTTTTTGAAAACTTTTAAATTTTTATCCATGGCTAATTCTTATAATCGTAATATTACGAAAGGTTATTCATGTTGAAACTTGATTTATATGAATTAGGTTGTTAGACCTAAGCTTATGTCCCATGGCTAACCAAGAGGGGGGGTGAATTGCTAATTTAAGAAATATCCCTCTTTTTAATTTTTAAACTAAAAAATAAACTTTAATGAGTTTTATAGAAAACATTTTTTAAATACAGTTTTAAAATTAAAAAACAAAAAAATAAAAGATAGTAGAAAAATAAAGACACGAGGTTTATAGTGGTTCAGTCAAAACCAGACCTACATCCACTCCCCGGAGGCACCCTCCGAGTATTGCACTAATACCAATAGTGACTCTCCTTTTGCACCCACAACAAGGCGGAGAAGCCTTTACAAACACTCTTTCCACCACTACCCGGTGCAGCAGAGAACTGTCATCCTTTTTACACTATCCCCAGTGCTGGCAGAGAACCTTCATCCTTTCACACTCTCCTAGTGTGGGTAGAGAACCCTTCATCCTTTCAAACTCTCCTAGTGTGGGCAGAGAACCCTTAGTCCTTTCACACTCTCCTAGTGTGGACAGAGAACCCTTCAGCTGTTCACACTCTCCAAGTGTGGGCAGAGAACCTTTCGGCTATTCACACTCTCCAAGTGTTGGCAGAGAACCAGATCTCCTTGATAGATCTTCTCACAAGAATTCTGGAATCAAGAGAGAAATGAGTGAAGTAATAAGAAACATAGAGTAAAAACTCTTACCTTTGAGTACCAAGTGAAACCTTCACGCTCCAATGGCAAGAAATCACCTTCAAACACTCTCTCACACTCTCTCCTTGACTCTTCTTTCAATAGGCATAAAGATCAGTAGGGAAAAATATTATATGGCAGTTTAGTTTGGACTATTTATAGGAAAGAAACAGAATACCAATCCAAAAATTGCAAATTTTCAAGTCAATACGAATTGGATCATCGCGTATGATCGTGGATCATCCTGATTGATTTTACTTAAATGCGTTGGAAATGAACCTAATGTATGTGGGTATGAAATAATTTTGTACACACACATCATCCCATATGAACTAGGTTCATCTAGGTACGAACGATTATTCCATAGGTCAGTTCCCAAAAACTGCAGAACGACACTTAATTTTCAGAGTCGGTTCACTTCGTCCAGGGACAAAGTTAAGGTTCGTTCGAATGAAAGTTTTACAGAGAGCAAATCGTCCCGGGACGAATACACTTTGTCCTTGATGAAAATGCTCCAGAGAGTAACTCGTCCTGGAATGAATACACTTCATTCTTGAACGAATATTTTCCAGAGAATATTTCATCTTGGGATGAATACACTTCGTCCAAGATGATCAGGACTTAGAAAAATTTTCTTCAACCCCTCTTCGTTCCATTGCTCTTTAGAGGAGATAACTAATCTGATCGTCCCGTACAAACTATGTTAATCCTGTACGATCAGTACAAATTTCTCAAAATCTCCTAAGATGTGTGTGTGTGTATTCGCTCAATTACAATCACTCCCTCTCAAATTTAATTCAAAGAAGAATACAATTTTTTAAATATATAAAGTATCTCATGCTGAATTTGATTTGAAGTCGTTATAGTCTGGAGTTTGATTTTACTGAAATATTAGTACACACAAGAGAAAAAACAACTCTTCCAAAAAGTGTTAGGAGATAACTATACAAAAAACAATAATATTTGAAATCTTCAAAACTAGACAAGTTGCAAGAATGTAAAACATGCAAATAGAACCTCTCTTAATAATCTCCCCTTTTTATGATGGAAAAATAATTATTGTTTGTATAATTTTTAAATTTAAAAAATCTCCTAAACTCCCCCTGAATTGATGAATACGTGTAAATAAGGAGGCATTTTTAGAAATATACAGATAAAACAAACACACACAACGTACAAACACAAAATACAAAACAAAAAATAGATCAAACAAAAACAAAGAACAACACGAAACAAACAATTTCTCTCCCTTTTTTACAACAGCAAAAAGTAAAGAAGAAAAAGACTTGAAATGTAAGTAGACATATGAAAATCATTTGATAATTCAATCTTGAAAGTGATTCAAATATGTTATCCAAATAAAATTAAAATTTTAGACAAATCATATTAATTCATAGAATTTAAGAAGAGATATAACATTGATAATATAAAGAATATATCAAAAGCATGAGTCAATTTAGACACTAAGATAAAGAAAATCATTGCAAAAAGGATGAATAGAAAATTTGTATATTTCAAATTTCAGTACAGAATATAAATATATAGTAGATCAATTTGAATTAAGAGATTGAAAGATAATGGAAAGAAATAATTACCACATGTGGCGCTTTGCACATCTTTTATAAATTATTAGCACATTTTTGTGCATCTTTTTTTTTGGCTTATTTCGTATCTCTTTTTCTACTTGCGAACCATTACGTATTTCTTTTAATTTTTGTATATTTGTACAATTTTTTTAAGAGTAATTTTGATCTTTCCAAAATCAATAATAAAAAATTTCAAATTTTTTTAAGTGCATAAATATTTATTAATAAGTGAAATAAAAAATAAGAAAACATCATAGTTGCAATAATAATATTACAATTACTATAGTCTAAATAAGAGACATGAAATTGACAATTCTAATTATATCAAGTTATAAGCAGAACTTAAATTTAAAAAAAATAGATTTTCTAATAAATTTAATTTAGACTTGCACTTCAAAATATAGCACTATTAAGATAAAAAATCTATTGATTGTCATAAAGGCTAACACACATTTAAATATAATTAAATCCAAAAACACGTGAACATATATTGATATCACTAAAAAGATATTACAATTTAAGGTCAGGATATCAATACAAAAACAAAATATCTAAAGTAAAGAAAAATATAACAAACTTACTTAAAACACATCTAAAACACAAGCTACATAAAACTAAGTGCAACAATCACTGAGAAGGATCCTGATCTGGTGGAGGAGGAGGAGGTGCAACACTAAAGATGTTAAAGTAAATACTCATCATAAGCACATTGGTACTGATATCATTCATCTGATCCCTCATAAAATTCATGTCATGCTGAAACTGTGCAGCCTGCTGCTGAAGACGAGTCTCAATTTGGTCAAAGCGTTGATTAAAATGAGTCTCTAAGCGATCAAATCTTTGAACCAAATCATGATAATTTGGTTCATTGGCGGGTACAGGTGCAGCTTTTGGTTCTTCTTCTGTATCACTAATGACATGAGTTTTACTTGGTTCTTCTTTGAAGATTGCTCTAAATGATCCGTCATTATAGTAGAGCGGTTCTTCAAACTCTTGATCAGGATGAACCAAATTATATTTCTTCTTCAGAATGCAGGCAACAAGATGTCCTAAGGCGATATTTTTCTTTCTCGTGTACTCTACATGTCCAATTTCAGACAACCCATAAAGATAGTCAAGGATAAGTTGGGCTTCATCTATAGGTTCTTTAGTCATGATCAAAAAGGTCACCATAGAAAGAAGAGGGGTAATGTTGACTCTATCACCAGCTTTAAGAATTATGGAAGTTCTAAGGATATGCTGGATGATACGTGCATTACGAACTAGACCAGATACTCTAGCCACATGTTCGTTCATATTGTTTCCTCTAATCACATTATTAAGTTCAGACCAAGAATAATCATGAGTGTTAATCAAGTGATGGGCTCTGGCTCCCTCTGTCCTTAAATTTAAAAAGGCTCCTAAGTCATGCTTGGTGATTTAAACTTTTTGTTTGAAAACAAAGGAACAGATTATAGAGTTGTCAGAATTAAAGGACATGTTGGCGAGAAAGTAGCGGAAGGTTTTCTTATTGTAGAGATAGACGAGGGTAAGGATAAAACCAAACTATGTTGAGGCAAATAATTTCATTCCCTAAAAGGTAAGTTATTCTTGGATTAGGGTTCTTGAGGGTGTGATTTTCGCAGAGGCAAAACTAGGAAAAGATTCCTCATTTGCTTTAGAAAGGAAAATTTCAAAGGAATTTCGATGTGGTTTCTTTGCCATAATCTTTTATCTTTTGCTTGAACTCGCCATTTGGAAGATGATCTAGAGTATGAAAGAGATTGAAAGTGGAGTTTTGAGTGTGACTGTTGAGTTCAAAAGCCCTTCTATTTATTGAAAATGACACGTTCAGACCAGACAAAAAAATTTTATCCTGTACAAAATTTTCAATTCGTCCTGTATGAAAAAAATTTGTTTGGATGATCCAAAGCGTCAAAATGAAACCGCTTTTCGTAATCAACATAACTTACAAAGCATCCTTTCGTATAGACATTTGACCAGTCTGATCGTACAGACGAACACGTGTTCATCCTGGGATGATCAAAACTTATATCGTTTTAATAGAAGTTGAAACCGTCCTGTACATCGAACTGACATGTGTTTGTCCAGACGAATCAAAGGTTCGTACGTATGAAGTTCATATTAAAAACTACCTTATCCATTCAACCGCTTTATTCATTTGTCCTGTCGTTTGAAAAAATTTTCATCTTGGACGATCGTGACGATCGAACAGACGAAGTGACAATAAAACACTAAAAACTGCACTCAAACAGTTCAAAATCTGACAATTTGTCACACTACACAAATCGTCCCGTACGAAAACATTTCGTCCGGGATAATTGTCACTCAAAATTTTTAAATTTTTGTTCTCAATCAAAAATCTTAAACACATACACAATAAAATCAAAAAATAATGAAAAAATAAAAAACACAAACTCTAAATAAAGAAAATCACACAAATAAGTTCATGAACACATGAAAACACAAACATATTTAACTAGTAAACAAAACATCAATATTGCAAAAACATTTTTATTTAAGCATTCAAATCAATCACACCAAGCCTTGTCCTTAATGCACTGAAAGTATCAAAGGCTAAAGGTTTTGTAAAAATGTCTGCAAGTTGATTTTCAGTAGAAACATGAGTGAGTTCAATTTCTCCTTTGGGTACATGATCCCTTATGAAATGATGCCTTATGTCTATATGTTTGGTTCTTGAATGTTGAATAGGATTTTTAGAAATACAAATAGCAATAGTGTTATCATAATAAATTAGAATAGTGCCTATAGTCAATCCTAAATCAATCAACTGTTGTTTCAACCAAAGTACTTGTGCCACACAACTTCCTAATGCAATGTATTCAGCTTCTACAATAGATATGGCTACTGAATTTTATTTTCTACTGGACCAAAAGAATAGTAAATTTCCAATAAATTGACATGTTCCAGAAGTGCTCTTTCTATCCACCCTACAACCTGTAAAGTCAGAATCTGAATTACCAATTATTTTAAATGAAGAGCTAAATGTAGGATACCAGATTCCTAAGTTCTGCGTTCCTAACAAATATTTTAAAATCCTTTTCAGTACTGTCAAATGTGATTCTTTTGGATCTGATTTAAATCTAGCACATAAGTAAACACTGAACATGATATTGGGTCGGCTAGCAGTCAAGTAAAGTAAAGATCTAATTATCCCTCGAAATTTCTTTTGATCAACAGATTTCCCCTTAGGTTCCTTATCCAACTGAACTGAGGAACTCATTGATGTACTAACAGGTTTAGCATTGTCAATTTCATACTTTTTGAGGATGTTCTTAACATACTTTGACTGACGAAGAAATGTGTCTTCCTCAATTTGCTTAATGCTTAATCCTAGAAATAACTCAAATTTTTCATTAGACTCATCTCAAATTCACTACTCATTATTTTAGAAAAATCATTACAAAGATTTTTATTTGAAAATCCAAAAATGATATCATCCACATAAATTTGAACAATGAGTATATCCTTTCCACATTTCTTCAAAAAGAGAGTTATATCCACACTTCCTTTTTTAAAAGATCTTTCAAGTAAGAAGGTGATCAACCTCTCATACCAAGCCCTAGGTGTCTATTTCAATCCATATAATGCATTTTTCAACTTGAAAACATGATTTGGGTAATTAGAATTTTCAAAACCTAGTGGTTATTCTACAAAAACATCTTCTTGAATTATCCCATTTAAAAAGGAACTTTTTTACATCCATTTGATATAATTTTAATCCTTTAAAAATGGCAAAAGCTAGCAAAACCCTAATTGCTTCAAGTCTAGCTACAGGGGAAAAAGTCTCCTCAAAATCAATCCCTTTAATCTTATTATACCCCTTAGCAACTAATCTAGTCATATTTCTAATGACTACTCCTGAGTCATTCATTTTGTTTTTGAACACCCACTTAGTTTCAAATACACTTTGATCCTTTGGCCTTTTAGTTAATTCCTAAACTTTATTTCTTACAAATTGATTCAAGTCTACTTGTATGGCCAAAATCTAAAATTCATCCGAAAGTGCTTGATCAATATTTGTGGGTTCTATAGTTGAAATGAAGGCTGAATGATTGACTTCTTTGTTTAATCCACGCCTAGTCCTTACACCCTCACTTGGTTCACCTATAATCAATTTCCTTGGGTGGTTTTTAAGAAAATCTCAAATCTCTAGGTAAAGGGTTTTCTATCTCCAAATTTTTTCTACATTTTCTTCCAAATTTATTTTATCAATCTTTTGGGAGTTGTTCTCAATCTCATTTTCTACAACATTTGGCTCTTCCATATTTCCTGTTTCATCAAATACAATATGTGTGGTCTCCTCAATTACTAAAGTTCGTCTATTTAAAACTCTATAAGATTTTCCAACACTTGAGTATCCAACAAAAATTCATTCATCCGATTTTGGATCAAATTTTCTTATGACAGATTTTTCTTTATTATGAATGAACACCTTGCAAACAAAAACATGCAAATAAGATAAATTAGGTGTTCTTCCTTTTAGCAACTCATAGGGTGTTTTAATTAATTTAGATCTCACATTCACACTATTCAGAATATAACATGCAGTGCTAACCGCCTCAGCCCAAAAATATTTAGGAAGTGAGTATTCTACCAATATTGCTCGAGCGTCTTCTATTAATGTTCTATTTTTCCTTTCGACAACCCTACTCTACTGAGGGGTTCTAGGTGCAAAAAAATTGTGATCAATTCCTTTCTCCTTACAAAATTCTTCAAATTTCACTTTCTCAAATTCTCCTCCATGATCACTTTGTATAGAAATAATTTCACACCCAAGTTTGCTTTGTATCCAAGTCAAAAAGTTTCTAAATTCCTCAAATGATTCACTCTTATGAAATAGAAATCTAACTCATATGAATCTGGAGTAATCATCCACAATCACAAATCCGTTTACCTTCTCCCCTAGACTCATAGTACTAACAGGTTCAAAAAGATCCATATGTTAAATCTCTAAGGATTTACTAGTTCTAATATCCTTATTGAATTGAAAAGAGGACTTCACTTTGTTACAAATCTATTTACATGGCTTATTTTTTGATGATTGACAAACACTTTTTTTCTTGGACTGCTTGTTGCTTCTAACTTTTTAGGAATCAAAGATCGGACGAACAGACGAAGCCAGTTCAGGATTGAGTAGGTTTAGGGTTGAGTCGGTCTGTACTTTTATTTTTCACTTCTTGAGTCTACTTATAATGGTCAAAGAGACTGATGCTAAGTAACCCTACACACACACACTTGAGAGACTTAGAATTTCTATTTTTACTCATATCGGCCAGGACGATTTTTACATCGTCCTGGACAATCAAGCTTAAAATAGAAAGTCTAAATAAGGATTCTTAATTAAGGTAGCCGTCATTAACATATCGGCTTGGATGATACATGTATCGGCCAGGACGATAAGCTCAAAAAAGAAAGAAGTTGCCGCCATAGACAATTAAGGTATACTATATTTTTAAATTATCGATCAGGACGATCATTGATTGGCCTGGACGAAATTCTCAAATTATGCCTTAATTGATAAGGAAATCAAGGGAATAATTAAGGATGATTGATACGATCATATCATCCTGGACAATCGCAGGATCAGCCAGGATGATCCAGTCAAAAACCATAAGTTACTTCAGGACGATAAATATCGGCCAGCTCGTATCCAGGGCGATTCTCAGAAAGATTTTCCAATGATTTGAACTGATCGGCCAGGACGATCGTGAGATCGGCCTGGACGATCAAGCCAATTTTCAATCGTCCAGTTTTGCATCCAGGGCGATACTCTGGCCGATCTTCTGAGTTTTGTACTGATCGGCCAGGCCGATGTCCATATCGGCCTGGACGATAATGTCGGCAACTTACAATTAATGAGCTCCTTTGAAGCTCTTCTATTTAAGAGCTCTGTTTCAACATTTTTGAAAACCTTTGACTGCCGCCTTGACCTGAGAAGGCCTTGAGGAGAGAAAGAGAGAGGAGAGAGAGAGAGGATCTTTTGAGGGGGAGCTAGTGAGGGGATTCACAAGGGTTGCTTCAAGGATCACTCTGCTTATTCTTCATCTAGAGTTTCTCGTCCGTAGAAGGTCGGTAGAGGTAAGGAGTTAGCTTTTGGTTGTGGTTCTCTGCCAGCTTCAGGAGGAAGCAAAAAGAGATAGGTTATCTTCCTTGCCGGGGTGGCAAAAAGGAGGTTCTTGTGAGGGCTTCTCCGCCTAGTCGTGGGGGCTAAAAGAGAGTCATGTTTTGTAGTGCAATACTTGGAGGGTGCCTCCAAGGAGTGGACGTAGGTCGAGTTGACTGAACCACTATAAATTCCTGTGTTCTTGTTTTCTTGCTCCCGCACTTTTATTTCCGCATTTATTTTTGTGGTGTGATTTTGGTTTATGTGTTTTTACTCTTTGTGAAAAGAAATTTTTTTAAAATACCAATACACCCCCCCCCCCCTCTTGGTTAGCTTGGGACTAAGTTCATAAGGGCTTAACATCCCTAACGAACTATCAAGTGGTATCAGAGCGGGATTCAAAAATTTGAGTTTGAAAACTTTTTGAATTTGATCCATGGCTAACCTTGGGAATCATAACACTACGGAAGGGTATTCTATTCCTTAACCTCCCCTGTTCGATAACTTACCTTTTGATTTCTAGAAAACCCGCATGTCAACATTTTCACAATCTACTGATTATCACATGTGGATGCTTATCAATGAAGGTTATTCTCCACCTTCTCGTGAAATTAATGGTGTTAAAACAGAAGTTGCTTTTACTGAATGGACTTTCGATGAACGAGATTTAACTCAATTGAATGAAAATATTTGAACTGCTTTTTTGTGCTTTAAAATTTGAGGATTACATGCGTGTCTCCACTTGCAAAACTGGTAAAGAGATTTGGGATAAATTGTGCATCACCTATGAAGGTACTAATGAGGTTAAACAATCCTGTTTGAACATTCTCTTGCATGACTACAAACTTTTTCGTATGAAACCTCATAAATCGATTTCTGACATGTACACAAGATTTACTCAGATAGTTACTTCACTGCATGCACTAGGAAAAGAACTTTCAAACTATGAAAAAGTTAACAAGATTTTGAGATGTTTGCCTTCGTCGTATGATGCTAAAATCACTGCAATCACTGAATCTAAGGATTTGAACACTTATTCTATTGATAACTTACTTGGCTTACTCATTGCTTACGAGCAAGGGGCGAATCAAAGAAATCTTGATGCATGTGAGAAAAAGAAGGAGAAAACAATTGCATTGAAGGCACACAAATCGAATTCTGAATCTTCCGGGTCTGAAAGCGATGAAATTACCTTCATCACAAGGCAATTCAAAAGCTTTCTAAGGAAGAAACAAAAGCATCATCAAAATTGGAGAAAAGGTAAGGATCATAAACATGTTAAATGATCTTCTGATGTTGTTTGTTTTGAATGCAGGAAACCTGGACATGTGAGAGCCGATTGCCCGACACTTCAAGATAACACAAGCAAGGAAAAGATTGAGGAGAAACCTAAGTTTAAGAAGGACAAGAAAAGAATCCAAAAGGCATTCTGGACAGAATCTGGTACTCATTCCTCTGAGACTGAACCAGAGGAAGAGACTACAAGCCTATGCTTAATAAGGTAATATCATCTTGAGCAAAGTGATGAGGAAGAGGTATGTAAACCAACTTATGATGAATTGTTTGAGATTTGTGAGAAAATGCATACATCATATAAAAAACTCAAGAAAACACATGCTAGCTTAAAAGTGGAACTTGTAAATTTGCAGAAAGAGTATGAAGTCATTCTTAAAGATTATTCAACGATTGATTCTAATCACATGGCTCTTCTTGATGAATTTGATGAGTTGAACAAAAAGCATTCAGAATTAATTGATGAACATAAGGCATTGAAAGTTTCACACACCTCACTTAATTATGATCTTAAGAAATCTAAAGAGATTGAGAAAAATTTGAGGATTGATAATGAAGCATTAAAAAGAACTAACTTGAGGATTCAAAATGATTTGGATACATGTAAGAAAAATTAGATGACATCTACTTTTGATCCTAAGCCAGAACCTAGGAAGAGACATTATAACTCAAACCATTTAAGAAACCCTTTTCTTGGAGTTAGATGTTTCTCATGTGGCATGCTAGGACACATCTTAAACACTTGCATCGTTCACCGTAGTACACATTGGGTGTGGAGACCTAAGATACATGATTCACAACATACCATATCTGCATTGCACTTTACTTTTCCTAAGAAGATGCCCAAACCTATTTGGGTTCCTAAATCTGACTGTTGTTGAGTTTTGCAAGTATGCTCTCACCAAAGACCCCGTGGGAGCATAGGATAAGTGGACATAAGGAGGCTGGCAGCTCAAAATTGCTTAAACTCGCTGCTTTATAACTTGCTTGAAATTTTTAGTTTTTGTGTTATTTTTTTTATGCTAGTTTTGTGCTTGCTTTGTGTTGTTCTAGTTTGCTTGTTTTCATTTTGTTTGTTTTTTTTTGTTTGTTTGGTGTTACATATGGTGAATCTTTTCAAGCTTTTAGATTTTTAGAGTTTTGGAGATAGTGTTTAGCTTTTCTAAATTGGTTAAAGAGAGAAATATTGTTTATGTTTTCCCTCCTTCTGACCTTGTTTAGTGGTATGATTTTCTTCTCTAAACAAAAGTCTAAACTCATTTTAACCAATGGTTTTTTAATTAAGATCCTTTTCTTATCTTGCTACATTAATTTATCTTATGCATAATAGCCAAAGTTCTTATATATCTTTCAAGTTTTTTGAAATCTTGCCATTGCATTTATCACATGATTTTGATTTTGTGTTGTGGATTATTCTTCCCTTTGTTAGGGAGAGAGTTCCTATTCTCTAATATTTGGAGGATATACTCACAACTAAGTTTTTTTTAAGGGTATATTAAAGAGTTTCTAGCTTGCAAGAGTTAAAAAGGAAAGAGGCCAACGAAGCCAAATTGAAAAGAAAGCTATATACACAAAAGTGTATCAAAGAATCAAAAGATGCTCAAAGAGCAATTCGAAGTGACAAGAGGCATAAAATGAGCCCACTAAATGCAAGCTATCCTCTCTTTTCTAAAACTCTTAAAACTTAGAGAACTCATTGATTATGTGATGCTTTCAAAGACTTGGTTTCAATTTCCATGATTGAGAAAAATTACTTTGTTTTATTAATTATGAGATATTTTCTTTGTAGACAAGTCTTCAATGGATCTTCTTATCCTATTTAGTTATTCTGAGTTAGGCCTCTGTTTTTCAAAAGAAATTTTGAACCCTGAAGGATGTCCGTTCTAGGGTTAACAGAATCAGATGTTCTACGTTCTTCTGATTGGGATTTGTTAAACTCCTTGATCTCTTGGAACTTTAAAAGTTTAACTTTTTGATAGATTCTCATATGATGCCTCCATAAAACAAAAAAAAAATAGAAAAATTAAAATAAAAAATATTCATTTTTTTTTTAATTTTTCCTTATATTTTTGCTTTCTATTACTGTGTTTTTTTGTATGTTTTTCTTTTGTTTTTTGTTTAAGGGCTTTGATCATCACCATCTTTCTTTATGTTTCAAATCCTAGTCACATCGTCCTGGCCTATACCTTTATCATCCTGGAAGATAGGGCAAATTCTCTTCAAAATCCATCTGCTGACTTTTTCTGTGCTTGTTGTAACTCATCGTCTTGGACGATCCTATATCATCCTGGACGATCTGATCGAACTCTGTTGCAATCATGATGATAGTCCTGGCTGATAGAATATTTCGTCTGGCCGATGCATTTTATGTGCATCGTCCTGGCCGATACACTGGATCGTCCTGGATGATCCACGTGTCAGCACATTTGAATCTTTAAAATCGGCAACAGACGATCCATTATTAGACAATCGGCCGGGCCGATCCATTGTTCGTTTTGGACGATACACGTGGAAGTGATTTAAAAATGTTTTAACTTCGCCAGTATGATTATTTATTGTGCATCATCCTGGACGATACACCTAATCGGCCCGGACGATCTGCTTTTTCAACGGTCGTCCTGATTGACTCCTCCGGACGATCGCCTGTGTCTAATCGGCCTAGCCGATATCTGATCGGCCTGGACGATCGGACCGCCTTTTTGACTAATCGGCCTGTACGCAATTATTGAGCCATATCGTCCTGGACGATTCTGCGATAGGCTAGGACGATATGGCCGTTTCTTTAAATTCTGGCCATTCTAGCCATGGTTTTTCACTTTCCACCCTTTCTCCTCTTGTGTTTTCTTACAAACTCCTCTCTTTGACTGGTGGGAAATGTGTTCGACAAACTTCTGGGATTTCTTCGAGGGCTAGGATTGACCCTCATTTCAGGGAAGCAGAAGATGAAGCCGCCTACCATCGTTATAAAGAGTGTGGGATAACTATCTCCAGATTCATCAATCTTGCCCACATCTCATACCCGGTAATGGATCTTTTCGCTCACACATCCCTTTGCTTCATTATGTCTCTAGCTTTTCCCTTTAATACCGAGTTTCTTCGAGAATTTTTCGCAAACCTTCGCATTAACCCTACCTTCACAGCCCTGACCTCCTATGTGAATCGACGCCCTGTCGAAATCACATATCAGGATTGTGTTGATCTTTTACAGCTATCCACCACCGGGGATAAGCTCCACTTAATCGCTTCTGATCCTGACCTTGACTGGTCCACGCCGAATCACTTCCTTCTCCAGACCAATGCACCTTTCTATGTTGGAGAGACTAGCTCTTTAGTCAAAGATGCTAGGACAATCCAACATGTCCTTTGCATCTCCATAATTCCAAAAGCCGGGGACCGAATCCACATCACCTCTCTACTTTCCCTCACTACTTTATACATCATGGCTCATAGAGAATTTAATACTGCGGACCTAATTTTTTGATACATTGATCACTTAACCACAATTTGTGATGCAGGTCACAAGAGGAAACCCAATCTAGCCTTAGGACACATCATAGCCTATATCCTTGAAACCAAATACCAACATTAGTATCCTATTCCACCAAACCTCCCAACTCCCTTCTACTCAAACAAATCCTTCAGTACCCTTCACAGTACTCGTCTCCACCCTAACGAACCTCGAGGGGGCTGGAGAGGAGGAGGCTCCCGCTCCCTTTCCTGACCCTGTTCCTCTACAACAACACTCATTAGTTGATCAGTTGATAGAAAGGTTTGATCGATGGGAGACTTTGATGCTTATGTTGCTGCACAGGAGCAGCAACACTCTGAGGACATTGCCCGCTACGAGCAGCACCGCACTGAGGATTTTGCCCGATTTGACAGTTACCTTACTCACCAGCAGCAGCAGCATGACCAGGACATCGCCTGATTCAATGCTCAGTTTACCACGCTTGCCAGCTACTTTTAGCAGCCACCTCCACCACCTCCATCTGATGATCAGGATCCTTCGTTTTTCTAGTCTGTGTTTTTCTGCTGTTTGTTTCATGTTTTCTGTAGTTTGTCATTTTAGTCTGTTTTAGTTTTTGTTTTCTCTTTTTCTTTTGTGTGTATGGACCCGCTTTTTGTGATGACAAAAGGGGGAGTAGGATGTGGTAGGAAAAATGGGATGTGTTTGTAACATTGAAATTCTAATGAACTTTTTTTTGAATTTTTCCTACTTATGTTTGTCATCATCAAAAAGGGGGAGATTGTTACAAATCTATTTTCATGGCTTATGTTTTGATGATTGACAAATACTATTTTTCTTGGACTGCTTGTTGCTTCTAACTTTTCAGGAATCGAAGATCGGATGAATAGATGAAGCAAGTTCAGGATTGCGTAGGTTTAGGGTTGAGTCAGTCTGTACTTTTATTTTTTACTTCTTGAGTCTACTTGTAATGGCCAAAGAGACTGATGCTAAGTAACCCTACACACACACACACTTGAGAGACTTAGAATTTTTATTTTTACTCATATCAACCAGGATGATTTTTTCATCGTCCTGGACGATCAGGCTTAAAACAGAAAGTCTAATAAGGATTCTTAATTAAGAAAGTCGTCATTAACATATCGGCCTAGACGATACGTGTATCGGCCAGGATGATAAGCTTAAAATAGAAAGAAGTTGCCGCCATAGACAATTAAGGTATATCGTATTTTTAAATTATCGGCCAGGACAAAATTCTTAAATTATGCCTTAATTGATGAGGAAATCAAGTGAGTAATTAAAGATGATTGATACGATCATATCGTCCTGGACGATCGCAGGATCGGCCAGGGCGATCCAGTCAAAAACCTTAAGTTACTTCAGGACGATAAATATCGGCCAGCTCGTATCCAGGGCGATTCTTTGGACGATTTTCCCATGATTTGAACTGATCGGCCAGGACGATCGTGAGATCAGCCTAGACGATCAAGCCAATTTTCAATCATCCAATTTTGCATCCAGGGCGATACTCTGGCCGATCTTCTGAGTTTTGTATTGATCAGCCAGGCCAATGTCTATATCGGCCTGAACGATAATGTCGGCAACTTGCAATTAATGAGCTCCTTTGAAGCTCTTCTATTTAAGAGCTCTTGTTCGACATTTTTGAAAACCTTTAGCTACCGCCAAGACCTGAGAAGGCCTTGAGGAGAGAAAGAGAGAGAGGGAGAGAGAGAGGATCTTGTGAGGGGATTCACAAGGGTGGCTTCAAGGATCGCTCTGCTTGTTCTTAGTCTAGAGTTTCTCATCCGTGGAAGGGCCGGTAGAGGTAGGGAGTTAGCTTTTGGTTGTGGTTCTTTGCCAGCTTCAGCAGGAAGCAAAAGGAGATAGGTTCTCTGCCTTGCCGGGGTGGCAAAATGGAGACTCTTGTGAGGGCTTCTCCGCCTAGCCGTGGGGGCTAAAGGAGAGTCACATTTTGTAGTGCATTACTTGGAGGGTGCCTCCAAGGAGTAGATGTAGGTCGAGTTGACAAAACCACTATAAATTCCTGTGTTCTTGTTTTCTTGCTTCCGCACTTTTATTTCCACATTTATTTTTGTGGTGTGATTTTGGTTTATATGTTTTTACTCTTTGTGAAAAGAAAATTTTTAAAATACCAATTCACCCCCCCTCTTGGTTAGCTTGGGACTAAGTTCATAAGGGCTTAACATCCCTAACGAACTATCACACTTGCTTTCCTAATTGACATGCATCACAAATGTGGTCCTTAGTAAAGTCTAGTATTGGTATACTTCTTTTTAAGTTCTTTTTGGGTAATCCTTCTAAGGTTTTTCATGCTAGAATGACAAAGACTCCTATGCCAAAGCCATGACTCATCAGATACAGTTTTCAAACAAAAAGCAATAGGAGATTGAATATAATTCAAGTCTAACATATACACATTATTTACCCTTTTACCATTCAAAACATCTTTACCATTTAGGCTTAATATGCAGCTAGTAGGAAAAAAATTTCACACAATATCCTTCATCACATAGCTGGCTTATACTTAACAGGTTATGCTTTAAGCCTTCTACTAATAACACATTCTCAATGTAAAATTTATTAAGATTTTCAATCATACCTGATCCAACCACCTTCCTTGTGATGTTATCTCCAAGTGTAACCTTGCCTCCACTCTTGGCTTCCAGTGATATGAATTGTGCGGTATCTCTAGTCATATGCTTTGAACATTCGCTGTTCAGGTACCATATGCTCTCATGAGGTCTTGTGTGAGAGGGATCCTGCAAAATTATCAAACTTTAGACCTGAGAACCTAAATAAGTTTGGGTTCTCCTTTTGGCAATTTATAATCAGATAGATGTATGATATGTCTAGGTTTATGCATCTTAGGTCTCCACACCAAATAAGTTTTTATCTTCAAAGTACAGGTGTGAGCTATATGTCCAAACAATCCATAATTATAACATTTTACTTTTGGAAATAGTTTCCTAAGTCTTCTACCATTCAACTGTCTATTCAAGGATTGCATAAATTTAGGATACATAATAGGATTAGTAAAATCTTCAAATTTATGGGGCATCTTAATATTCTCAAGAGCTTTTATCGTTAATTTGTAAAATGAATTCATATCTTTCAAAATTTGATTTATATAATTTGATCTATAAATTTTTCTCTCTGATTCATCCTTAAAATTTTTAAAATCTTTTTCAAGTTCATCATAGGATGATTTTAAATTTTCATGTTTTTTATTGAAGTCATCAAATTCATCAAGTAATTTCATGTGGTTGTCATCAATTAAAGCATGATCTTTCCTAAGGATTTTATGTTCCGTTTATAATTCTTCAAATTCTAAATTTAGACTAGCATGCATTTTCTTCATTTTTTTAGATGAATTATGCATATGTTCAGAAACTTCAAAAAGTCCATTATAGGTTAAGTCACATACCTCTTCTTGATCTGACTGACCAATATTATCGGCCATTAAGCACAGATTAGTGACTTCCTCTTCCTTCTTAGTCTCTGATGAATATGAAGCTGAGTCCGCCTAAAAAGTTCTTTGAAACTTCTTCTTGTCCTTCTTTGCAATTGGTTTCTCCTCAACCTTCTCCTTGCTAGGAGTGGCTTTGAGTTTTGGGCATCCAGTCTTGATATGACTAGGTTTCCTGCACTCATAGTAAATCACTTCATTTGAAACATTGGCATTTCTATTAAATTTACCTCTATTCCAATGCTGGCGTCTCTTCTGCTTCCTCTTTAGAAAGCTTATGATTTGTCTAGTCATCAATGCGATGTCTTCTTCATCCTTAGGTTGTGAGTGTTCACTCTCAGACTCTTCCACATTTAGTGCTATGTTCTTCTTCCTTCGTGGTTCACCTGCATCAATCTTTCTTTGGCTAACTCCTTACTCGTAAGCAATTAACGACCCAAGAAGATTGTCAAGAGAGTAAATGTTTAGATCTTTAGACTCTGTAATTGCAGTAATTTTAGCATCATAAGCAGTAGATAAACAACAAAGAATTTTGTTAACCATTTCAGTATTCGTTAGTTTCCTACCTAGTGCATGCAAAGAGGTGACTATTTGTGTGAATCTTGTGTATATATCAGAAATGGATTTGATCATTTGGTTTCATACGAAACAGTTCATAATCATGTAACAATATATTAAGTCTAGATTGCTTAACCTTATTAGTCCCCTGATAAGTTATACAAAGACTATCCCATATGTCCTTCTCACTTTTGCAAGTGAAAACTCGCTTGTAGTCTTCTGATTTTAAAGTACAAAAGAAACTATTCAAGGATTTGGCATTTAGTTGTGCTAAGTCATGTTCTTCTACTGTCTAGTCTGCAAAAGGGGTTTCAACTCTAACTCCATCAACTATTCTAGTTTATTTTATATACCCTTCCTGAACTAAGTTCCACATACGATAATCAAGTGACTATAAAAATATAGACATGTGTGTTTTTCAAAAATCAAAATATATATTATCGAACATTGGAGGTCTAGTTATAGAGTAATCCTAGGGTGTATTTCGGTTTCTAAATGTAGCCATCTACGTTAATCAAAAAGTAGTCTAAACTTATGATTTTGAAATAAAGTTCTTATACCACTTGTTGAAACTTGATTTCTATAAATTAGGTTGTTAGACCTAAGCTTATGTCCCACATCTAACCAAGAGGGGGGAGAATTGGTAACTTAAAAAAAAATCCCTCTTTTTAATTTTTAAACCAAAAAATAAACTTTAATGAGTTTTGTTGAAAACATTTTTCAACCATAGTTTTAAAATTAAAAAACACAAAAATAAAAGGCAGCGGAAAAATAAAGACACGAGGTTTATAGTGGTTCGATCAAAACCAGACCTACATCCACTCCCCGGAGGCACCCTCTGAGTATTGCACTAATACCAATAGTGACTCTCCTTCTACACCCACAGCAAGGCGGAGAAGCCTTTAAAAACACTCTTTCCACCACTACCCGGTGCGGCAGAGAACCGTCATCCTTTTTACACTATCCCCAATACTGGCAGAGAACCTTCATCCTTTCACACTCTCCTAATGTGGGAAGAGAACCCTTTATACTTTCACACTCTCCTAGTGTTGGCAGAGAATCTTTCATCCTTTAACACTAACCCTTCGGTTGTTCACACTCTCCATGTATTGGCAGTGAACCCTTCGGCTGTTCACACTCTCCAAGTGTCAACGGAGAATCGGATCTCCTTGAAAGATATTCTCACAAGAATTCTAGAAGGAAGAGAGAAAATAGTGATGTAATCACAAACCAAGAGTAAAGACTCTTACCTTTGAGTACCAAGTGAAACCTTCATGCTCCAATGGTAAGAAATCTCCTTCAAACACTCTATCACACTCTCTCCTTGACTCTTCTTTAAAAAGGAACGAAGATCAGTAGGCAAAAAGTCTATATGACAGTTTAGTTTGGACTATTTATAGGAAAGACACAAAAAACTGTCCAAAAACTACAAATTTTCAAGTCAATACGAATTGGATCGTCCCGTATGATCGTGGATCATCCTAGACGATTTTACTTAAATTTGTTGGAAATGAACCTAATGTATATGGGTACGAAATGATTTTATACATAGACATCATCCCGTACAAACTAGGTTCATCCGGTACGAATCGGTTATTCCATAGGTCGGTTCCCAAAAACTTCAGAACGACAAATAATTTTCAGAGTCGGATCACTTCTTCCTGGGATGAAGTTAAGGTTCATCCGGATGAAAGTTTTACAGAGAGCAAATTGTCCCAGGATGAATACACTTTGTCCTGGATGAATACACTTTGTCATGGACGAAAATGCTCCAGAGAGCAACTCGTCCTGGAACGAATACACTTCGTTCTTGAACAAAAATTTTTCTGAGAACATTTCATCCTGGGACAAATACACTTCGTCCTGGATGATCAGGACTTAGAAAAATTTTCTTCAACCCCTGTTCATTCCATTGTTCTTTAGAGGAGATAACTGATCTGATCGTCCTGTATGAAATATGTTTGTCCTGTACGATCAGTACAAATTTCTCAAAATCTCCTAAGGTGTGTGTGTGTGTGTGTTCACTCAATTACAATCACCCTCTCTCAAATTTAATTCAAAGAAGAATACAAATTTTTAAATATATAAAGTATCTCATGCTGAATTTAATTTGAAATCGTTGTAGTCTGGAGTTTGATTTTCCTGAAATGTTAGTACACACAAGAGCAAAAATAACTCTTCCAAAAGTGTTAGGAGATAATTATACAAAAAATAATAATATTTAAAATCATCAAAACTATACAAGTTGTAATAATGTAAAACATGTAAATAACAACTCTCTTAACAATTCAATCACCCAACCACCTTTGTTTGAAAATATTACTTTTGATTTTTAAAAATTTTGCATGTGTACTTTCTTGCAATCTATTAATTTTCGAATGTGGCAAATGATTTTAACTGGTTATTATATATCATCACGTATTATAGATGGAATTAAAATTGATATTCCTTTTAATCAATGGAGTAGAGAAGAATAAATTAATGCTCAATAAAATGCTAAATCATTAAACTATTTTTTCTGTTCTTTAAATTTTGAAGATTTTATGTTTGTTTTCATGTGCACTACTGGCAAGAAAATTTGGGATACATTACACACCTTATATGGAGGCACTAGTGAAATCAAGCAATCCAGATTAAATATCTTAATGCATGATTATGAATTATTTTGCATGAAACCTTATTAGTCAATCTTAGACATGTATACTAGATTTATTCAAATTATGACATCATTGCATGCTTTAGTTAAAGAATTTTTAAACTTTGAAAAAGTTAATAAAATTCTACATTGTTTACTTGACAAATTTGATACCAAAGTTGTTGTTATTTATGAATCAAAAAATTTGAATGAAAATTCTATTGATAATTTGATTGGCTCACTCATTGCCTACGAGCAAAATTTGGATCAAAGACTTTTGGATGCATGTGAGATGATAGTTCTAAATGCTAAAAAAGTGGAGAAAAGTGGTTAGTTGGTGACGAAAGCAATGACTTATCAAGAAAATTAAAAAGATTACCAAAGCATAAGCATCAACAAAAGTGGAATAAAGGTAAAAATTGTAAGAATGTTATGATCTCTTCTGATATTTTTTGTTTTGGTTGTAGGAAGCCTGGATATATGAAAAATCAGTGCCCTAATTTGAGAACTCTTCCTGCAAAAGAAAAGGGTAAAGCTAAGCAAATTATAAAAATAGAAAATAGTGAAAAGCAAAAAATCTCATAAGCAGACCTAGCTTCTGAATCATCAAATCAAGAGAAAGATTATGCTTAAAACCTTGTTTATGTGTTTATTTATTTGTGGTTGTTTATTTGTTTTCTGTACCTTCTTTTTTATTTATTTGTTTATTTTTCATTCTTTTTCTTTTACGTTATAGTTTTAAACTTGTATTTACTTTTTTCTTTTGTGAAGTTCTCTCTGAGCAACACACATGTTCACCTTTCTAAAAATGAAAAATCTACCTTCTATTTTTTTTGAATTCTTATGTAAGTCGTGGTTGACTTTCTTTAAAAATAGTCAAAGGAAGGAAACTCATGATTTTGTCTCTCTATCTATTTTTTAAAAGAGGTTATTTTACTTTTGATTCAAAATCTTCATCATATTATAAATTAGATTTTAAAACTAATCTTTTTCATCTTCTTGTATTTTATTTATCACACAGGAATCTTTTACAAGTTGTTGAATCTAACTCATAATTTTCTTAATCAAGTAGTTCATTTTATCAATATAATGGGTTTACTTTTATTTTTAAAATTTTAGAAAGGTAGCATATTTAATTAAAAAAATTTGGCAAATGAAGCCAAATTAAAAAAGTGGACAATGATGCCAAATCAAAACATGTGCAATGATGCCAAATTGAGAAATATATACAAAGTGTATCAAAAAGAAAAGGAAGCACAAAGTGCACCAAAAAACTGACAAGAGGCATAAAATGAGCCCACAAAAAGTAATGCTTACCTTTCTTGTACTTCTTAAAGCTTAAGAAAACCCTTGATATTTTCGATACTTGAGCTTGAAAATCTTGATTCCTGATTCATCTATTTTTTCACTAATCTTCTATTTTATATATTTTATGAAAGGAGTTTTGAAAAAATTAGTTTTTTTCTAATTTGTTCCTAAATTTAGATATTGGATTAAAACATTTTTTAGCCTTTAAAAGAACTTGTGCATGGATTAATGATTTCTATATTTCTAACCTTTTTTGGATTATGCGTTGTCAATCCATTCCTTATTAAAGTTTTTGAATAAAATGAAGAGGTAACTTTCTCATTTTAAGAATATTCAATTTTTTCTTAGATCAGGGATCATTTTGTTTTTTATTTGATTGTTTGTGCCCCTCCTCTTTTTGATAATGTCAAAGGGGGAGAACGTACTATTATATTTGTATTTATTTTCTATTTTTTTTAAATAATAATAATAATAATAATGATTTTGTCTTCCCCTATTTTTAAATTTTTATTCTAGTAAGAGGGAGATTAGAAGAAAATGTTTTTAATTTTGTAAATTCAACCAGTAATGTTTGTCATCATCAAAAAAGGGGAGATTATTATAACTCGAGCTTATGAGTTTATGTTTTTGATGATAAAAAATATTATGGCTCACTTTATGTTATCCATATATGTTTGTTTGTGTGTATACTAACATTTCAGAAATATCATCCAACATCAAATAAAGAATCAGAGCTCAAGATTGGGTTGAATAATGTTATGTTGCAAAA
The DNA here is from genome assembly GCA_019514585.1 of Dendrobium officinale. Lineage (NCBI taxonomy): Eukaryota > Viridiplantae > Streptophyta > Magnoliopsida > Asparagales > Orchidaceae > Dendrobium > Dendrobium officinale. The sequence goes on along the minus strand of CM033699.1, from coordinate 31,013,796 downwards.
GGGTATGTAATATTCATTGATGTAATTTTAATTTCTTGAGTCAAGTCCTATAAGGGAGTATGCTTGCTTGATGACCATACACACACTCACACTCAAGGGAGTGAGATCTAGTCAAATCTAGAAGATCAAGTTTTGAGCTTATTGTACTGGACGATTTTGGATCATCCAAGACGATACTTTATGATATTGGAAAACAACCACCAATGCTAATTTAAGCATGATTTTAAGTTTTTAATTTTTATTCTAATCATCCCGGACGATCTTGATCATCCAGGACTATCAATACAAATCATGCCTAAATTGATCCTGTGATTAAGGGATTCATTATGGTTAAATTTTGCAATTGGATCGTCCTAGATGATTTGCATATCGTACAAGACGATGTTTGCTGACATACTAGATTTTCCTAAATTGTCCAAGTAGAAATACAAGAATTTTTCTTCTAATCGTCCTTGATGATCCATAATATCGTCCTGGATGATCTATAAATTTTTGTACTAATCATCCCGGATTATCCAAATATCATCCAGAACAATCAGGTCAAATTCTGCACATTGTACTTGATGATCATGTGATCGTCCAGGACAATTTTCTCCACTGAAATTGAGTTTTTAGGGTTTTCTAAAGCCCTCTTTTTAGGCACATCATACGGAACAATCCTGCGATCGTCCTGGATAATCCTTGGAGAAAAAATTGAGTTTTTAGGGTTTTTAGAAGCTCACTTTTTATGCATATCGCACGAGACGATCCGACGATCGTCCTGGATGATAATGTTGGTTTTGCAAATCTCTTTAAAGACCTCTTGCTTTCTCATGAAGAGTGTCTTTAGCAGCCATTGAAGCTTTATTCTTCTAGAGGAAACTTGAAGAGAGAGCTTGAAAGGGAGAGAGAAAAGGGTGGGGTTTGAGAGAGGGAGAAGTGTTAAGATAGTTGCTATTTGCATGCTTTATATTTTTGCAACTTATGAAGTTTTGATGATTCCAAACATTATTGTTCAAATTTGTAGTTATCTCCTAACATTTTTTTTAGAAGAATTGTATTTTCTCTTGTGTGTACTGACATTTCAGGAAAAATGAACTCCAGACTACGAAGACTTCAAATTAAATTAAGCATGCAATATTTTGTATAATTTGAAGCTTGCACTTTTCTTAGAAATCAAATTGAAAGGGAGTGATTGTATTTTGAGTGAATAAAAATATACACACACATAAGGAGATCATATAAAATTTATACTGATCGTACAGGATGATTTCTAGTTCATACTGGACGATCATACAGTTATCTCCTATAGAGCATATGGAACGAATAGGAACTTGCTCGAAAATTTTTTCTAAGTCCTATTCGTCCAGGACGAAATAAATTATCATCCAGGATGATTGGCTCTCAGGAAAATTTTTGTCCAGAAGAAATTAAATTATCGTCCGTGGCGACCGGTTCTCTGGAAATATTTCGTCCAGAAGAAATTAAATATCGTCCAGGACGATCGGGTCTCTAGAAAATTTTTGTCCAGACAAAATTAAATTATCGTCCGTTGCGATTGGTCCTCTGGAAAATTTTCGTCCAGACGAAATAAATTATCGTCTAGGACGATCGGTCCTCTGTAAAAATTTCATCCATACGATAAAATTTTCTTCCAAACGATAAACCGACTTAGAACAGTTTTCAGCAGTTTCTAGAACCAACCTTGTAATAACCGTTCGTACTGGACGAACCTAGTTCGTACAGGACGATCAGCTATACGAAGATATTTCGTACACATATTCAAATAGGGTTCGTTTCAGATCGTTTAAGTAAAATCGTCCAGGATGATCCACGATCGTACAGGACGATCCACTGCGTACAGAATTGAATACTTGCAGTTTTTGGGCGGTTTTTCTTGTCTTTTGTATAAATAGTCCAAATTAGACTGTCACCCAATCTTTTTGTCATTTGATCTTCGTGCCTCTTGAGAGAATAGCCAAAGAGAGAGTGGAAGAGAGCATTCAAGGGAGGATTCCTACCACTGGAGCGAGAAGGCTTCACTTGGAGTTCAAAGGTAAGATTCTCTACTTGTGAATTGGGATTACTTCACTCTTTTCCTTCTTCCTTCTAGATTCTTGTGAGAAGATCTGTCAAGGAGATTCGGTTCTCTGCGGACACTTGGAGAGTGTGAACAGCCGAAGGGTTCTCTGCCCACACTAGGAGAGTGTGAACAGCCGAAGGGTTCTCTACCCACACAAGGAGAGTGTGAAAGGACGACAGGGTTCTCTGCCCACACTAGGAGAGTGTGAAAGGACAGAAGGGTTCTCTGCCCACACTAGGAGAGTGTGAAAGGACGGTCGGTTCTCTGCCAACACTGGGGATAGTGTGAAAGGACGGATGGTTCTCTGCAAACACTAGGAATTGTGTAAAAGGACGGACGGCTCTCTGTCACACCGGGGAGTGGTGAAAAGAGTGTGTTGTAAAGGCTTCTCCGCCTTGCTGTGGGTGCAAAAGGAGAGTCACTATTGGTATTAGTGAAATACTCAGAGGGTGCCTCTGGGGAGTGGATATAGGTCTGGTTATAGACCGAACCACTATAAATCCGGTGTCATTTACTTTACTGTTTTTACATTTCCGCACTTTATATTTCAGATTTAAAAACTTTGTGGTTGAAAAACATATTTATACAAAATTTAAAAGAAATTTTATTTCGGTTCAAAAATTTTTCTAAAGGGGACTTAAATTTTTTAAAACTACCAATTCACCCCCCCCTCTTGGTAGCCTTGGGACATTCACTTAGGCTTAACAACCTAATTATTAGACTCAACAAGTGGTATCAGAGCTCCGTTTCAAAATCATAAGTTTGAACTACTTTTTGATTAACGTAGATGGCTACTTTCGGAAACCGAAACACACCTGAGGGTTACTCTATCACTAGACCTCCACTGTTTGATAATATTCCTTTTGATTTTTGGAAAACACGCATGTCTACTTTCTTACAGTCACTTGATTATCGCATGTGGATGTTAGTTCAGGATGGCTACACAAAACCAACTAGATTAGTTGATGGAGTAATGGTAGAAATACCTTATACAGATTGGACTGTAGAAGAACGTGACTTAGCACAATTAAATGCCAAATGTTTAAACAGTTTCTTTTGTGCTTTAAAATCTGAAGACTACATGCGGGTTTCCACTTGCAAAAGCGGAAAGGACATATGGGATAGACTTTGTATAACTTATGAAGGAACAAATGAGGTTAAACAATCAAGGCTCAATATCTTGTTACATGATTATGAATTGTTTCGCATGAAACCTAATGAATCTATTTCCGACATGTACACAAGATTTACACAAATTGTCACTTCTTTGCATGCACTCGGTAGGGAATTAACTAATGCTGAAATGGTTAAAAAAATTCTTCGTTGTTTACCTACTGCTTATGATGCAAAAATTACTGCAATTACAGAGTCTAAAGATTTAAACATTTATTCTATTGATAATCTTCTTGGTTCACTCATTGCTTATGAGCAGGAGTAAGTCAAATGAAGATTGATGCAGGTGAACCACGAAAGGAGAAGAATATAGCACTAAAAGTGGAAGAGACAGAGAGTGAACATTCACAACCTGAGGATGAAGATGATATTGCACTGATGACTAGACAATTCAGAAGCTTTTTAAAGAGGAAGCAGAAGAGACGCCAGCAATGGAGTAGAGGTAAGTTTAACAGAAATGGCAAGGTTTCTAATGAAGTGATTTGTTATGAATGCAGGAAACCAGGTCATATCAAGACTGATTGCCCAAAACTCAAAGCCACTCCTGGTAAGGAGAAGATTGAGGAGAAACCTATGGTAAAGAAGGGCAAGAAGAAGTTTCAAAGAGCTTTCTGGGCAGACTCAGCTTCAGACTCATCGGAGACAGAAAAAGAAGAAGAATTCACTAATCTTTACTTAATGGAAGATCATATGGATCACTCAGATCAAGAAGAGGTATGTGACTTATCCTATGATGAATTATTTGAAGTTTCTGAACACATGCATGATGCATATAGGAAAATGAAAAAGATGCATACTAGTGTTAGCTTAGAACTGGAAGAACTCAAAAAGGAACATGAAATCCTTAGGAAAGACCATGCTTTAATAGATGACAACCACATGAAACTACTTGATGAATATGATGACTTGAATAAGAATTTTGAAAATCTAAAATCATCCTATGCTGATCTTGAAAAGGAATTTAAAAATTTTAAGGATGAATCTGAGAGCAAAGCATATAGAATCAATTATACAAATCAAATTTTGGAAGATATGAATTCATTTTACAAACTAACTATAAGATCTCTCGAGGATAATAAGAAACCCTCCAGACTTGAAGATTTTACAAATCCTAAATATTATCCTAAATTTATGAAATCCCTTAGAAGACAATCACATGGAAGAAAACTTAGGAATATTTTTCCTAATGTTAAATGTAATAATTGTGGATTTTTGGGACATATAGCTCACACCTGTACCTTGATGATAAAATCTAATTTGGTGTGGAGACCTAAGATGCATAAACCTAGATATGTCATACATGCATCTGATTATAAATTGCTAAAAGGAGAACCCAAACTTGTTTGGGTTCCCAGGTCTAACATTTGATATTTTTGCAGGATTGCTCTCACACAAGACCTCGTGGGAGCATATGGTACCTGGATAGCGGATGTTCAAAGCATATGACTGGAGATACTGCACAATTCATATCGCTAGAAGCCAGGAATGGAGGCAAGGTTACACTTGGAGATAACACCATAAAGGAAGTGGTTGGATCTGGTATGATTGGTAATTTCAAAAACTTTTTTATAGACAATGTGTTATTGGTTGAAGGCTTAAAGCATAATTTATTAAGTATAAGTCAGCTATGTGACAAGGGATATAATGTAAAATTTTTACCTACTAGCTGCATATTAAGCCTAAATGGAAAAGAAGTTTTAAATGGAAAAAGGGTAAACAATGTTTACATGCTAGATTTGAATTCATTTCATACTCCTATTGCTTTCTGTTTGAAAACTATTTCTGATGAATCTTGGCTTTGGCATAGGAGACTTTGTCATTCTAGTATGAAAAATCTTAGAAGAATTACCCAAAAGAATTTAGTGAGAGGTATACCAAAACTAGACTTTACTAAGGACCACCTTTGTGATGCATGTCAATTAGGAAAACAAGTAAAGTCCTCTTTTAAGTCTAGTAATGATCTTAGAACTAGTAAATCATTGGAAATTCTTCACATGGATCTTTTGGACCAGTAGGAACTGTAAGTCTAGGAGGGAAGGTATACAAATTTATTATTGTGGATGATTTCTCTAGATTCACTTGGGTTAGATTTCTTTTTCATAAAAGTGAATCATTTGAGGAATTCAAAAATTTTTCAACTTGGATTCAGAGAAAACTAGGATGTGAAATAATGTCTTTACAAAGTGATCATGGAGGAGAATTTGAAAATGAAAGATTTGAAAATTTTTGTAAAGAAAAAGGGATTGATCACAATTTTTCTGCACCTAGAACCCCTCAACAAAATGGGGTAGTTAAAAAAAAAATAGAACACTAATAGAAGCCGCCAGAGCAATGTTGGCAGAGTACTCACTTCCTAGATATTTTTGGGCTGAGGCGGTTATCACTGCATGTTATGTTCTGAATAGGGTGAATGTGAGATCGAATTTAAATAAAACACCCTATGAGTTACTAAAAGGTAGAACACCAAATTTGTCTCATTTGTATGTTTTTGGTTGCAAGGTGTTCATTCATAACAATGGAAAATCTGCCTTAGAAAAATTTGATCCAAAATCAGATGAAGGAATTTTTGTTGGATATTCAAGTGTTGAAAAATCTTATAGGGTATTCAACAAAAGAACTTTAGTTATTGAAGAAACCACACATGTTGTATTTAATGAATCTGGAAATTTAGAAGAGCCAAATATTGTTGAAGAAGAAATTGAGGAAAACTCTCAAAAGATTGATAGATTAAATTTGGAAGAAAATGTGGAAGAAAACTTGGAAAGAGAAAACCCTTTGCCTAGAGATTTGAGATTTTCTAAAAACCACCCAAGAGAATTGATCATAGGAGAATCTAGTGAGGGTGTTAGAACTAGGCGTGGATTAAATAAGGAAGTCAATCATTCAACCTTTATTTCAACCATTGAACCCACTAATATTGATCAGACACTTTCTGATGAATTTTGGATATTGGCCATGCAAGAGGAATTAAATCAATTTGTAAGAAATAAAGTTTGGGAATTAACTACAAGGCCAAAAGATCAAAGTGTTGTTGGAACTAAGTGGGTGTTCAAAAATAAAATGAATGGCTCAGGAGTAGTCATTAGAAATAAGGCTAGATTAGTTGCTAAGGGGTATAATCAAATTGAAGGAATTTATTTTGAGGAGACCTTTGCCCCTGTAGCAAGACTTGAAGCAATTAGGGTTTTATTTGCCTTTGCCTGTTTTAAAAGTTTTAAATTGTTTCAAATGGATGTCAAAAGTGCCTTTTTGAATGGTGTTATTGAAGAAGATGTTTTTGTATAACAACCTCCAGGATTTGAAAATTCAAAATACCCAAATCATGTTTTTAAGTTAAAAAAGGCATTATATGGATTGAAACAGGCACCTAGGGCTTGGTATGAGAGATATAGCACTTTTCTACTTGAAAGATATTTTGAAAAAGGAAGTGTGGATACAACTCTCTTCTTAAAGAAATTTGGAAAGGAAATACTCATTGTTCAAATTTATGTGGATGATATATTCTTTGGATCTTCAAATAAAAATCTTTGTGATGATTTTTCTAATATAATGAGTAGTGAATTTGAAATGAGTCTAATGGAAGATTTGAATTACTTTCTAGGTTTTAGCATCAAGCAACTTGAGGAATGGACATTTCTTAGTCAAACTAAATATATTAAGGACATCCTCAAGAAATATGAAATGGACAATGCTAAACCTGTTAGTACATCAATGAGTTCCTCAGTTCAGTTAGATAAGGACCTTAAGGGAAAATCTGTTGATCAAAAGAATTATAGAGGGATTATTGGATCTTTGCTTTACTTGACTGCTAGCCGACCAGATATTATGTTCAGTGTTTGCTTGTGTGCTAGATTTCAATCAGATCCAAAAGAATCACATTTGACAGCAATGAAAAGGATTTTAAGATACTTACTAGGAACTCAAAACTTAGGAATTTGGTATCCTAAGTTTAGCTCTTCATTTGAAATTATCGGTTATTCAGATTCTGACTTTGGAGGCTATAGAGTGGATAAGAAAAGCACTTCTGGAACATGTCAATTCATTGGAAATTCATTAGTTTCTTGGTCCAGTAGAAAACAAAATTCAGTAGCTCTATATACTGCAGAAGCAGAATATATTGCATTAGGAAGTTGTGTGGCACAAGTACTTTGGTTAAAACAACAGTTGATTGATTTAGGATTATCTGTAGTCACTATTCCAATTTATTGTGACAATACTAGTGCTATTTGCATTTCCAAAAATCCTATTCAACATTCTAGAACCAAACACATTGATATAAGACATCATTTCATAAGGGATCATGTATCCAAAGGGGAAATTGAACTCACACATGTTTCAACTGAAAATTAACTTGCAGACATTTTTACAAAACCTTTAGCCCTTGATACCTTCAGTACTTTAAGAATAAGGCTAGGTGTTATTGATTTAAATGCTTAATCAAAATGTCTTTGCAACATTGATATTTATGTTTTTTGTTTTATTTTTTGTTTTTGTGAAATTTTTTGTGTGTTTTGAATGAATTTGTTTTTGAGTGTAAGTTTTTGTTTTATGTTTTTCTGTGTTTTTAAATGTTTAGTTTGATTTCTTTAATTAAAATTCAAATTTCAAAAAATTGGAGGAAATCGTCCAGCATGACTTTTGTTTTGTACTGGACGATGTGAGATAAATTGGTTTGCGTGCATTTTAACCGTTTTGAGAGCAGTTTTTAATTAGATCGTATGTACGATATTACAATCGTATGTACGATATTACAATCGTCCAGGATGAAATTTTTTTTTCTCTCAAACGTCGAGACGATTGAATGCAGCGGTTGAGTGGATAAGACAATTTTTAATATGGATTTCGTCTGTACGAATTTTTGGTTCGTCCAGACGAACAGATGTCGTTTCAGTGTAGGGGACAGTTTTCAAGAGACATTTAAACGAGTTACTTTTAGATCGTCTGTACGAAATTATTTTCTTATGTACGATCGGTCAAGTCAAAAGTCTGTACGAAGGGTCATATCGTAAGTTGTGTTGATTATGAAAAGCCGTTACATTTTGGATGAATTTCATCGTTTGTACGAAATATTTTCGTCTAGACGAACGATGATTTTAGTCCAGGACGAACTATTTTCGTCCAGGACGAACGTATCATTTTCTTTAAATATGAAGGCTTTCTAACTTAACAATCACACTTTCAAACTTCTCTTTCAATCCCTTTCTACTTCAAATTGTCAATGGCCTCCTCTAGCAAAAGACAAAAGGTGTTAGCGAAGAAGCCGAATAGGAATGCCTCAGAAAACTTCCTTTCTAAGGCGAATGAGGAATCCTTTCCTCGTTTTGCTTCTGCCAAAATAACTCCATCTTGCATTTTAATCCAAAGCGAGATAAACTATAAGGTAATGCACCTTTTTGCCTCAACCTAATTCCATTTCATACTTTCTCTCATCCACTTCTACAACAAACAAACCTTCCACTACTTCCTAGCAAACATGAGTTTTAACTCGGACCACTCTTCCATTAGTTCCTTTATTTTCAAACAAAAAGTAGAAATCACTAAGCATGACATTGGAGCATTTCTAAACGTAAGGACTGAAGGATATAGAGCCCACACCCTAATGAGTGAATCTACATTCAGATGGGATCAAGTCAATAATGCGATTAGAAAGAATAGTTTAAACTATCATGTTGCTAGAGTTTCTGGGATGACCAAGAATGCCCGTATCATCCAGCATATCCTCCGTTCTTCAATCATTCCTAAAGCTGGTGATAGGATCAATATTACCCCTCTCCTTTCTGTTCTAACTTTTTTTATTATAGATTATCACCCTATCGACGAAGCCCAACTTATCATAGATCATATCTATGGGCTTTCAGAAATAGGACATGCTGAACAAAAGAGAAAAAGGAATATTTCTTTGGGACATTTAATTACTTACATTTTGGAAAAGAAATATAATTTGGTTCATCCTGATGACGAATATGAAGAGCCAGTTTACTATAATGATGCTTCCTTCAGATTGCTCTTCAGGGAGGAAAAAGAAAAAGAAAAAGCACATGCCAGTGCTTCAGAAGAAGAAGAAGAAGAAGAAGGAGCGCAAACCTCTGCACCTCAGTCAGATTATCAAAATCTGATTGAGAGATTTGATAGATTAGAGACTCATATTGATCAAAAGTTTGATCAATTTGATGCTCAACTTATGCAGCAACAACAAGACATTGGTATCATTAGAAATGAAGTACATGATATCAATACCAATGTAATGTTGATGGCCTCCTACTTCAACCTTTTCGGTGGCATTCCTCCTCCTCCTCCACCAGAATAGTAGAGATGGATTTCTGTCTTTGTTGTACTCGTGTTTTTATGTTTTGTGTGTTAGTGTTTATGTTAAGTGTTTATTTTTTTTAAGTTAAGTGTATTTTGTTAATTGTCTTTAGATATTTTGAAATGTGTAATCGTTTCACTAATATCAATGCATTTCGTATTTGTTTCAAAGTTGATTTTTTTTTTTAAATGTGATTAATTTTTATGAATTTCATTAGTATTATTTAATCTTCATAGTGCTTAAATTAGATTGTAATTTGAGATTATCTACATTAGAAAATCTAGTCTTTCTTAATTTAAAAGTTGTTTATAACTTGTTGTAATTAGAACTTTTAAAATTCATGTCTATTCATTTAGACTACATAAAAGTTAATATTATTATTGCAATTTAGATGTTTTATTATTTTGTATTTTCTTGCTCAAATAATATTTATGCACTTAGAAATATTTGAAATTTTAGATTATTGATTTTGGAAAGAATTGGTCTCAATTACTCTTGAAAATTGTACAAAAAGTACAAAAATCAAAAGAAATGCGCAAAGGTTCGCAAATGAAAAAGAGGCACAAAATCAGCCCAATATCAAAAGATGCACAAAAATGTGCCCAAAAATTTTAAAAAAGATGCGCAAAACGCCACATGTGGTAATTCTCTTCTTTCCAAATTCTTTCAATCTATTAATTCAAATTGATCTTATGTTCATTTATATTCTATTGAACTTTGAAATATCAAATTTTTCTTCATCTCTCTTGTAATGATTTTCTGTATTGAAATGTCTAAATTGAATCATGTATTTGATGAATTCTTCTTACTTACAATGTTATATCACTTTTTAAATTTCATGAATTTCTATGATTGACCTAATATTTTTAGTTTAAAATTGCATACCTTATGTCAATCACCATTTAGATTAAATCTTCAAATGAATTTCATACAATTATTTACATTTCTCATCTATTTCTTCTTCACTTTTTGTTGTTGTCAAAAAGGGGGAGAGATAATTGTGTTTGTATGTTTTGTTTTCTCTAGTTTATTTTTTTTAAATGGTTCAAAATGCCTCCTTATTTTCATGCATTCATCAAATCAGGGGGAGTTTAGGAGATTTGTTTAAAATGAAACCATACAAACAATAATTGTTTTGCCATCATCAAAAAGGGGGAGATTGTTAAAATAGTTGCTATTTGCATGCTTTACATTTTTGCAACTTATAAAGTTTTGATGATTCCAAACATTATTGTTCAAATGTGTAGTTATCTCCTAACATTTTTTTTAGAAGAATTGTATTTTCTCTTGTGTGTACTAACATTTCAGGAAAAATGAACTCCAGACTACGAATACTTCAAATTAAATTCAGCATGCGATATTTTGTATAATTTGAAGCTTGCACTTTTCTTAGAAATCAAATTGAAAGGGAGTGATTGTATTTTGAGTGAATAAAAACATACACACACATAAGGAGATCATATAAAATTTATACTGATCATACAGGATGATTTCCAGTTCGTACTGGATGATCAGACAGTTATCTCCTATAGAGCATATGGAATGAATAGGAACTTGCTCGAAAAATTTTTCTAAGTCCTATTCGTCCAGGACGAAATAAATTATCGTCCAGGACGATTGGCTCTCTGGAAAATTTTCGTCCAGAAAATTAAATTATCATCGGTGGCGACCGGTTCTCTGGAAATATTTCGTCCAGACGAAATTAAATATCGTCCAGGACGATCGGGTCTCTGGAAAATTTTTGTCCAGACAAAATTAAATTATCGTCCGTGGCGATTGGTCCTCTGGAAAATTTTCGTCCAGACGAAATAAATTATCGTCCAGGACGATCGGTCCTCTGTAAAAATTTCGTCAAGACGAATAAATTTTCGTCCAAACGATAAACCGACTTAGAATAGTTTTCAGCAGTTTCTAGAACCGACCTTGTAATAACCGTTCGTACTGGACGAACCTAGTTCGTACAGGACGATCAGCTATACGAAGACATTTTGTACACATATTCAAATAGGGTCGATTCAGATCGTTTAAGTAAAATCGTCCAGGATGATCCACAATCGTACAGGACGATCCACTGCGTACAGAATTGAATACTTGCAGTTTTTGGGCGGTTTTCTTGTCTTTTGTATAAATAGTCCAAATTAGACTGCCACCCAATCTTTTTGTCATTTGATCTTCGTGCCTCTTGAGAGAATAGCCAAGGAGAGAGTGGAAGAGAGCATTCAAGGGAGGATTCCTACAACTGGAGCGAGAAGGCTTCACTTGGAGTTCAAAGGTAAGATTCTCTACTTGTGAATTGGGATTACTTCACTCTTTTCCTTCTTCCTTCTAGATTCTTCTGAGAAGATCTGTCAAGGAGATCCGGTTTTCTGCCGACACTTGGAGAGTGTGAACAGCCAAAGGGTTCTCTGCCCACACTAGGAGAGTGTGAACAGCCGAAGGGTTCTCTGCCCACATAAGGAGAGTGTGAAAGGATGAAAGGGTTCTCTGCCCACACTAGGAGAGTGTGAAAGGACGGAAGGGTTCTCTGCCAACACTAGGAGAGTGTGAAAGGACGGACGGTTCTCTGCCAAAACTGGGGATAGTGTGAAAGGACGGACGGTTCTCTGCCAACACTAGGAATTGTGTAAAAGGATGGACGGTTCTCTGCCGCACCAAGGAGTGGTGAAAAGAGTGTGTTGTAAAGGCTTCTCCGCCTTGCTGTGGGTGCAAAAGGAGAGTCACTATTTGTATTAGTGCAATACTCAGAGGGTGCCTCTGGGGAGTGGATGTAGATCTGGTTATAGACCGAATCACTATAAATCTTGTGTCATTTACTTTACTATTTTTACGTTTCCGCACTTTATATTTCAGTTTTAAAAACTTTGTGGTTGAAAAATATATTTCTACAAAATTTAAAAGAAATTTTATTTCGGTTCAAAAATTTTTCTAAAGGGGACTTAAATTTTTTAAACTACCAATTCACCCCCCTCTTGGTAGCCTTGGGACATTCACTTAGGCTTAACAACCTAATTACTAGACTCAACAAGAAGATCCTTGGAGGGGGTTTCAAGGTAGTGTGGAGGGGGTTCCACACGATTAGTTTGGCGAGCTTGCACCTTTGTGCCATCAGATTCAAGGCTTATCTTGAGGGAAGTTTTAGGAAGAAGAAGATCTCTTTGGTGTCAAAGGACCCGGCTACGATGTTACACCAGGGAAGGTTGAAGTGATTTTGTAAGGGCTTCTCCGCCTAGCTGTGGGGGCTAAAAAAGAGACATTGAGTTTAGTGCAATACTCGAAGGGTGCCTCCGAGGAGTGGACGTAGGTCAAGGTTTAACCGAACCATTATAAATCTGGTGTGTTTTTTCCTTTCTTATTTGAAATTGAGTTTTGATCGTGAAAGATTTTTTTAAAATACCAATTCACCCCCTCTCTTGGTTAGTCTTGGGCTAGTTCATAATGACTTAACATCCCTAACAAACTTTCAAAGTTAACCTAAGTTGACCCAAGAGCCCCTTAAGGGTCAAATGGTCAAATTGACCAAAATAACCAATTTTGACCATGGAACCACCTCCAGTGGACTCCTTTGATCATTTCAAACCTGTGAGCCCAACACCTGCCCTGGGTCAACTTAGTTGACCAACTCATCCTAGGTTAATCAGAACAGCCATAAACCCTATAGTCACGCAATCAAAAACCAAATCAATCCCAAATTCATTCAAAACACTTTGAACACCTTCCTAGTGGTTGGACTTCACTGGATAGGTTGACCTAGTCAATAGTTGACTTGGTCAATTGAGTCAACCTTTGGTCAAATCTAGCCTATTTGGAGTAAATTAATCATTTAATCAAATCAACCTTGCTAGACTTTTAATTCCACTCCATCTCATGCCCTAGATACATCCCATCCATACATGAGTCAAAATCTAGTGAATGTGACCAAATCAACTCATTCAACTTGGTCAAACCCGACCATAAACTCCTTAGCTATCTCACACTCTAAACCATTACTTTGAGTCATCTTTAAATCCATTTTACTAGCATTCTAAGTCTTCTAGGTGCCACATCAGACAACCTTGACCCATTGACTAGTCGAAATAGTCAACTCAAGGCTTTAAACCCTATAAAATTCCAAATCTCATATTTAAACCCTTAACCTCTTAGTATAGGCTACTGTGGAGATGTTCTTTAAAGTATAAAGCTCTCTTAAGAGCTCTATAACAAAGCCAACCCTTAGTTTAACCCAAAAAGGAAATGGTCAACCCCCCCCCTTTAATCCCAAAGCCTCCAATGGCAATGAGGCTATTCTAGCCTTTCCTCTGCCACCCAACAGTTTGAGACACCTATCAATGATCAAGGGTGGGTCTCTAATCTATTATAGTTGACCATTCATCTCCAGGAGGTTTGAATAAAGCAAACTATCCAAAATAAAGCTTCATTCTAACCCCCTCACTCTCTCACATCCTAGAGCATTCCAAGCTTTTGTTTGAGCCCAAGACATCTCCCCCTCCAACTCCTAACCAAAACCCAATGTTTAAACCCAGCCGGTGATGAGCTTTCTTGTGAGTCCAAGTGCTTTCCATCCAAAGAAATATAACATTCAATCCAGGTGTCATGAGCTTTAGGAGTCTTCTACAAATTTATACATCGACAAACTACAAATTTAGAGCTTCAAAAATTTCCAAAAAAAAAAGGGTAAAATCCCTTGAAAACCCTAACCCTAGGGTATCCCTTAGTGTTAAATAACTCTATAGATAGTGAGCTTTAAATCATAAATCTATTTCATGTGATTTATGTTCATGTATACTAGCTAGGTTTAAAATGAGCTTTAAATCATAAAATCTATTTCCCGTGATTTATGTTCATGTATACTAGCTAAGTTAAAAATTTCAAGTTAAATGATCGATTTGATTGATAGAATTAGATGAAATAGTTTTTCTCTGGCATTTATGTTCTCTCTATTAAGTGTACTTTTTCTGGACCATTGATCTCGAGATCAATGGTACATATTGAGTCTTTCTGTGATTTCGTTTGACCGCCTATTTGATCAGGCTCTAATGCTTCTATCCAACCCGGTCTGAGCCCTCGATTCAGAATAATAATGGATTGGACGGCATCCATTATGCGTGTTGGTTGTACTTAATCTAGCTCATTGATATTTTAATCAATGACTCGGATTGAGTCATATTACGGTTTCTCTAAACCGCGGGATCGACTATCACAAAGATCTTCTGTTTGGTGTCATCTCGATCATTAAATCAAACCACACATGATCCAATGGTGTCGTAGCCCTATTAACTCGGATAAGTGGCTACGACACTGTGTCGTTATGTCATGACATTAAATGCCTATGATTGCCGCCACATAAACATCGATAGTTAGAGCCCGCTGGTCCGATTTAATACGTCTCATTATGTCATGTTGCTTCCCTGATTCCCAGTTTTGACTCAATGGACCAGATTTTGTCATGTCGCTCTCGTGCTACCGTTTTAAAATTAAATAAATGTTAATTAGTATTAAACCTATTTTAATTTATAAAATTTTATTAAATCATTTAAAAATAAATTTTAATAAAATTTTAACATGTAATAAATCAAATTGTTCATACTTTTATCCTTATTAATTTAAAATTAAAATTATTTAAAAATATTTAATATATTTTAAATTATTTTAAATAACATGATATTTAGTTTTAATTATTAGTTAATTTAATATTAGTCTAATTTTTTTTCCAAAATTAAACTTTTATTTTAAAATTACTTTAAAAATTCATTAATTTTATTTTAAAATATTTTATTTAAAAAATACAACTTTAATTTAAAGTATTTTTTTTAAATAAATATTTTAAATTATTTTAATATATTAAAATTTAGTTAATATTTATTATAAAATTAATTTGAATATTTCAAAAAAATTAATATTAAAATTTTATTAAATAATTAAATAAATATTTTGAAATATTCTATTTGAAATTAAATTAATTTAAAATATATTTTAAGTTTTAAATTATCTTTATTTAATTAAATATATTCTATTTGAAACTAAATTTCAATATTAAAAACTTAATTTATTTCAAATTCTTTTATTTATTTGATTTTTTTAATATTTATTTAAATGTTTTAAAAAATTAAGAATTTATTTTCAAATTATTTTAACTAATCAGAGGTAAAGAAACTATATTTTAAAATTATTTTAGTTATATTTAATTTTTTTCTAATTTCAAAGCATATACTTTGAGAAAAGAAACATTAAAAGCCCTATGATTTGATATAAAATTCAAATTTAATTTTAATTTTATTTAAAAATTCACATTTAATTAATTTAATTAAAAAAAAATAATTAATATTTCCAAAAAAAAATTGTAAAATTATTTAGAAACATCCCCTTAGGCCATTTCTATCCTTCACGGTGGATTTCAAGAGGTTTGGGACTAATTTACATCAAAATTTAAAATTTCTCTTAATTAAGACAATTTAAAAATTCAAAAAATATTTAAATTTTTAAAAATTATAATTAATTCTAAAAAATACCAAATCAATAAAACTTAAAGCCATTCAACCCTAATTAAAATCTAATATTTTTTAAAAAATATCAAACTTATAAAATCAAGTCAAAATGAAAAAGTCAACTCTCTCGTCAACCGTAGTTCAAATTTAAGGATCAAATTTAAAAAAATTATAACTTTTCTTAGAAAACTCCAAATTAAGAAAACTAATTGTCTAACTACTCATTATAAGGTCTAATATTTCATAAAAAATAGAAAACCTTCAAAATTAAGTTTAATTCAAAAAGTCAACTTTTAGATAATTAATGCAATTAAAATTATTTGAATATTCTAAAAATTCAATATTTATTTAAAATTCAAGGAAACCTCAATTTGATTAATAAAATCATTTAACCAATATTGTAATGCACAATAATCATTCAAGAGATGAACTTTTTAGGATAGACTACTCCAGGCTATGGGGCTACATGTACTAAAGAGGCCTAATTCCTTAAGTCTGGTGGCACAATGTCACGAATGAATTTAATGGAGTGTAAAATATCATAATCAAGTTAATTTTAGTAACTTAACTAAATTGAAATCCTTAATTTAATTATATCAATAAGGTTTTTAGGATGGACTACTCAGGGCTACGGGGTACGTTACGTGTCCTAAGGAGGCTTAAATTCTCGAGCCTGGTGGAACAACATCATGAATCGATTGATAGAAAATATGAATTAACTTAAGATCTAAAATCAACAACTATTAAATTTAATTAAAATGTATAATCCCTTTAATCTTTAATTAAGTAGGCTCATTTTATTAATCAACCTTTAAAACATATCCTAAATCAAACCTTAACACATGTGTACTAAACTATAAATATAGTTTTATCCTTTGACCTTCAACAAACTTGAATATTAGATAACTCCAATAAGTCACCCATTTTAGGAGCTACCCTAGCCACACAGCCTTCTACAAACATTTTAGATGGTTTGTTAGGGTAACCAACTCTAGTCTAGGCTAGGTCGGTGTTTACTTTACCATTATGTGTCAGGTTTATATTGCATATTATGAATGAAATTAATTGGTCTGTTTTTTTTACTTTTTTCACCCTATAGATTGATGTGATAAGCGATTAGATTACCCATAGCTTATGAATGATTTTGATTCTCACTAAGTTTTATACAAGTGACCACGCTTATATAGGTCAATAAAAGGTAATAAATAAACAATAAATTTGCTCCATGTTCTTCAGCTGCTTAACCCCAAAATAAAAAAGAGTGTGGCCAAGTGTGTATATTTTTCTATACATATATTTAACTAATTAGGAATTAATTTGATTATTAAATGCTTAAGATAACCCTGTAGAAATGTCTAGAATTTTTATTTTTATATCAATGTACTTCATTCAAGGTTACGAGTTATGAAAGAGACTTTGAGTTTTGGATATATAGACCCAAAATTAAATTCCAAAGAGGAAAGGATACCCCTAAGGGGATAGTCCTTTTCTATTTGGAAGCTCAATTTTGAATCACTACACTACCCAAAGTGGGAAAAATAATCTCCCCCTCAGGTGTAAAGTTTTTATTTCCTATTTGGATATTCAATTATAATAAACCTAAGGAGCCCGAGGAGGAGAAGACCGAGGAGCTGAAGACAGAAACGTATCCCACTCAAAATATACTCAATGTCCTAGGATTAGAATATTAGTTTATGGTTAGTGGTGCCCGACCACTTTTAATTTATGTAATTCTAGTTATAATAAATGGGGGCACTTTCCTATGGTTATTAATTTAAGGAATTAATTATATTTATTGATGTTTGATTTATTTTTCTTTCATATAGGATTCTATATACTTTTCTTAGTTCTTTGGCTCTTGTGTGTTAATTTTATTTTAGCCTGGATACGTGGAGGCTCCTGACGGTACACTAAAAATTTTTTATAAAGACCAAAATAAAATTTTAGATAACAAAGAAATTCTAAAGATCTAACAAGTAAGGTCGAGACTGTCGGGAGTTTCCATAAACATCTTTGATGTATCTTCTTTCTTTTATTAGGCACCTCCCTGCCTATGGGTTTTGACAGACCACCTGGCCCATGAGGGTGCAAATCTGCCAAGAGGAATCTGTGAAATCTCTAGGTTAAAATTTATTTTTAAGCCTTTTTAAAACTGTCTCATTTCAATTTTAAGTATTCAATCAAGTTGATCAATAAGCATTGCATTATAAACCAAATTAAAAGTGAGTCTAAAATTTTTATTGCATCTCTCTTTAGCTTTTTCACCAGAAATAAGTCAAGGGACCAATTAGAACAAGCTCTAGATGTTGGACCTAATTCTCAAAAACTTTAATAAAAATTTCCATATCACTCTTTCATAAAAAAAATGATCAAACTCATGGATTTAAAATTGAATAAGTGGTTAGCTGGCTACCCAATCCAGGCTGGGGTAAGTCCAGATTTTGCACCATATTAGTTAGGTTCTGGCCAACATCATCTGGTGCCTAATTTAGATTTAAGATCCAAGCTAGATTTTGAATCATAAGACCTCAACCTCTAGGAATATAATCCTAAATTTTTAATAAAATATTAAACTCAAATTAAAATTCTTCTCAATAAAAAATTTAAAGCTCAACCCTTAGCCTAGGTTGGGTCACTTTTGAATTATTTTCAGAACCCCAAAGTGTCTCTTTCTTTTTTGACTTTGGCTCCAAAATTAAGTGCTTAATCTTGCTCCAATCCCATTTGAAATTCTAGTTTCGTCTCCTTTGACATCACTCCTAGAAACTTCCACCAATGTTAATTAATTGATAATTATTTATCCTAAGCTTGAACACCATAATTAATATTAATAAATTAGAAGGACGCTAATTAAAATCTCACTAATTAGTCTAAATAAAAATTTTAAAATATTCTAGCCATTTAATTATAAACTAATTGTAATGGTCTGAACTATTATGCATAAAGAATTAAAATGATCTTAAAATTAATATCTATATAGAAAAATAGTTGATAAAATTTACTTTCATTTGTTATTTATTAATTATTCCTCCACTCATCCCATGTCTACTTCTAAAAATCAAATGTTTATAACTTAAACTTTAGTGGTCTTAATAACAATACTAATTTGGGGGATTTACCCACACACCTAAAACTTGTCTATTTACATATATAACACCTAAAACTAATAAAATACACTTCCCACACCTAAACTTCTTATTCCCTCACATCTTACACTATGTTTCATCTTCGTGACCCTTACATGTGCCAGCTCCCAAATGTTCATAGGTTTACCTCCTTGTTTGTCTGTTGTCCATCAATTTTATATGTGAGAATGCCCTCTAATACATATGAGCATCCATTTCTCATGCCCTAAACCCCATCTTAGTACTCTTGCTCCTTATTTGTCATTATACTAGTTTTATGAGTTTTGAGTGATGCCCTGATATGATTCATGCCCTAATTTTTTTACAGCTCTGTCATTCTTTATTTGGTGAGAAATTATTCTTGCTTCAATGTTTGTGCTTGTTGGTTCAAGGAGAGGGGTTGGTATTGAAATTACTAGATGGACAAGAGGGGGGGGGGGTGAATTGTGAAAACTTTATTGCAATAATTAAAATCTAAGCAGGAGTTCTAATTTTTGGTATTTTTAAATTTTTAACATGAAAATTTAAAACAACTTCTAAGGCAACGGGTAACAATAAAATCTTTTCTTTCACAATTTTTCCAAGCAAATATTATGAAATAAAAATGCACGCAAAAATAAAAATAATAAGGAAAAAGCACACCGAGATTTTTATAATGGTTCGGTCAAATCATGACCTACGTCCACTCCCCGGAGTCCTCCGCTCTAGGAATTTCACTACCAACAATAGATCTCCTTTTGCCCCCCTCGGCAAGGAGGAGAAGCCCTTACAATACTCCCTTTCACCAACCCGGCGTGGCGGAGTGCCAAGCGATGTTTTCACCCTCCTTAGTGACGACAGAGAACCTTCATGTTTTTCTCCCTCCTAGAGAAGACAGAGTACCTTCGAGGTCAACAGACGTAGACGAGTCTCCCCCTTAGAAAGCCTCCCACAAGTTCTTCCCGGGCCACAGGAGGAGCAAGTTGCAGCAAGATCAGAGTAATTGTGTGATCTCCCTCACACCTCTTCTCCCTCACCAAGATCACCTTCTCCTTCCTCTCTCAACCCCTCAAACTTCTCAAGAGCTCTCCCTAGGATTTTCTCTCTACTCATGTTTTCCTCTTCTGTCTCTCTCTCTCAAAATATGACAAGTTTTACACATAAAAACCGGGCTCCAAAATCCCTGAGATTTCAAAAATAGCCATTACAATCGTTCAGTACAATTATTGGTCGTACAATACGATATGTATAAACTAGCTTCATCCTTGTACGAAGGTGTATGAATAGTTCAAAAACTAATCGTACAGTACGATAATATATCATACGGTACGATTCACAACACACTACTCGTACAGGATGATAGCCGGGATAATAAAATGTCGTCTTTGTTCATCGTATGGTATGATCTACATCGTACCGTATGAATAGTGAAAATCAAGGCATCGTCCATGACAAATTTGGGGAAGATTAAATATCGCCTCTGTTCATCGTATGGTACGATCGTAATCGTACAGTACGATGAGACAAAAAACGCAGGATCGTTCAGGACGATCTCCGGGACGATCATAATTTGTCTTTGTTCATTGTATAGTACAAAGGGGTTCGTATAGTACAATTTTTAATTTATAATTAAGCCTTGATTTCTTGCACTAAACACGTGTTAAATTAAGTATGTATTTAAAAAAGATTGTAATGTACGAACGTAGTTATACAGTAGGAACAGTGCAAAATATCATACTTGACTTATCATGATGGCTAGGGTTTTGGATTTGAAACAGATTGTATCATACAATAGTATTCGTATAGTACGATGTTTCACAGAACACATGTTATAATAGTAGATCGTACAATACGAAATAAATTTATACAGTATGATTACCATAGAATGAACAATTATATTTCTTACTTTTTAAAACCCTCTCCCCTAGTGGGTGCGCATGATTGCTCAGACTTACCTGCACTTTGTGGCTAGACTGAAGAAAAAAAAAATAAAATAAATATCAAAATAAATTTTCCGACTCATACACCTAATCCAACTAGTCTTGAGTCTCCCCGTTGTCCTGAGTGGCTTGTGATCTTCCTGAAATGTTAGTACTCATAGACAATAGCAAATATTAAATGATATTCAATAAAAAGTAGTTTAGGCAACATTATTTGGCATCATCAAAATCTCAACCTCAGGGTCATGGGTCGCAATAATCTCCCCCTTTTTGATGATGTCAAATACTTTTTATTGTTAGCAAGTTCGAAGGGCATTTTATTTTTTCTTTTTTTTTTTTTTTTTGACATAAGAACAAGAAAAACACTAAAGAGAAAATGAACAAGAAAAGCATTAAAAGACAAAATGCAATACTAAAGGAAATGCATTATATTTAACACAAATAAACTACAACATAAAGAAAATTACAACAAACTTCTCCCCCTTTTGACATCACCAAAAAGAGGAGCAAACACTAAAGAAAGAAAAGTACAACACAAATACTTTAAAGGGAAGGATATTGATTACTTGGTGGTGGAGGTGGGTGTGGCTGAAAGTAGTGAAGGATCATGTCAAAATGTTGATCAATCGCATTGAACTGTTCCCCAAACTAGTGCATGTCAGCCTCGTGTTGCTGATGTTGCTCTTGAATGTGCGTACCAAGACGGGTCTGAAGTTGGTCGAAGCGTTTGACCAAATCATAGTGAGGGTAAGCTGGTGCAAGAGCTCGGGGTGCTGCATGTCATCGTAGTCGAGCTGCAGCTGTTGTTGGGGCATCTTCTCCTTTTCTTCATCAAAGACGAGTTTTTCGGGCTCATGTCCCCGACGGAAAAGAATACGAAAAGAGGCATCCGTATAATAGATTGGAAGATTTTTGGGTTCACCAGGATAGGTCAGTTGATATTTTTTTTGAAGGATGTATCCTATAAGGTGATCAAGAGCTATATTTTGTTTTCGACGAGTAGTAGGAAGAAGAACGAAGGTCATATGGCGAATGTAATCAATAATTAAATTGGCCTCATCGAAATTGGTGTTGGTCATAATAAGATATGTAGCGACAGATAGAGTCGGGGTCATGTTAACACGGTCGCCTGCTTTGGGTATAATGGAGGTTCTAAGGACGTGTTGAATGATTCTTGAGTTTTGAGTGAGTGATTGTACGAGAGGTTGGTGTTGATAAAATGTGGCGTTCCTAAGGACTTGATTAACCTCACTCCAGTCAAAGTATTTTGTGAGAAATGAACAAACCATAGGCCCTTCAGTATATAGCCCAATGTATTGGGAATGTCGGCTTTTGTAATTTTGACATTTGACGACAAACAAAGGAGTGAAAAGTGAGGTTGTCGAAGGTGTAGGTTAGGTTTGCAAGGAATTCTAAAAGGAGTTCAGAGTTGTATGGGAAGGCCAGGGTGAGAAGGAACTGGAGGGTGGTGGAAGCAAAGAGGTTCAGTACCTTGAAATTCAGAGCATCCTGATTGAGCAGTCCGGATGGCGTAATTTTGCATGCTTTGAACTTATGGTATGCATCCTCATTATCAGCATTCAAGAACCGAGTGTTGTGGAAGTGAGAGGAAGACGAGCTTCCCACTACCATACGACCTCTCTTTCTTGAACTATACATTGTGTAGAGGCTGAGCGAAAGGTGAAGGAACAAGTGGAAGTGAGTGAAGTGAGTTCTGCCTTGCCAGCCAATTTATAGAGTTTTTCCAACATCGTACAGTATGATATGATATCATACAATACGATATGGAAATAACTGTTCTAACGAATCGTCTCGTGAAAAGGTGGTCAAAGCATACAGTACGATGGTTATCGTACAGTACGATCAGAAGAATATCGATCATCCCAAGGGTCATCAGGACGACTTTTGACAAAAAGTTTCATACTGTATGAACAGGTGTATCGTACAGTACGAATGACAATTATATCGTACTGAAACCCTTTAATGTCATTCTCATTTGTTTGCTGAGGTGGATCGTACAGTACGAATGGAGGTATCGTACAGTACGAACACCAATAATAACGTACCCAGCAGCGTTAATTTATCCCAATCCATTTTGGTGATGTGGATCGTACCGCACGAAGGGAGTTATCGTACAGTACGATGAGTAATAATGTCATACCAAACGGGTGAAATACCTACCTGCTGTATCGTATAGTACGATAGTGGTCGTACGGTACGACCAACATAGCCGAAATTTGCTTATGGGTATTTTCTGTGCAGATTGAGATGTATCATACAGTACGATAGTGAATCATACAGTACGATGATTCAATGTCAAATTTTGTTGTTTTGTGTGGTGAGTGAGTGTGTGATGATCATGAGCAACCTTAGAAATTTTTTTTTTATGCAGTAATGTTTATGCCACCAAATCTAGTCCTCAAGGTGCTAAAGGTGTCGAATGCTGGTGGTTTGGTGAATATGTCAGGTAATTGATCTCCTGTAGAGATGTGATGCAATTCTATATCTCCCTTAGCAACGTGATCTCTAATGAAATGGTGTCTAATGTCTATGTGTTTCGTTCGACAGTGCTGAATTGGGCTTTTAGAGATGCAAATTGCACTTGTGTTGTCACACATGATTGAGATGGTTCCTACAGGTAGGCCAAGATCAAGAATTTGTTGTTTTAACCATAGTACTTGTGCAATGCAACTTCCTACTGCAATATATTCTGCCTCGGCTATGGAAAGGGCCACTGAGTTTTGCTTCTTACTGGACCAAGAAACTAATGATTGTCCTATGAATTGGCAAGAACCAGATGTGCTTTTCTATCTATCGTACATCCTGCAAAATCAGAATCTGACCCAAGATTTCAAAGGAAGTGTTGTGCCTAGGATACCAAATTCCTAAGTTTGTGGTGCCTAGTAGATATCTAAGAATACTTTTGATAGCAGTTAAGTGAGACTCTTTAGGATTGACTTGAAAATGGGCACAGATGCACACACTAAACATTATGTCCATTCTACTGGCAGTTAGGTAAAGAAGGGATCCAATCATTCCTCTTTACATTTTCTGATCCACTGACTTTCCACTAGGGTCTTTGTCTAATTGAATTATTGAGCTCATTGGGGTGTTCATGGGTTTTGCATTCTCCATTTCGTATTTTTTTAAAATGTCTTTAATGTTCTTTGCTTGGTTAAGAAATGTTCCTTTCTCCATTTGTTTTACACTAAAGCCAAGGAAGTAATTTAGTTCTCCCATCATGCTCATTTCAAACTCATTACCATTGTTTTTGAAAATTCATCACACAAGTTTTATCCGAAGATCCAAACAAGATGTCATCCACATAAATTTGAACAATGAGAATTTCTTCTTTAATTTTTTGTAGAAATAGTGTAGTGTCTACACTACCTTTTATAAATCCTCTATCCAGTAAAAATGAGCTAAGTCTTTCATACCAAGCTCTAGGTTCTTGCTTTAATCCATAAAGTGCCTTTTTTAATTTGAATATGTGATTTGGAAATTGTGAACTTTAAAATCCGGAGGGTTGCTCAACATAGATATCTTCCTTAATTACCCCGTTCAGAAACGCACTCTTCACATCCATTTGATATAATTTAAAGTTCTTGATGCAAGCAAAAGTTAAGAGCACTCTTATGACTTCTAGTCTAGCAACAGGGGCAAAGGTTTCTTCAAAGTCTATTCCCTCAATTTGGTTGTACCCCTTAGCTACTAATCTAGCTTTATTCCTTATTATTGTTCCTGAATCATTCACCTTATTCTTGAAGACCCATTTTATTCCAACAACACTTTATTCTTTAAGTCTCTTTACCAACTCCCAAACATCATTCCTGGTGAATTGGTTCAGCTCTTCTTGCATTGCTAGAATCTAGAATTCATCTCCTAAGGCTTGATTTATACTTATAGGTTCCATCATTGAGATGAATGCTGAATGACTAACTTCCTTCCTAAGTCCATGCCTAGTTCTTACACATTCTAATGGGTCTCCTAAAATTAACTCTTTAGGATAACTAGATGAATATCTCCATTCTCTAAGCAAATCTTCCTGAGATTCTACCCTTTCTCCTATGGTCATAGTCTCTACTCCTTGAATTGCCTCTATTTCATCATCTTCAATTTTATATTCAGAGGGCTTATCTTATTCATCAAATACTACATGGGTGGACTCTTCTACTACTAGGATTCTCTTATTAAAGATTATATAGGCCTTACCTACAGATAAATAACCTAAGAAGACACCCTCATCAGACTTGGGATCAAATTTTCCTAGGGGATGTTTACCATTATTCAAGATGAAGCACTTGCACCCAAAGACATGTAAGTGTGAAAGGTTTGGTGTCCTACCCTTAAGGAGTTTATAAGGAGTCTTGTTCAGCTTAGATCTAATGTTCACCCTATTTAAAACATAGCATGCTGTGTTGACTGCTTCTACCCAACAATATCTAGGAAGGGTGTACTCTGCTAGCATTGCCCTAGCAGCTTCTACCAAGGTTTCATTCTTCCTTTCTGCTATACCATTTTGCTGAGGTGTTTTAGAGGCTAAGAAATTGTGTTCTATTCCTAGCTCTTAACAAAATGATTCAAACCTATCATTTTAAAATTCTCCACCATGATCGCTATGAATTGTTGAGATTTCACAACCTAAGTTCCGTTAAATCCATGAAGAGAAAACCTTAAATTCCTCAAAAGACTCATTTTTATGTGTTAAGAATCTTACCCAAGTGAATCTAGTGGAGTCATCTACAATCACAAATACATAATTTTTCCCACCTATGCTGGCTATACTAACGGGTCCAAATAAGTCCATGTGTAGGATCTAGTGGCCTAGCAGTGATCACATCTCTAATTGAATGAAAAGATTATTTGACTTGTTTTTCTAGTTTGCAAGCATCATATAAATGATCCTTTGTGAAATCTAACTTAGGTACGCCTCTAACTAGGTTTTTCTAAGGGATGTTTCTAAGAGTTTTCATACTAGCATGGCATAGTCTCCTATGCCATAGCCACGAGTCATCAACTATTATTTTCAAATAAAATGAATTTAAACTATCAATGCAATCAAAGTCTAACATGTAAACATTATTTATTCATTTTCCTTCTAAAACTAGTTTATCATTTAAACTAATCACGCATTTATTAGATAGAAATTTAATATCAAAACCTTTGTCACATAATTGACTAATGCTAAGTAAGTTATGCTTCAAGCCATCAACTAATAAAACATTTTCAATTAAAAAAAATTTTAGCATTACCAACAATACCTGAGCCTATCACTTTCCTGGTAGTGTTGTCTCCCAATGTTACTTTGCCTCCAGTTTTGGTCTCCAGTAGGATGAACTTCTTCATATCTCCAGTCATGTGTCGCGAGCATCCACTATCCAAGTACCACATGCTCTCACTATGTCTTTTGTGAGAGCATCCCTACAATTTAATTCAAAGATTAGATTTGGGAACCCAAGTGAGTTTGGGTTCCTCCTTATGCTTGCATGAATGAGATGTATGCATGTTATGCTATGATGGATGCAGCTTAGGTCTCCGTACTAAGTGTGTCCTACGGTGAATTGTGCATGTACGAGTTATGTGACCTAGCATACCACAAGAGAAGCACCTAACACCAGGAAATGGGTTCACTAACCTATTTGTGTGGTGATGCCTCTTTCTAAGGTTGTGTGATGCATGCTGTGTTGGTGGTTTTCTAGGTAGGCCTAATGTGAGTGATGCAATTTCATTTTCTAGTTCTTTGATTCTTTCACTATAAGTTTTATTTTGAGCTATCAATCCATCAACTTCCACTAATAGCAAGTGCTCACTATGATTTACTTCTAATGCAAGTTTGTCTAGTCTATCAAAAGCTTCTTCTAGTTCAACATGAGTGGTTTTCTAGGTTTCATGCACTTCAGTTAGTTCAATATGCTTCTTATTTAATGTATCATACTCATCAAGAAGTAGCATATGATCTCTATCTAAATCAGAATTTTCTTTAAACAACTTAGCATGCTCGATTTGTAAAGAACTAAATTCAATAGTAAGCTTGGCATGCATCTTTTTTAACTTCCTATACGAGTCATGGATATTCTCAAAAATTAGCAATAATTCTTCATAAGAAAGTTGACATACCTTATCTTGATCCAATTGATCAAGGTTATCATCAGCCATAAGACACAAATTTATTACCTCCTCCTCTACTTCTTCATTTGACGATTCTGAGGCAGAGTAGGCCCAAAAAGCTTTTTGTTTCTTCATCTTTCTTTTCTTATATTTGGCTTTGCCATCACCTTTCTCCTTAACTGGTTGGCTCTTTAGATTGGGGCAATCAGCTCGAAGGTGACCTGGCTTCCTGCACTCATAATAGATTGTATCAGATGAAGCTTTATTAGACTTCGAGTTTTTACCTTTATTCCAGCTTTTTTGATGACTCTTCTATTTTCTCTTCAGGAAGTTCTTGAACTATCGGGTCATCAGTGCTATCTCATCCTCTTCCTCCCCTGTATAGCTTTTACTTTCTGAGCTGTTTTCTTTTAACACTACCGTTCGCTCCTTTTTCTTTTCACCTGCATCACTTTGTCTCTGACTGACTCCTTGCTCGTATGCAATGAGTGACCTAAGGAGATTATCAATAGAATAAATGTTAAGGTCTTTAGATTCAATGATAACAGTTATCTTTGCATCATAGGAACTAGGTAAGCATCTAAGAATTTTATTAACTTTCTCTGAATTTGAAATCTCTCTACCTAATGCATGCAAGGATGTCATGATTTGGGTGAACCTAGTGTACATGTCAGATATTATTTTGCTAGGTTTCATACGGAAGAGTTCATAATCGTGTAATAAAATGTTAAGCCTAGACTGTTTTACTTCACTTGTTCCTTCGTATGTAATGCACAGTCTATCCCAAATCTCCTTACCAGTGGCACAGGTAGAAACTCTCATATAATCTTCAGGCTTTAATGCATAGAAAAAGTAATTTAAGCACTTAGCATTCAATTGGGCTAATTCCCTATCCTCATTGCTCCATTCATTAAAAGGTACAGGAGTTTTCAATCCATTGACAGTTTTAAAAGGTGCAACATATCCATCATTCACTAACATCCACATGCGGTAATTAATAGACTGTAAAAAGATAGACATTCTAATTTTCCAGAAATCAAACAAAATGTTATCAAAAAGTGGTGGACAGGTTATTGAATAACCCTCCGTGGTGTTACGATTACCAAAATGCGACATGATTATTTTTTTAAGGTTTTCTAAAATACTATTTTTGAAAATAGGCTCTAATACCAATTGAAATTACTATATGGACAAGAGGGGGGATGAATTGTGAAAACTTTATTGCAATAATTAAAACCTAAGCTGGAGTTCTAATTTTTGGTGTTTTTAAATTTTTAACATGAAAATTTAAAACAACTTCTAAGGCAACGGGCAACAATAAAATCTTTTTCTTTCATAATTTTTCCAAGAAAATATTATGAAATAAAAATGCACGCAAAAATAAAAACAATAAGGAAAAAGCACACTATGATTTTTATAGTGGTTTAGTCAAATCATGACCTACGTCGACTCCCCGGAGTCCTCCGCTCCAGGAATTTCACTACCAACAATAGCTCTCCATTTGCCCCCCTCGGAAAGGCGGAGAAGCCCTTACAATACTCCCTTTCACCAACCTGGCGAGGCAGACTGCCAAGAGCTATTTTCACCCTCCTAGTGATGGCAGAGAACCTTCTCATTTTTCTCCCTCTTGGAGAAGGTAAAGTACCTTCAAGGTCAACGGACGTAGATGAGTCTCCCCCTTAGAAAGACTCCCACAAGTTCTTCCTGGGCCACATGAGGAGCAAGTTGCAGCAAGATCGGAGCAATCGTGTGATCTCCCTCACACCTCTTCTCCCTCACCCAGCTCACCTTCTCCTTCCTCTATCAACCCCTCAAACTTCTCAAGAGGTCTCCCTAGGATTTTCTCTCTACTCACATTTTCCTCTTCTGTCTCTCTCTCAAAATATGATAAGTTTTACACATAAAAATTGGGCTCCAAAATCCCTGAGATTTCAAAAGTAGCCATTACAATCATACAGTACGATTATTGGTCGTACAGTACGATATGTACAAACTATCTTCGTCCTGGTACGAAGGTGTACGAATAGTTCAAAAACTAATCGTACAGTATAATAATATATCGTACGGTATGATTCACAACACACTACTCATACAGGATGATAGCCGGGATGATCAAATGTCATCTCTATTCATCGTATGGTATGATCTACATCGTACCGTACGAATAGTGAAAACCAAGGCATCGTTCAGGACGAATTCCGGGATGATCAAATACCATCTCTGTTCATCGTATGGTATGATCGTAATCGAACAGTACGATGAGACAAAAAACATATGATCGTTCAGGACGATCTCCGGGACTATCATAATTTATCTCTGTTCATCGTATTGTACAAAGGGGTTCGTACAGTACGATTTTTAATTTGTAATTAATCCTTGATTTTTTGCACTAAACACGGGTTAAATTAAGTATGTTTTTAAAAAAAGATCGTACCGTACGAACATAGTCGTACAGTACGAACGGCACAAAATATCATACTTGACTTATCATGACGGCTAAGGTTTTGGATTTGAAATAGATCGTATCGTACGATAGTATTCGTATAGTACGATGTGTTCACAAAACACGTGTTATAATAGTAGATCGTACAGTATGAAATAAATTTGTACAGTACGATTACCAGAGAATGAAAAAACTATATTTCTTACTTTTAAAAACCCTCTCCCCCTGTGTGTGTGCATGATTGCTCAGACTTACCTGCAGTTTGTGGCCAGACTCAAGAAAATAAAAAATGAAATAAATAATGAAATACATTGTCCGACTCATACTCCTAATCCAACTAGTCTTAAGTCTTCCCGTTGTCCTGAGTGGCTTGTGATCTTCCTGAAATGTTAGTACTCACGGACAATAGCAAACATTAAATGATATTCAATAAAAAGTAGTTTATGCAACATTATTTGTCATCTTCAAAATCTCAACCTCGGGGTCATGGGTCGCAACAGGTATGATTAATTTGGTTTTGGTAGAACAAAATACTTGTCATGTTTTCTCTATTTTGATCATTTTTTAGCTACACCTTCTTTGATCTAGGATATGCCTGAGTCCATTATAGTAAAATTTATTTTTTATTTTTTTTGTTTATCATGATATTTATGGTGAGAATTATAATTGTTGATGCAGTGGATTGTTGTCTACTATAATCAGTCTATTAGTTAGCTTTAATATACTGATTTAGGTTTTTTGGGTTGCCTATTATTTCATTATGAAGAGGTACACAACTTCATGGAAATTTTTTATTTAGATTACACATGTATTTTTCTTAAATTATTTCAAATTGAAAGGATAATAGGATCTGTGTTGTGCTAGGGCTGTGACGGAATAAGAAGCTTTGCAATTTTTTCTATAATGTAGTAAAGAGCTTGGCTTAAAATTAACAAAAGCTGCATGGGTAAGTAGGTTGTCTTTTGCTTAAAGGTTAATTCTTATCAAATTATGTTAGTGATCATCAAAATAATAATTATAAGATTAAGTTCATGAGATGAACAATATATTACTATTTTCTTATTCCAATAGGAAACCTTCGCTCTAAACCATCTTTCATCAATTTTGATATAACACTGTTGTTAGTTCTTAAGTATTTTATTCTTGACATAAGGGATTTGAATGTTAACCTAAGTATTACTTGCCTTTGTAAAAGATATAGTGAAACTTTGTAATATGAGGTCTAAAAAAAATATGAAGTTAATAAAAATATGTGTGTGTTTTGGAAATCTAATGTGATCCCCAAATGACAAGAAGAGGGAAGTCTGAGTAATGAGGAAAAAATGGCTAGAGTTGTGTTGCTTAGTTTATGTTTGGCAGCTCCCTACTTGATCATCAATGTTGTAACTATGACCTACATCACATAATTTCTTCATGTATGCCAAAGATAGGGGTGTCAATTCGGGTCAACCCGTCGGGTTCGGGTCGAACCCGACCCGACCCGTATATAAACGGGTCAACCCGAACCCGACCCGTTTTTATAAACGGGTCGAACATTCCAACCCGGACCCGACCCGAGCGGGTCACGGGTTGACCCGACACGACCCGTGACCCGGTTTTTTCACTCGCGGCTGCGAGGCAACGGCGGCAGCGCGGTAGCGGCGACGTCGCGGGCGCGGCAGCGGCGCGCGGCATGCGCGGCAAGCGGCAGCGAGGCGCGCGGCACGCGGCAGCGGCGGCAGCGGCAGCGAGGCGAGGCGCGGCAGCGATAGCGAGGCGCGCGGGGCAGCGGCAGCGCGGCGGCGCGCGGCAGCGGCAGCGAGGCGCGCGGCAGCGGCAGCGCGCGGCGCGCGGCAGCGGCAGCGAGGCGCGGGCACGCGGGGCAGCCGGGCACGCGGGGCAGCTGGGCAGCGCAGGGCACGCGGGCAGGCGGGGGCAGGCGGGCAGGCGGGCAGGCAGGCAGCGCGGCAGGGGCAGCGGGCAGCAGCGGGATTGAGCGGGAAATTCATTTTTTTAAATTAAATGGGTTTTCGGGTTGACCCGGCAACCCGCCGAGTCAACCCGACCCGACCCGTTTTATTAAACGGGTTGAATCTGCAAACCCGGACCCGACCCGTTTATCAAACGGGTCGGGTCCAACCCGGATTTTCCGGGTCGGGTCCGGGTCGGGTTGTCGTGTCGTGTCAAATATTGACACCCCTAGCCAAAGATGAAGGATGGCATGGGATCATTGGAGTGAAATGGGATCAACCTAGGAGAGGCAACCTGTGCTGCTACTGCTTCTCTAGTCTCTACTCATCTCTATAGATGATTCTTTCTTAAGTCTAAGTCCGATGATAATTAGTTAGATGCATGAGTTAGTCTAAATAGCCTTTTTTATGCATGTGTCTCATAGCTTTTTGGAGGTTGTGTACTTCTTTGGGCTTTCAATTTTTTATTATTTATGTTTAAATGTTGCTCTTGATAGAATGAGTTTTAGATATTCGGTAAGCTGAACAAGCAGTCATATGCCACAAATGCTCTGTTACTTTAACTTGTAATGTGTGATATTTAAAGCATATTGAAGTGAGAATCATGGCCAAAGATTTTATCATTGCCCTTCAATAGAACAAAAGATGATTGTAATTTCATTAGGTGGATTTATGAAGCTGATCAAACATCCTCAAACATATCACCATCTAATACTAACAATGATGGATGAGAAGAATTTGGAGAATTTGCGGTTTATGAAGCTCGACTTGTTTCAAATCAAGTTTTTATTTGTAGCTTTGGTTGTACGTTTGTTGTTAATATTCTTGTATTCATGAAGATGTTGTAATTTCATGAGTTGTAAAGTTGCACTAGCAAGTGCAACATGTTTGTACTTGTACTCTCTTTTGTAACGTTTATTATTATGCGAACTCCTATGTAAGCTTTTTGAAATACTGCAAAATGATTCCATTTATCTTTGTCAAAAAATTGCTACATTACTTTTTTTCTTATTATGAATGATACAAGAATTATAACATGTATGAACGATTTAAAAATGCAACCATAAATTATTCATATCATTTACTAAAAGAATTTCAACAAAATTCACCAAAAAGCATTATATAACACAAAACTAGAATATTATACTTTCAAAAACACCTTTCATACCTATTAACATGGTAGTACCAATGAATATATATATGCTAAAGTGGATGTTCCTTGTTATAAAATATTACAGCTACATGAATGCACAATAACCCAGTTATCTGTAAAAAGTTGCATAAACATTCCCTAGTATCAATGTTCACCTCCCATATCTCACTTTTACCTTCCACCATGAACTTCATGTTGCGAATCTAATTTCAGGAAATAGAATTTTGATGATAGCAAACATTCTTGTTTTTTTATGACTGCCTTTCCTACCAATGTTTCAGGTCCACAAGATCGAGTGCAGATCAAGCCAGCTCAAGATTGGGTACACTAGGTCTTAGTCAGTTTGTAATTCTTATACCTTTTCTTGAGTAAATTAAAAATTATGTGGTTCTTGATGCTAAGTAACCTTGCACACACACACTTGGGAAAATTTCTGACTGATTTTAGAGTTTTTTTGTTTTTGCTCACATCATCCGGGATGATCCTAAAATCATCTTGGATGATCAGTTAAAAATAAAAACCCTAATTAGGACATCCTGGTTAAGTCAGCCATCATTAAGCACATCATCCCGAACGATATTATCATCATCATGGATGATAGGCTCAAATTAGAAAGAATCAGCTATCAGATCAGGTAAGGCATGCTTTATTTTTAGACATCGTCCATGATGATGTCCTGGAAGATGCAGTATAATTATGCCTAAAATAATCTAGTAATTAAGAAAAGCAATTAATGTTTGATTGATCAATCCTATCATCCTAGACGATTATAGGAACGTCTTGGATGATTAGTTATACAAACTTTAATTCTTCCTGGACAATCAAACATCGGCCTGGCTCCATTTAGGGCAATGTTCTAGATGATATATGCTGAATTAAACTAACTTTCTAGGACAATCAAGAATCATCCTAGATGATCAAGTTATATTTCCAGCATTCAGACACCCATTTAGGGCGATGTTCTGGACAATATAGCAATTTTTTCATCTTTCAGACATCCATCCAGGGCGATGTGCTAGACGGTATTCGACGAATTAAACTAATCGTCCATAATGATATACTATCATCCTAGATGATAGGAACAAATTTTCTTCTAATCGTCCCAAATCATCCTGATTGATTGAGCTTAATTTGTAGTGATCATACAGGACGATATTAATATCATCTTGGATAATAATGTTGGTTTGTTATAATTAAGTGCTATTCCAAATCTCTACTATATAAGACCTCTTGTTCTACCTAAGAGGTCATCTTTTGTTGATGTCTTGACCTGAGAGAGCCTAGAGGAAAGGGAGAGAAAGAGAGAGAGAGAGAGAGAGAGGATCTTCTGAGGGGGAGTTTGTGAGGGGTTTCATAAAGATTGCTCAAAGCAACGATCTAAGTCATCTTCTCCGATCATCATCCCTTATCCTTGGAGGTTAGAGAGAGGTCTACTTCAGCAATCGATTAAGGTTCTCTACCTATTTCAAGAGGAAGAAAAAGGAGTCGAGTTCTCTGCC
Source organism: Dendrobium officinale (assembly GCA_019514585.1). NCBI lineage: Eukaryota > Viridiplantae > Streptophyta > Magnoliopsida > Asparagales > Orchidaceae > Dendrobium > Dendrobium officinale. Next base: position 30,979,576 of record CM033699.1, on the reverse strand, counting down.
TCATCGGAGTCGGTGAAAAAGAGGTTTTATAAAGGCTTCTCCGCCTTACTGTGGGAGAAAAAGAAGAGTCACCGAGTTTAGTGCTATACCTAGAGGGCGCCTTTAAGGAGTGGACGTAGGTCGAGTTGACCAAACCACTATAAATTTGTGTTCTTTACTATTATTTTTTCTACATTTAATTTTCGCACTTCAAATTTCTTTGTAGTAAATTTTGGTTTGGTTTGTGTTTTTTATTAAAAGATTTTTTAAAATACCAATTCACCCCCCTCCCCCCCCCCCCCCCTAGTTAGCCTTGTGTTAACATCCCTAATGAACTTTCAAGTGGTATCAGAGCGAGATTCATAAAATCAAATTTTTGAAAACTTTTGAATTTCGATCCATGGCTAACACCAGTAATCATAATATTGTGGAAGGATATTCTATTACCCGACCACCTTTGTTTAATAATATTCCTTTTAATTTTTGGAAAACTCGCATGTCTATATTTTATAATCGATTGACTATCTCATGTGGATGCTTGTTAAAGAAGATTATACACCTCCGAGTGGTAAAATTATTGGTGTTACTACTCCACTTTCTTTCACTGAATGGACTCTTGACGATAGAGATTTACTGCAACTTAATGCAAAATATTTGAACTATTTTTTTTTTTTTTTTTGTGATTTAAAATCTAAATATTACATACGTGTTTTAATATGTGCTACTGGTAAAGAAATTTGGGATAAATTGTGTATCACTTATGAAGGAACAAATGAAGTTAAGCAATCTCGATTGAATATTTTATTGCATGATTACTAACTTTTTTATATGAATCCTTCTAAATCAAATTTTGGAAATGTATACAAGGTTTACTCAAATTGTTACATCTTTGCATGCCTTAAGAAGAGAACTAACTAACTATGAAAAAGTGAATAAAATGTTAAGATTCTTGCCTTCATCTTTTCATGCAAAGATTACTACAATTATTGAATCTAAGGATTTGAATACTTATTTGATTGATAACTTAATTGGATCACTCAATTCTTATGAGCAAGCGGTGAACCAAAGAAATCTCGATGCAGGTGAGAAAAAGAAGGAGAAAATTGTGACGCTGAAGGCCAACAACATGGACACTGACTCTTCCAGGTCTAAAAGTGATGCTGTTGCCTTAATCATGAGGCAATTTAAAAGCTTTCTAAGGAAGATGCATAAGAACCATCAGAAGTTGAATAAAGGTAAGGGTAACAAAAATTTTAAGAGTTCTAATGATATAATCTATTTTGAAAGTAGGAAACCAGGACACGCTAAAGCTGATTGTCTTACACTTAAGGCTCATCCTAGCAAGGAGAAGGGTAAGGAGAAATCCAAGTTCATGAAGGATAAGGATAAGAAGCGGTTCCAATAGGTGTTCTTGGCAGATTCTGCATCTAACTCCTCTGAGGCTGAAGCTGAAGAGGAGACGACAAACTTGTGTTTGATGGCGAACGATTTTCTTGGTCAAAGTGACCAAGAAATGAATGTGAACTAACCTATGAACAACTACTTGAAGTTTCTAAACAAATTCATGCATTATGTAGGAAACTTAAGAAATCATATGCAAGCTTGAAATTAGAGTTTTTAAATTTATAAAAAGAGCATGAAAATTTACTTAAAGATCATTCTACAATTCATAGCAATCACATAACATTACTTAATGAGTTTGATGCATTAAACAAAAAACATATTGAATTATCTGATGCACATGATTCCTTGAAGTCATCCCATGCTAGGTTAGAAAATGAGTTTAAGAAATTAGAAAATCTCAAAGCTTTTGAAAATAACAATCCATCATTGCATGCATCATATAACTTTAAAAAGAAGCATCACCACCCGAGTTGATTAGTAAATCCTTTTCCTAGTGTTAGATATTTTTTATATGGCATGTTAGGACCCATTATACACACTTGTACTATTCACCGTTGTACACATTGGGTGTGGAGATCCAAATTATATGATTCACAGTATAACACACATGCATAGCATTCTTCTTTCCATAAGAAGGGACTCAAACTTATTTAGGTTCCTAAATCTGACGTTTAATACTTTTGTAGACCTGCTCTCAAAAAAGGCCTCATGAGAGCATGTGGTACCTTGACAGTATATTCTCATAACACATGACTAGAGATGCTAATTAATTCATTTTGTTGGAGGCCAGGGCTAGAGGAAAGGTTACTCTTGGATACAAAACCACCAGGAAAGTGGTGGGCGCAGGTAGAATTGGAAACTCCAAGAACCTTTTGATTAGAAATGTTTTGCATTTAGATTGACTGAAACATAACTTGCTCAGCATCAGTCAGCTTTGTGATAAGGGCTTCATCATAAATTTTTTGGCAAATACTTACATCATAAGCTTAAATAACAACACTATTTTCTAGGGCTAATAGGATCAGTTGTTCAACCATTTTTTAGATTTCGATGATATTAACTCATTGATTCTTATAAATTTTTAATTCAATCACATGGAGAATTTATCATATTCAAGATTTGATTTAAAAAAAACCCTTTATTTTTTGTTCTTTTTGATGTTTTGTGTCTTTTTTATATTTTACTTTAATCTTTTTAAATTGATTTTAATATTTTTTGGGCCTTCTCTAATCATCTCCATCCATTTTCTATTTCTAAACTTTTAATCGCATCATCCCAAATGATATTCATATCTTCCTAAACGATTGGTTCAATTCACTCTTGAAATTCCATCTGACTGTTAATATGACTCTTCTGCTTATGATCATCCTGGACGATCCATTATCATCCTAGACAATCTGATCATCGTCTGCTTCAATTATTTGTGATCATCCTGGATGATCCTATTCATCCTAGATGATGCTCTTACTCTTTGCTCAATTATTGGCAATTGTCCCGTACGATCCACCTGTTCCTCCTCAACGATACACATGGTAATACGTTTAATGCCTTTAAATTTAGCCGGTATGATCAATTATGCATCATCCTAGATGATCCACCTAATTGTCCTAGACAATATACTTTTCTAACAGTCATCCAGGATGTCTCCTAAAGGCGATCGCCTGTGTATTATCATCCTGGATGATATATGATTATCTTGGATGATATTACCGCCTTTTTGACCAATCGGCCTAGACGCAATTATTACACCCGATTATCCTGAATGATTCTATAATCGTCTAGGATGATCGGATTATTTCTTTATTAACAGAGCCATTCAATCAGTTTTTCTCACAGAATTCCTCTTCAACCCTTTTGTGCTTCTCTTACTCTCTGTTTTCCTTATTATGGCTGATGAAAAGAGGTCTCACATGCCTTCTGGGAGTTCCTCAAGGGTGAATCAGGATCCTCGCTTTACGGAAGCGGCCGATCAAGCTACATATCAGAGGTACAAGATGGTCGGGATTAATGTTTTTTGGACTGTCAACCCGTACATTCTTTCATATCCTGACCTTGATCTATTTTCTCACACTACCCTCACCTTTCTCCTTACTCTCACTATTCCTTTCAATTCAAAATTACTCTTTAAATTTCCACCATAGGGGACAAACTCTACACCCTATGTTCTAATCCTAACTATGACTGGGCTCTGGCCAATCACTTTTTAAGAAACACCAATTCTCACTTTCACGATGAAGAGTCTAGCACCTTACTCAAAGATGCTAGGATAATCTAGCATATCCTTTGCACCTCAATTTTCCTAAGAGCTGGTGATCGCATTCATATCACTCCACTTCTTTCGATCACCACTTTTTACATTTTGTCTTATCATGAATTTAATGCTACTAATCTGATCTTTTGATACATTGAGCACCTAACTACCATTCAAGATCCAGGACATAAGAGGAAGCTTAATCTTGCCCTAGGATATATCATTGCCTATGTCCTAAAATCCAAATGCAATCTTTAATATCCTACCCCTCCAAACTTCTAGTATGCCTTCTACTCAAAAAACTCCTTTCATGTTCTTTACAGTACTCATCTCCACCCGAGGCACGAGGAAGCTGAGGGAGTTGAGGAGGAGGAGGCGCCCGCACCTATTCCTTCACCAGCTCCGCTTCACCAGCACTCTCAGCTGGATCAGCTGGTGGAGTGATTCAACCAATAAGAGGCATGTTTCAAGTCCTACATTGCTGCATAGAAACAGCAGCTTATAGAGGATATTGCTCAGTTTGATTTGTATGTGGCTCACCAACAGCGACAGCATGACCAGGACATAGCCTGGTTTGGAGAGCAATTTTTCACTCTTTCCAGTTACTTTCACTCTCCACAACCACCACCACCACCATCACCTCCTTCAGATGATCAGGGGCCGTCTTTCTTTTAGTTTATTTTGTGATGTTGTCTTTTTCATTTGATGTAGTTTGCTTAAGTTTTGTAGCCTATGTTGTGTTTCTTTCCCTTCACCTTTTTGAGATGTCAAAAGGTGGAGTAGTTGTACTTGTACTAGTTTTATATACTTTGTTGGTTTTTTAGTACAATTTGAACATTATGTTTCACTATTACTATTCTTTTAATGTGATGCTTCAGTTGAAAACCTAAAATTTAATTGTGTGTTTGTCATCTTCAAAAAAGGGGAGATTATTGTGAATCTAATTTTAGGGAATAGAATTTTGATGATAGCTAACATTTCTATTTTTCTACGACTATCATGCCTACTAATGTTTAAGGTCCATAAGAATGAGTGCAACTCAAGCTAGCTCAAGATTGGGTAGACTAGGTCTGAGTCACTTTGTAATTCTTTTACCTTTTCTTGAGTCAATTATAAATGATGTGGTTTCTGATGCTAAGTAACCTTGCACACACACACTTGGGAAATTTTTTGACTTATTTTATAGTTTTCTATTTTTGCTCACATCGTCCATGACGATCCTATAATTATCCTGAATGATCAGTTAAAAATAGAAATCCTAATTAGGGCATCCTGGTTAAGTTAGCCGTTATTAAGCACATCGTCCCGAACAATATTATCATCATCCTAGATGATTGGTTCAAATCAGATAGAATCAGCCGCCAGGTCAGGCAAGGCATGTTTTATTTTTAGACATTGTCCAGGACGATGTCCTGGACAATGCAATATAATTATGCCTAAAATAATCTGGTAATTAAGGAAAGAAATTAAGGTTTGATTGATTGATCCTATCATCCTGGACGATTAGTTATACAAAACCTTAATTCTTCTTGAATGATGAAATCGGCCTGGCTCCATTTAGGGCGATGTTCTGAAAGATATGTATAGAATTGAACTAATTGTCCAGGATAATTGGGAATCATCCTGGATAATCAAGTTTTTTTTTTATCGTCTAGACACCCATTCTGGGCGATGTTCTGGATGATATTCATCGTTTTGTACTAATTATTCTAGATGATCGTGGAATCATCTTGGATGATATAATAATTTTTTCATTATCCAGACATCTATGTAGGGCGATGTGCTGGATGATATTCTACGGATTGAACTAATCATATAAGACGATATACTATCATCTTGGATAATAGGAACAAATTTTCTCTAATCATCCCAAATCATCCTTGCTGATTGAGTTTAATTTGAACTGATCGTAGAGGATGATATTAATATCATCCTAGATGATAATATCAGTTTGTTGTAATTAAGACCTATTATGAAGCTGTTCTATATAAGACCTCTTATTCTACCCAAGAGATTATCTTTTGATGCTGCCTTGAACTGAGAGAGCCTAGGAGAGGAAGAGAAAGGGAGAGAGAGAGAGAGAGGATCTTGTGAGGGGTAGTTTATGAGGGGTTTCACAAAGGTTGCTCCAAGAAAGGATCTAATTCATCTTCTCTAATCCAATCCCTTATCCTTGGAGGTTAGAAAGAGGTCTACTTCAACAATCGATCAAGGCTCTCTGCCTGCTTCAGGAAGAAGCAAAAAGAGTTTGGTTCTCTACCTCACCGGTGTCAATGAAAAGGAGATTTTGTAAAGGCTTCTCTACCTTGCTGTGGGAGAAAAAGGAGAGTCACTGAGTTTAGCGCAATACCCAAAGGGAGCCTCTGGGGAGTGGACGTAGGTCAAGTTTGTTAAGAGAGTTGCTATTAGTATGTTTTACATTCTTGCAACTTATATAGTTTTGATGATTCCAAATATTATTGTTTTATGTGTAGTTATCTCCTAACACTTTTTGGAAGATTTATTTTTGCTCTTGTGTGTACTAACATTTCAGGAAAATTGAACTCCAAACTATGAAGACTTCAAATCGAATTCAGCATACAATCCTTTATAAATTAAAGCTTTAAATTGTTTTTTGAATTGAGAGGGAGTGATTGTAATTGAGTGAATAAAAAAAAAACACACACACACACACACACACTTAGGAGATCTTACAAAATTTGTGCTGATCGTACGGGACGAACCTAGTTCTTACGGGACGATCAGGTCAGTTATCTCCTTGTAGGAGCAATGGAACGAACATGAAGTGATGAAATTTTTCTAAGTACTGATCGTCCAGGATGAAATTAGTTATCCCAGGATGAGTTGGGCTCTGTAAAAATTTCATTCAGACGAAATTTATAATCGTGTCAGGACGACTTGGGCTCTGTAAAAATTTTGTCCTGACGAAATCCAAATCGGTTCTCTGCCCACACTAAGAGAGTGTGAAAGGATGAAGGGTTCTCTGCCCACACTACGAGAGTTTGAAAGAACAAAGTGTTCTCTACCCACACTATGAGAGTGTCAAATGACGGACGGTTCTCTGCCAATGCTAGGGATAAGTGAAAAAGGAAGACGGTTCTCTGCCGCACCAGGTAGTGGTGGAAAGAGTTTTTGTAAAGGCTTCTCTGCCTTGCTGTGGGTGCTAAAAGAGAGTCACTAGTGGTATTAGTGCAATACTCGGAGGGTGCCTTCGGGAGTGGATGAAGGTCTGGTTTTGACCGAACCACTATAAATCTGGTGTTCTTTACTTTTTTGCTTTTTATTTTGTTTATCATTTACAACTTGTGGTTGAAAAATCTTTTTCTAAAAAAATCACTAACAATTAAGTTTTAATTTTCAAAGTTTAAAAAGAGGGTTCAAATTTTTTTTAATTACCAATTCACCCCCCCCCCCCTCTTGGTTAGCCACTAGGACATAAGCTTGGTTTTAACAACCTAATTCATTGTGAACGGATCTCAATAGGTGGTATCAAAGCCTTGTTTCAAAATCATAAGTTTAGAGTACTTTTTTATTAACATAGATGGATATATATGGAAACAGAAACACATCTGAGGGTTACTCTATTACTATACCTCCACTGTTTGATAATATACCTTTTGATTTTTGGAAAAAACACATGTATACTTTCTTACAGTCACTTGATTATCATATATGGATCTTAGTCCATGAAGGATATACAAAACCAACTAGATTAGTTGATGGCGTTAGAGTTGAAATACCTTTTGCAGACTAGACAGTAGAAGAACGTGACTTAGCACAACTAAACACCAAATGGTTGAATAGTTTGTTCTGTGCTTTAAAATCGGAAGACTACATGTGGGTTTCCACTTGCAAAAGTGGAAAGGACATATGGGATAGACTTTGTATAACATATGAGGGGACTAATGAGGTTAAACAATATAGACTCAATATCTTGTTGCATGATTATGAATTGTTTCGCATGAAACCTAATGAATCCATTTCTGACATGTACACAAGATTCACATAAATAGTCACCTCTTTGCATGCACTTGGTAGGGAACTAATGAATGTTGAAATGGTTAATAAGATTCTTCATTGTTTACCTACTGCTTATGATGCTAAAATTATTGCAATTACAGAGTCTAAGGATTTAAACATTTATGATATTGACAATCTTCTTGGTTTGCTTATTGCTTACGAGCAAGGAGTTAGGCAAAGAAAGATTGATGCAGGTGAACCACGAAGGGAGAAGAACATAGCACTGAATGTGAAAGAGTCTGAGAGTGAACACTCACAACCAGAGGAGGAAGAAGACATCGCATTGATGACTAGACAATTAATAAGCTTTCTGAAGAGGAAGCAGAAGAAATGCCAGCAATGGATTAGAGATAAATTCAATAGAAATACCAAGGTTTCAAATGATGTTATTTTTTATGAGTGCAGGAAACCTGGACATAAAAAGACGGATTGCCCTAAACTTAAAGCCAATCCTAGCAAGGAGAAGGTAGAGGAGAAACCTAATGTAAAGAAGGGCAGAAAGAAGTTTCAAAAAGCTTTCTGGGCGGACTCAGCTTCGGATTCATCAGAGATTAAAAAAGAAGAGTAAGTCACTAATCTATGCTTAATGGTGGATAGTCTTGATCAGTCAGATCAAGAAGATGTATGTGACTTAACTTATGATGAACTTTTGAAGTTTTTGAACACATGTATGAATCATATAGGAAAATTAAGAAAATGCATGCTAGCCTTACTTTAGAATTGGAAGAGCTTAAAAAGAAACATGAAATCCTTAGGAAAGATCATGCTTTGATTGATAACAACCACATAAAATTACTTGATGAGTTTGATGACTTGAATAAAAATCATCAGAATTTAAAATCATCCTATGCAAAACTCGAGAAAGATTTTAAGAATTCTAAGGATGAATTTGAGAGAAAATTTTATAGAACCAATTATACAAATCAAATTTTGGAAGATATGAATTCATTTTACAAATTAATGATAAAAGCTCTCAAGGATAACAGGATACCTCCTAAACTTCAAGAGTTTACTAATCCTATTATGTATCCTAAATTTATGTAATCCCTGAAAAGACAGATGAATGTTAGAAGACTTAGGAATCCATTTCCTAAATTAAAATATAATATTTATGGATTGTTTGGACATATAGCTCACACTTGTACTTTGAAGATGAAAACTAATTTGGTGTGGAGACCTAAGATGCATAAACCTAGACAAATCATACATGCATCTGATTATAAATTGTTTAAAAGGTGAACCCAAACTTATTTGGGTTCCCAGGTCTAACGTTTGATAATTTTGTAGGATCGCTCTCACACAAGATCTCGTGAGAGCATATGGTACCTAGACAGCGGATGTTCAAAGCACATGACTGGAGATACTGCTCAATTCATAACGCTGGAAGCCAGGAGTGGAGGCAAGGTTACACTTTGAGATAACACCACAAAGAAGGTGGTTGGATCAGGTATGATTGGAAATTTTAAGAATTTTTTCATTGACAATGTGTTATTGGTAGAAGGCTTAAAGCATAATTTATTAAGTATAAGCCAACTATGTGATAAAGGTTATTGTGTAAAATTTTTTCCTACTAGCTGCATATTAAGCCTAAATGATAAAGATGTTTTGAATGGTAAAAGGGTAAATAAAGTTTACATGCTAGATTTAAATTGTATTAATTCTCCTACTGCTTTTTGTTTAAAAATTATATCTGTTGAGTCATGGTTATGGCATAGGAGATTTTGTCATTCTAGCATGAAAAATCTTAGGAGGATTATCCAAAAGAACTTAGTGAGAGGTATACCAAAACTAGAATTTACTAAGGACCACCTTTGTGATGAATGTCAATTAGGAAAGCAGATGAAATCCTTCTTTCAGTTCAATAAGGATCTTAGAACTAGTAAACCATTGGAGATTTTGCAAATGGATCTTTTTGGACCAGTTGGAACTGTGAGTCTAGGAGGGAAGGTATATGAATTTGTGATTGTGGATGATTACTCAAGATTCATATGGGTTAGATTTCTATTTCATAAGAGTGAATCATTTGAGGAATTTAGAAATTTATTGACTTGAATTTAAAGGAAATTAGGGTGTGAAATTATTTCTATTCAAAGTGATCATGGAGGAGAATTTGAGAATGAGAGATTTGAAGAATTTTATAAGGAGAAAGGAATTGATCACAACTTTTATGCACCTAGAACCCCTCAGCAGAATGGCGTAGTCGAAAGGAAAAATAGAATATTAATAGAAGCCGCCCGAGCAATATTGGCAAAATATTCACTTCCTAAATATTTTTGGGCTGAGGCGGTTAGCACTGCATGTTATATTCTTAATAGGGTGAATATGAGATCTAAGTTAAATAAAACACCTTCTGAGTTGCTAAAAGGGAGAACACCTAATTTGTCTCATTTATATGTTTTTGGTTGCAAGGAGTTCATTCATAACAATGGACAATCTGCCTTATGAAAATTTGATCCAAAATTAGATGAAGAAATTTCTATTGGATACTCAAGTGTTGGAAAATCTTATAGAGTATTCAATAGAAGAACTTTGGTAATTGAGGAGACCACACATGTTGTATTTGATGAATCTGGAAATATGGAAGAGCCAAATATTGTAGAAGATGAAATTGAGATTAACTCTTAAAAGATTGATAAATTAAACTTGGAAGAAAATTTAGAGATAGAAAACACTTTGCCTATAGATTTGAGATTTTCTAAAAACCAGCCAAGGGAATTGATCATAGGTGAACCAAGTGAGGGTGTAAGGACTAGGCGTGGATTAAATAAGGAAGTCAATCATTTAGCCTTCATTTCAACTATTGAACCTACTGATATTAATCAAGCACTTTCTGATGAATTTTGGATCTTGGCCATGCAAGAAGAGTTAAATCAATTTGTAAAAAATAAAGTTTGGTAATTAACTACAAGGCCAAAAGATCAAAGTGTAGTTGGAACTAAGTGGGTATTCAAAAATAAAATGAATGACTTAGTAGTGGTCATTAAAAATAAGGCTAGATTAGTAGCTAAGGTTTATAATCAGATTGAAGGGATTGATTTTGAGGAGACTTTTCCCACTATAGCTAGACTTGAGGCAATTAGGGTTTTGCTAGACTTTGCCTATTTTAGAGGATTAAGTTGTATCAAATGGATGTAAAAAGTGTATTTTTAAATGGGGTAATTCTAGAGGATGTGTTTCTAGAATAATCTCCAAGCTTTGAAAATTCTAAATACCCAAATCATATTTTCAAGTTGAAAAAGGCATTATATGGATTGAAACATGCATCTAGGGCTTGGTATGAGAATTTGAGCACATTCCTACTTGAAAGATATTTTGAAAAAGGAAGTGTGCATATAACTCTCTTTTTGAAGAAATGTGGAAAGGATATTCTTATTATTCAAATTTATGTGGATGATATCATTTTGGATCTTCAAATAAAAATCTTTGTGATAATTTTTCTAAAATAATGAGTAGTGAATTTGAGATGAGTCTAATGGGAGATTTAAGTTACTTTCTAGGTTTTAGCATTAAGCAAATCGAGGAAGGAACATTTCTAAGTCAATCAAAGTATGTTAAGGACATCCTCAAAAAGTATGAAATGGACAATGCTAAACCTGTAAGTACACCAATGAGTTCCTCAGTTCAGTTGGATAAGGACCCTAAGGAAAAATCTGTTGATTAAAAGAAATTTAGAGGGATAATTAGATCTTTACTTTACTTGACTGCTAGCCGACCCGATATCATGTTTAGTGTATGCTTGTGTGCTAGATTTTAGTCAAATTCAAAAGAATCACATTTGACAGCAGTTAAAAGGATTTTAAGATATCTGTTAGGAACTCAGAACTTAGGAATTTGGTATCCTAAGTTTAGCTCTTCATTTAAAATAATTGGTTATTCAGATTCTGACTTTGCAGGATGTATAGTGGATAGCAAAAGCACTTATGGAATATGTCAATTCATTGGAAATTATTTAGTCTCTTGGTCGAGTAGAAAACAAAATTCAGTAGCCCTATCTATAACAGAAGCTGAATACATTGCATTAGAAAGTTGTGTGGCACAAGTACTTTGGTTGAAACAACAGTTGATTGATTTAGAATTGTCTATAGGCACTATTCCAATTTATTGTGATAACACTAGTACTATTTTCATTTCTAAAAATCCTATTCAACATTCAAAAACCAAACACATAGACATAAGGCATCATTTCATAAGGGATCATGTATCCAAGGGTGAAATTGAACTCATTCATGTTACAACTGAAAATCAACTTGCAGACATTTTTACAAAACCTTTAGCCTTTGATACTTTCAGTACATTAAGAACAAGGCTTGGTGTGATTGATTTAAATGCTTAAATAAAAATGTTCTTGCAACATTGATGTATGTTTGATTATTAAATGTTTTTTGTGTGTGTTTATTATTTTTTTGTGTGGTTTTTTTTTTAGAGTATGTGTTTCATCGTTGTTTTTGGCATTTTCTTGTGTTTTTGAATTTTAGTTTTATTTGAGTGCAAAAATAAAATAAAAAAAAAATTTCATCATCGTTCGGGACAAAATTTTTTGTACGGGACGATTTGTGTAGTGTGAAAAACTGTCGGATTTTGAACCGTTTGAGTGCAGTTTTTAGTGTACTTCGTTATGATCATCCGAGATGATTTATTTTTCAATCAATGGTACGAATGAATGAAACGGTTGAATGGATAAGGTAGTTTTTCATATGAACTTCGTACATATGAACCTTTGGTTTGTCTGGACGAACACATTTCGGTTCGATGTAGGGGACAGTTTCAACTGGCATTAAAACGATATAAGTTCTGATCGTCCCAGGACAAACACATGTTCGCCTGTATGATCAGACTGGTCAAAAGTCTGTATGAAAGGACGCTTCGCAAGTCGCATTGATTAAGAAAAGCCGTTTCATTCTAGTCGTATTAGATCGTCTGTACGAAAAAAATTGTACGGGACGAACGAAAATTTTGTACGGGACGAATTATTTTCGTCTGGTACGAACGAATTGTTTTTCAATAAATATGCGGTCTTTTAAACTCAATTTTCACACGCTAAATATCATTTTCAACTCCTTTCTTACTCTAGATCATTTTCAAATGGCCAGTTCAAGTAAGCGTCAAAAGGTCTTTGCAAAGAAGCCACATAGAAATTCATCCAAAAACTTTATGTCCAAAGCAAATGAGGATTCTTTTCCTAGATTTTCTTCTGCCAAAATCACTCCTTCCCGAATTTTAATTCAAGAAGATATTACCTTTCATGTAATATCTTTATTTGCTTCGACTCGGTTTCACTTTATCTTTACTCTGGTCCACCTCTATAATAAAGAAACCTTCCACTACTTTCTAGCCAATATGTCCTTCAATTCAGACCACTCTGTGATTCGCTCCTTTGTTTTCAAACAAAAAGTTAAAATCACTAAACACGACTTAGGATCTTTTCTAATTTAAGGACTGAGGGAAGTAGAGCCCATACCTTAATCACCAATGATACATATAAATGGTATGAAATCAATAGGGTGATTAGAGGAAATGGTTTAACTGAGCATGTGGCTAGGGTATCCGGTCTTGTCTGTAATGCATGCATCATCCACCACATTCTTTGAACTTCAATCATTCCAAAAGCTGGTGATAGAGTCAATATTACCCCACTTCTTTCCATGGTGACCTTCTTAATCATGAGCGATAAACCTATAGATGAAGCCCAACTTATTCTTGACTATCTTTATGGGCTTTCTGAAATTGGCCATGCATAACAAAAAAGAAAGAGGAATATTACTTTAGGACACTTAGTTTCCTATGTTATGCAAAAGAAGTATAACTTGGTTCATCCTGATCAAGAATATGAAGAACCGCTCTATTACAATGACGGGTCATTTAGAGCAATTTTCAAGGAGGAATCAGGAAAAGCACATGTCATCAGTAATACAGAAGAAGAGCCTGAAGGTTCACCTGCTCCTACAAATGATCCAAATTATCAGAATTTGGTTCAAAGATTTGATCAACTAGAGACTCATTTTGATCAAAGCTTTAATCAAATTGAGACTCATCTTCAACAGCAGGCTGCTCAATATCAACATGACATATGTTATTTGAGGGAAAAAATGAATGATATTAGTACCAATGTACTTATGTTGAATACATACTTTAATCTCTTTGGTACTGTTCCTCCTCCTCCTCCAGATCAGGGACCATCTAAGTGATTGTTGCACTTGATGTTTTGTGTTTGTGTTGTTAGTGTTTATGTGTCAGTTGTTGTTTTCTTTTAGTAGCTTGATGTATTTCTTCTTTATTTTAGTTATTGTATTAATATCTTGATGAATCCTTGTAATATTTAAAATGATATCAATATAAGTTCTTGTGTTTTGATTTGATTTTACTTTTGAAATATTAGTTATACTTTACATAAATCATCATATTTTTAAATCTTAATCGTGCTATAACCTGAATTGCAAGAAAAATTAAATTCATTAGAAAATCTAATTATTCTAAGTTTAAGTTTTGCTTATAACTTGATATTATTAGGATTTTCAATTCCATGTCTCTTCTTTAGACTGTATTATTACTAATATTATTATTGCAATTGCAATGTTTTCTTATTTTATATTTCACTTATCAATCATTATTTATGCACTTAGAGAGATTTGAAATTTTAAATTATTATTTTTGGAAAGAATAAAATTACTCTTACAAATTATGTAAAAGTACAACAAAAAAAATATATATAATCAAAAGGAATGCGCAAAGGTTCGCAATGTGAAAAAGAGGCACAAAATAAGCATAAAGTAAAAATGATGCACAAAAATGTGACACAACTATTAAAAAAATGCGCAAAGTGCCACATGTGGTAGTTATTTCTTTCCAAACTCTTTTAATCTCTTAATTCAAATTGATCTTATGTTCATTTATAATTGATATTGAAATTTGAAATATATAATTTTTATTCATCCTTATTGCAATGATATTCTCTATCTTATTTTCTAAACTGACTCATGTCTTTGAAAAATTCTTTTTATTATCTATGTTATATCACTTCTTAAATTATATGAATTTCTATGATTTGCCTAATGTTTTCATTTTATTTACATAACTTATTTCGATCACTGTTAAGATTATATTATCATATGATTTTCATATCTCTGCTTACATTTCAAGTTTTTTCTTCTTCTTCACTATTTTGATATTGTCAAAAAGGGGGAGAAATTATTTGTTGAATTATGTCTTGTGTCTTGTGAGTCTTGAATCTTGTGTTATTATTTGTGTTTATTTTGTTTTTGTAATTATGTTGTTTTTTTGTTTTGGTATAAAATTTTCGAAAAACAAAAATAATTTTTGAAACAATGACTCCTTATTTTCATGCATTCATCAATTCAGGGGGAGTTTAGGAGATCCTTAGAATTTCAAATCCTACAAACAATAATTATTTTGTCATCATCAAAAAGGGGGAGATTGTTAAAAGAGTTTCTATTAGCATGTTTTACATTCTTGCAACTTATATAGTTTTGATGATTCCAAATATTATTGTTTTATGTGTAGTTATCTCCTAACACTTTTTGGAAGATTTGTTTTTTCTCTTGTGTGTACTAACATTTTATAAAAATTGAACTCCAAACTATGAAGACTTCAAATCGAATTCAGCATACAATCCTTTGCAAATCGAAGCTTTAAATTATTTTTTGAATTGAGAGGGAGTGATTGTAATTGAGTGAATAAAAACACACACACACTTTAGGAGATCTTACAAAATTTGTACTGATCGTACGGGGCGAACCTAGTTCGTACGGGACGATCAGGTTAGTTATCTCCTCGTAGAAGCAATGGAACGAACAGGAAGTAATGAATTTTTTTTTTAAGTACTGATCGTCCAAGACAAAATTATTTTTTTCCCAGGACGAGTTGGGCACTGTAAAAATTTTGTTCAAACAAAATCTATAATCGTGCCAGGATGACTTGGGCTTTATAAAATATTCATCCTGACGAAATCCAAATCGTTCCAGGACGAATTCTTCTCTGTAAAAATTTCGTTGAGACGAAATTCATTATATTTTGTCCGTACGAAGTCATGTTGATCCCAGGATGATGTGAACCGACTTACCACAGTTGGTTACGTACTGCAGTTATTAGGAAACCGACCTATGGTATAACTGATCGTACCGGACGAACCTAGTTTGTATGGGACGATGATCGTGTACGAATATAGTTCGTACCAATATGCATCAGGATCATTTCCGACACTTTAAGTAAAATCGTCAAGGACGATCCACGATCGTACGGGATCGTACGTGACTATCCATTTCATGTTGACATGAAAAATTTGCAGTTTTGGACGATTTTTCTTGTCTCTCCTATATATAGTCCAATTTAGACTTCCACCAAATCTTTTTGCCATTTGATCTTCATGCCTATTGAAAGAAGAGTCAAGGAGAGAGTGTGAGAAAGCATTTAAAGAAGGATTCCAACCACTAGAGCGTGAAGGCTTCGCTTGGTGTTCAAAGGGAAGAATCCCTACTTGTGATTTGGGATTACTTCACTCTTTTATTTCTTCCTTCTAGAAATTTTGAGAGAAGATATGCCAAGGAGATCTGGTTCTCTGCCGACACTTGAAGAGTGTGAATATACGCGAGTTCTCTGCCCTCACTAGGAGAGTGTGAAAGGATGAAGGGTTCTCTGCCCACACTAGGAGAGTGTGAAAGGATGAAGGGATCTCTGCCCACACTAGGAGAGTGTAGAAGGACAGACGGTTCTCTGCCAACACTGGGGATAAGTGTAAAAGGAAGACGGTTCTCTGCCGCACCGGGTAGTGGTGGAAAGAGTTTTTGTATAGGCTTCTCAGTCTTGCTGTGGGTGCTAAAGGAGAGTCACTAGTGGTATTAGTGCAATACTCGGAAGGTGCCTCCGGGGAGTGGATGTAGGTCTGGTTTTGACCTAACCACTATAAATCTAGTGTTCTTTACGTTTCCGCTTTTTATTTTGTTAATCATTTACAACTTGTGGTTGAAAAATATTTTTTCTAAAAGTTCACTAACAATTAAGTTTTAATTTCCAAAGTTTAAAAAAAGGGTTCAAATTTTTTTAATTACCAATTCACCCCCCCCCCCCCTCTTGGTTAGCCACTGGGACATAAGCTTGGGTTTAACAACCTAATTCATTGTGAACGAATCTCAACAGATTTGACCGAACCACTATAAATCTCTATATTCTTTACTACTATTTTTTCTGCATTTAATTTCCACACTTTAAATTTCTTTGTGGTGAGTTTTGGTTTGGTTTGAGTTTTTGTTTGTTATTGAAAGATTTTTTAAAATACCAATTCACCCCCCCCCCTCTTGGTTAGCCTTGGGCTAGTTTATAAGGGCTTAACATCCCTAACAAACTTTCACTTCGAAGATGACGACTGCCTAATAATGAAGAGCTCTTTTCATATCATAACTTCTCTAACACACTCATCATCATAAGGGGCCAACATTCCTCTTCAACCACGTGTAATATGTTACGCCTCGAGATCTATAGTGAAAGAATTTATTTTCCCATTTTCCTTTTCAATCTTTATTATCTTATCAATTTATTCAATTTATTTATTAACAAGATCAATTTTGCCATCTAAATTAGTTGAATTAAAAAATTAATAAATAGAAAAAATGATAATTTATATTACTATAGCCCATAATTATATCATATTGATATATTCCAAAATAATATATAGATAATAGCTACACTAGCTACAAAATGATAAATAAATTAAAAAAATAACCACTCTTGCACCATTGCACATCTAAAGCCTCAAGTTACAGGCTCCATTTTGAAATCATTTAAACCACATAATGAGCGAATAATGTAGATAGTAACTAAAATATTACAACTATAATTAATGCAATAAGAAGAAAAATTATATACTTTAAATTATATCAATAAATAAATAAATCTATATATAAGTTATCCATACCAGTCACCAATATCAACTAATCATTTTATGTTTATCAGGTGTATCCTAAATTATATGAATAAATCTATAAACCATAGTAAAGTCAAACCTAGCTCCATAATGCTCACATGTACATGATCAAAGCACTCTAGTTCAATCTGAAATTTAAAGATTTGTTTTTAATTAAAATATTTTCATATCTTTGTGTTATTACACAGTAAGTCTTCTCTCGAACCTTTGCTCCATCACCATGCCCATGATCATATCAACAAGAATAACCATAGGTCTGCATCTTGCTTCTCCAATCCAAGCATTAAAAGATTCAGCTATATTGTTGGTTTTAGAGGGATTTTTAATTTCAAGTGAGAACATACTTTTTGACAACATATATGGTAAATAAGTTAAGTATGAGTGCACAACTAGACTAACATTGTATATTTCCTTCAACTTTAACTCAAGATTAGCCTTTCTATAAGCATTGGTTACTATCCCCACTAAGTTTATAAATCTTGGTATATCAAAGAAACAAAAATACTTCTTTGTGTTCTTCCATAAATGATGCATGAACACTTTATGTTTTGTGTCACTTCTTAGGGTAGGAACCTATTTATTGTTGTCATCCACATTAGCAAAATTCATTGCTCATGCTACTTCTCTAGAGAGCCATAGTCTTATATATATAAATGATAATCCTTACTTTGACTCCAAACTATAATTAATATGCTTTGGTAGCATATTCGAATTTCTCTTCACAATATCCGACATTTTAAGGCAACCCAATTTGATGTACAAGTTTATTTCTAGCTCTGTTAACACCAGGATATAAATTTTTATCATCTTTTAAAGTAAATATTATTTGAAGCAACAATATTAGCCCTACTAGTGCTAGGACAATGCTCTAAATCTTCTAACATCATATTAGCCTCTACATCTTCTTGTAATTCAACCACAACTTCAATTGGCCGACTGTTAGTACATTGCCCTATCATTTATATCACTCAAAATAGTCTTTTAGAATTTAGGAGAAGTAGGACTTACATGATATTGTAAATTAAAAATCATGACTAATTAGCCATGGACATATCATTCAACATCCTCTTTGAGGATAAAATAATTAATCAAATCATTCTCTAATTTCATCATTTTTTATTTTCCACCTTCATATATTCTTCTTTGTTCACCTTTAAATTCACTCCATTATCCCCCAAAATTATATGTAACACAAACATATTCACCATCATTCACAATAACTTCCATTTAAACATACTCCAACTAAGTGAAAAATCTACAAACACTAGAGTAAACAACCAATAAAAAAAATCATTCATATCTCATGACAAAAAGCAAAAGAAATAAAAGATCTAGGGCATTCATGGGATCATTAGAATGACAAACAAGTAGGAGTACTAAGGTGGGGTTTAGGGCATGAGAAATGGGCATTCTTACGCAGGAAATTGATGGAAAATAGGCGAAAAAGGAGGAAAACCTAGGAATAGCTGGAAGCTAGAATGTACAAGGGTCACAGAGATGAAATAGAGTGTGAGATGTGAGGGAATAAGAAGTTTAGGCTGTGAAAAGTGTATTTTATTAGTTTTAGGTGTTAGATATGTAAGTAGGTAAGTTTTAGGTGCTATGTAGGTAAACCCCCATATATGCCCTACTAATTAATCTTTAATTATTCTTAAATATCTAATTAGTATAATCAAATGACAAATAGCACAATTAGTTAAAGAAAAAAAAATTAGGGCTTGTAATGATTAAATTAGTGGAAGGCCGAGTGCCCGACCTTTCCAATTTTTTGAGGGAGGGGGGAGCGGGGCTGGGATGTTTCATCCATAAAATTTAATTATAAAATGGAATCAAGTCCCATTTTTTCTACACGAGCCTTGAATTTTAGTGGTGGCATGCACTTAGTCAAAGGATCATCAATCATCAATTCAGTGCTAATATGTTCAATAACTACTTATATTTAGTATATTCTCCTAAAAAAAGTGCTTCGTGTTAATGTATTTACTTTGACTCCCAGTTTTATATTCATAGTCATAGAGATAAAAGCTGAATAAAAAAATCTTTAATGACTTGAAAAACAAAATCCATTAGTTTAAGCATAGAAATTAATTTTTTTAACCATAAACCATATGAAGTAGCCTCAAAATAAGAGAAAAACTATACTTCTATGGTAGAAGTGACAATTAAGGTCTCTTTAAAACTCCTCCATGAAATAGCTCCACCATCCATCATAAAATGTACACTATTGTTGATTTATGTGATCAACACATGTAGTAAAATTTAAATCTAAATAGTCAATCACATCTAAGTTGTTCATCCATCAATAACTCATAACTTTCAATGTAATTCTCTGGTGGGCCATACCTAAGAAGGATAGCCAATTTGAATTATTAGACAAAGTATCTCGATCAAGTGGGAGAATGTAGCATGTTTCTTTTTAAGATATTATAATTGATTTATTTTTTTTTTTTTAGTCCAATAGTTTAAATCATTATATAATGAAGATTGGATGGAATTACTTTAATATTTTTTGTATAATGCATATTGGAGTTACTTTAACATTTATTGCATAATGAATAATAGAGTTACATAAACATTCATTGTATAATAAATATTGGAGTTATGTAAATCATAAATTATGGCAATTGATAAAAATTATTTTTGATGGAAGAATTAGTATAAATTCTTTTTTCCATATGCTCAACACCTTATTTTTCATTTCATATATACACCATCATATTGAAAATAACTGAGACTTTAAAAATACCAAAACAAAGAAGAAATAAACAGTGTTAGAAATACTCAGAGTACAAATCAATCCATGAATTTACTTTAATCATATTTTAATTTTATTTGTGATTTAATATTTCATAAAAATCTTACACTAAGTACGAACTAATTAAATTGCATTTATTTGCTCACCATATAAAAAAAATTAATTTATGATAAATGAAAACACAATTTGGTATGAATAAAAGCTATCTTGAGGATGTGCATGACATTATTCATCCATGCCTAACATTTAATGCCATATTAGCATGCATGATTGACAACTAATTAGAAAATTAATAATGGGAAAATTAAAAGCATAAAACTACCTTAAATGTTATTAAAATAATATATAAATTTAATTAAAAAAAGTCCCCTACTTTTAACTAAGAAAAATTTATTAAATATATATTAGAAAATTTAAGAAAAAAAAAACATAAAATTATTTGTAGGTTAATTAAAAAAGGAAAACAAATCAGGAGGAATATTAAAATTTATAAAATTATTTAAGTAATTCCAAAAATATCTAAGAAAATATTAAATTCCTCATAATATTTTCTACTCTATTTTTAAGATGTATAAGCATTACTTTTTACTTGAAAAATATCTAAAAGAAAAAATCATTAAAAAAGAGTTAAAAATGATCGAAGGATATTAAGTTGATTGGATTCCCTACATGAGGTAAAGTTAACCTGATTTGTGGTCAAACGATATAAAATAATGATATAATAATAATAATAATATCTGAATTCGATCAAACTCACTATTTCACTACGAACCTAAGTCCTTCTTACTATTTTTTCTTTATTATCTGAAATAAGCTAGTCATCCTAATTGTCTCTAAAGTGTTAGAAAGATTAATCCAATGCACATCTGTTCATTTATGAGCTAACAAGTCCATTTTCTTAGGATTAGAAAACATTTTAAATTCTAAAGCCTTGGATGACTATCTTAAATCAAGAAATATGTCTAACCCTCTAAGTTGAAATTCTATAATCAATAATAGCATAAATCATATTCTTGAGTATATTACTAGTATGCACTATCATTTGGAAAGATCATAAAACTAAAGAGAATTATGACATCACAACAACAAATATCTAAAGTTGCCACCAATTTATAAAAAGTCGAATAGTTATTCAATTACCCTACATGAGTTGTGTGATTTCCTCCTTTGGGTTCCTTTGTCTCCCCAAAGATGGCCACTTTAACTTATGAATCACAATATTTTGGACAATATAAATATTATCTGTAAACTCTTGGATTGAAATCCTCTTTAACATAAAGGGCTTTATCATCTTAATGATGGGAGTACCTCTATAATATCATAAAAAGTTTCGTGAATGTCAATCATAAGTAGCCAACAAAATTGATCTTTAACTAATATTATATTACTAATGATTTAATTAAGTGCACATTTCAATCCACATCAATTAAAAATAAACAAATATTCAAGATAAAAATTATTAAAGATATATGTTGAGACAAATTGAAGAAGAATTTGTATCCTTCAAGTGATGCCATTTTTTTTTTCTTTTGTACTTAAAAAGCTATTGTAAAAGTTCTTTTTTCTGAAGGTAAAGTGGGTCTAAAGTATTTTTTATATGGGTTTTGAAAATATTGGTGTTTGATTAGTTGAAGAAAGAATGTAATGTAAAAAATTCTTAATATAATGTAAAGTATTCTAATTATTTTTTTAGATAAAGTAAACTCACCCAATTTTGAGTTAAAAATTATTTTTACCAAAATCAAACTACCTTATCACCACCCATGCAGGAAGTTAATTATTGTCGTCAACCACAATAACCATTGTTGCCAACCTCTAGCCACTAACTTTTAGATTTCCATCACTACCATCATCAGTCGTCAAGAGTCCCTATCAGCCACCCCCATATCCTTTAATTAAATATCTATACTATTTATACTAATATTAAAGTGTGGTTTATAATTTATCTCCTTAAAAAATGGGCCAAGTTTGCTTAAATGAAGAATCACGAACCACTAGCCACCACTGTTATTGCTGGTCAACCACCTTCATTTTATATTTTTATCCACCAATCATTTTTGAAGACAAATTAAAAAAAAAAAAAAACAACTTTATGCTTTTCTTTTATAGTCATTCAAACAATTTCAAACACTTAAAATATGATATCTTCCATTTAAATTCATTTATCTTACTATGTGTTCTTTTTTTAACAAATCAAACAACCCAAAGAGAAAAAATGCCCTCCCTTCCGAAACAAATGAAGAGGAATTCCTAAATGGGCTTTGTAACAAGATCGATAATGGGCCCATAATTAAGGCTATTATAATAATGTATCATTTACAGACCCAACCTATTATAAAAGCCATTTGAGTTTCTTCCTAAACAAAATCCTAGCTTTTCATTTTAATTATTCAAATATAATCCTAGCCTTTAATTGTATTATCTTTATATAAGTAATTGATAATTAAATAATTAATATGTAATTACTTTTAATTTAAATAAATAAATGAAGAAATCTTTTGAATTACCTAATACTTCGAAATCTTCATTTATATTCATTAAATATCATTTAGTATTTCCCTCTTTGTTTCCCTCTCTTCGTATTCAATATGCTTTATTTTCACTTTTCTTTCGGTCTTACTTTATATTCATTAAGTACCACTTCATATTCTCCTCTTTGTATCCCCTATACTTTTTTCCCAGATTTATATTAATTAAATATCTTTACTATCTATAATAATAATAAATTGTGGCTTGTGATTCTTCATTTAAGCAATCTTGACCTTTTTTTTAATTAAATTAAATTTTTATAGTCTAATTTGCGAAAAATTATTACATGCGGAGTCCGAACATAACTGCATCTGACCTCTAATTAAAAGAAGGCACATGAATTTTTAATATATATTTTTTATTTCTTTCCTAATTCGATATATAACCACGCCCATCCCATGGGTGAAAATTTTGAAGAAGGCCTCCCATTAAATTTAAAAATTGTAGCAACCAAAAGTCCCTCAGTTTGCATAGTCATTATTCATCATCGAATAAGGATTTCTCTTATCTCCTTCGGGTTCTCTTAATCTTTAAAAAAGGATTGGTTTGTCAACAACTTTAGGGGCTATTCATTTTTGAAGCTGGATTTCTCTCTTCATTCTCTTTAGGCATCTTCTAGTAGCCAAATTTATAAGGTCATATTTAAGCTGAGAATGAGCTTGATCAAGGTGACCTTTTATCATTGTACTAGGAAAGAAAATAAATGAATGATGAAGCTGTATTTTTCTTATGTTTGGGGTTTCTCTATCTAGGGTTTAGTATGAAGTAGAAATTAAGTTTAGGGAATTTTTTTTAATTAATGTGTATATTACAAATATGTATAATTTATGTATAGTATGTATTTCTCCAATATTTACATATCAATGCTTTGCACTTGTATATACTATTTGATCAGAGCTTCTCTATAAATAGTGTATTATAAAGGAGAAATTAAGCTAAGTATTTTCTTAAACTAATATGTAAATTATTTAAAGGAATAATTTATGTACAATATATAATTTTATAATATTTATATATCAAAACTTTTACACTTGTTCATATCAATAACGTCAATGCGTAGCCTGATACAGTGTGTGTATAAATTTCACTTATACACCCTTTGTATATGTTATACACAAGGTGTTTATAAGATTGTATGCAGGATGTGTATAGGGAGAATATATACATAACATGTGTACAACTTGTACAAAGAATGTGTACAAGCTTATACAAACCTGGTGTATAAGCTTGTATATACCCTGTGCACAACCTTGTACATACCTAATGTACAACTTATACAATGTATAAATTTTTTCTATACACACCCTCTATATAATTGTATACTGGCTACACAAAAATTCTCTCTATACACACCATGTGTACAAGTTGTACACAAGTTATGTACAAGCTTATAGACACCATGTGTACATTTTACATATAAGGTGTGTAAAAATTCTTCTTATACACACCATGTGTACAAGTTGTACACATGTTGTATATAAGATTATGTCTGCAAGCTTTCATACACCCTTATATAACTTATACACAAAGTGTGTATATATTTTGCTTATATACACTCTATGTATAAGCTGTATAAAGGGTGTGTACAACTTATTTATAGGGTGTATCCAATTGTAGACAACCTTTGTATAACATGTACACAATATATATATATATATATATATATATATATATATATCCCTATTCACACATTATGTATAAGGGGAATTTATAAACAACCCTGTAAAAATTTCATTGGTAGTGTATTGTATTCATACTATATTAGATTATTGTTCACACTTATACACATATTTAAAGATGTACATTTCAAAGATTAATTTCCATTGTATATTCATAACATTTAGGCCTATCTGTAACTCCTTGATTGGGGTTCCCTATGTTTCAAGTGAATGTTCCCCTGATATACATACTATTCTTATGGTGGGATGTGAGAAAGCAAACTTTCATGATCAATGGCTTGAGTTACAATTCATTGCTAATAAATAAGACTTGATTTTCTTGATTGTTAAATAGAGTTGTAGATATATGTTTGAAGTATTTGGAATGAAACCCTCCTGTTGAGATTTTCATTCAACACGGCCATCATCGGGGTTATGAATGTGGGGGCATTTCCATTTGAAAATATATGTATTTTGTAGATAAACTTGTTAAATCTATCGAGTTACCGACAAAGGATCGGGTTCCATAGGCTGGATGCATTTGTTTGTGAATTTTCTTTGTTAAAGGCCTTGAAGGCCTAATATGAATGTATAAGATAAATATTCCGGTCGATTTCATGACCACATATTTATCCGATGGTTCGAACCCTATCTACTCTTATTTACCTGCTTGGGATGATTGAGTTTAGTAGGCTTTATGCCTTTATTTAATGAATTCTCTTTATTATAGACCTTGAAAGCCTAATATGAATTTATTAAAATAAATACATTGGTCTCCACAATCGTGTATTTATTTGAAGATTCAAACCCTGTCGACTTCTATTGATCCATATAGAATGATTATGTTCGAACTTGAATTCACTTATCGACCCGCGCAGCATCCCCAGGCGTCACGTGTGTACCAATAACACCCTCACCGGGGTTCATGCGGTTGTTTTGTTATATTTACCCCTTTCGTGTGTAGTGGCATTATTGGAATATTTTAGTTGTGCAGGTAATTGCCATTTGAATGCACACAATATTTCATTTGAGAGTTTATACACACCTTCTGTCCACTAATACGAGTGTCGCAGATCTGGTGGTGATGTTATCTGCATATCATAAGGCATTTAATCATCTTGATGTTGACTCCCTTTCACATTCACTGAGGAGGTCCTTGAAATCCGTGGCCACTGCCTTGAAAGGGACTTCATTTAAGATCTTTAGTGTAGTAGACTTATTGTTTCTGGTATTTCCAGATGCAAGCACTAATTTCTTCTTAAGTACAAGATCAAGAAGAAATTTTGGAACACTAGGAAGTTTAGTTCTAATTTGTTCAAGCGTCCCTTTCCTTTTGCTAGGGGCTATCCTTTTTCGTACATCGAGTTGCCCTCGTACCCAACGTACTCGTAGATCTTGGTCACCGTTGTCGTAGGTGATATCTATACTTGTGTCCACAGTAATTAGTTGTTCTTACTATTACCCACTGTTATTATCCACAAGCGCATTGTATCGTCCGTCCTTTCTCACAAGGAATGATTATGTTCACTACAATCTCCCGGACGTATTTGTTGAAGAGCCAATTGCACTTGAATCATATCCACCATTCATCAATCTCATGTGGATTTGATAATCATACTTATTTGCAAGGATAGGTGTTTCACTATCAATTGCAGTGTTGCCATCTCAATCTACAGGCAACATTGCTTGTGTTTCGAGTTCTTCATTGTTACATATATATAAGACATTTAAACTCTTTACAGTGGATTGATATTATTTGGAGTTGATTGAATATCATTGTTCATATGTATTGAAAGCATTGTTGCGTTCATATCTTGGCCCTCATTAATGCAGGTGGGACATACCCATGCATTCTGTAGTTAATTGTTTTTACTTGCAAGCACAATGCTTTTGACCTCGTAGGAATTGTTGTAGAAGTCCACTACATCTGTCATAGTATAAACCAGCATCATTCATTGTGTGCTTATGTATTCAAGTATTGATGATTGGTCTTCATCTGTGATTGTTCAGATGCTATGAATTGAGTATTGCTCTCTGTTTGTATACATCGAGGTCTTGTTTGTCACGAGTCCCTAATTTATTTTCTTGTATTTGTTTGAATGCATTTGATTGTTATTTGACACTTGAATTTTGATCTTGATTGTGCATTTTAAGATTTGGGATTCTATTTCTAGTAGTTTAGTTAACGTCCAAGTCCTTTGTTGTTCGTACAGGTCCTCTACACATTTGGTTCAAGTTCTATGCTTTCAGTTCAAGTATGGGTCCTCTGCATTGCTGCTCAAGTGAAGTTCTCATATTGTTCAAGCTTTGTACATTTCAGAGAAAATTTTGGTAGCACCCCAGCATATCCCCCGTTTGGGGGAAATGTAGGGGAGCTGGGCTTCCCACCACGCTACTCGAGCGTGTATGATAGGTATCCTTAGACACCGCGGCTATACATCTTTTCATCGCACCACGCTACAAGAGCATGTATGGGGCCTTCAACAGTACCCATACAAGAACACCAATGACTTCCCCACCACGTCACAAGATCTTATATATTGCTTACTCACCTTTTCATATGCGTCGCACCGGGCTCCCTCCTATCATGCTACGAGAACGCATATATTTGATTCTTCTATCCGCTACAAACATCGAGAATGAGATTTTAGAACATTATACCTTGCGTAGCAGTGTCGACGGTGCTGATGTCGAGGTTGAGGCAAGAGAAGGTTTTGTGGTACTCGAGGTCATCCCCACCATGCTACAAGAGCGTGTATAGGGCTTACCCACCTCATCATATGCATCAAAATTTGATACATCACCCTACGCTTTTAAAATGCTGAAATAACGCAGAACAAATAATATAAGCAGGTAAATTTAGGATAGATTTAAAGCCCTGCTCATTGAATTTTCAATGAATCTTACTTAAAAGATTGATTTTTAGAAAATTTAAAAATTTAACCCATACGAATTTGCTTACTACTATAGCCTATGAATGACTAGCCAAAGATGGAAAGAGAAACCATTCCCCATCTGAGTCGCCAGAAATCTGTGGGCTCCAAAAAATTCGGCCCCGGCCTCCGCCCGACTGTTTGTTACTTTTCTGCTTTAGGGGGGAGTTTTAATGGAATTAAGTTCTGGGGTATATTTTGGAAGGCAGATGGGTTTGTAGATAAGACACTACTCAGAGATTTCGACCTCATTTTGTGAGGACTTTATGATCTGAGTTCTGGTTTCCTATAGGCGCAACCCCCTATAGTTAATTACCCCTCCCGATAACAAGAGAGAACTTTTGATTAAGACTAGTCATTAATCAGATATATTGTATCCATAGATACGCAGTATCAGGCATATAGTAGCAACAATGGGCATAGTTTTGGGGATTTGGAAAGTTGGAAGATTTTGGATGATTTGTTATTTAAAATAAAAAATTACATCATCTTGCACTTAAAGCGGATGGTGGGGGAATGGATGATGGACCCTATCAAGATCCCATGATTCCGTCATCCTGGGCCATTGTGGTCCCTGGTTACTTAATCAGAGGAGGTAGTTTGAAGAAGGATACTTTGGGCAGCCATGAATCCATGGGGACCTTGTAGACCTGGGATGTATGTTTGTCTAAGGGGACACATTTGAATCCACCTTAACTAACAAAGGGATTTATGCCCTATCGATCATATCTATTTATTCGTATCTCAAGGTTTTGATGCCAATAAGAAACGTATTGGCTCTGACCATAATCGATATTTTCGTGGTGCCATTTGGCGGCAAAATCACTCGGTTCAGAGGGCCTTGGGTTATAACCGTTTATCCTGCGGTACCATTTGGCAGCAAAACCGTCGGTCAGAGGACATGTACCACGTCTTTGTTGGCCGGAGATTAGTTGAGAATGGATCCTAGTGATATTTTTGACTAGGCATTTGACTTCATGTGAGCTAAAGTAAATTTAATTTGTCTACCCTGACAAACTGTTGCGGAGGATGGATGGATTTTGTTTTAAGTGTTCAATGACTTGATTTTCAGCTTTAAACATCTTGATATTGGAATAACATTGAAATTTTGGACTTTTGATGGATAATTGAAGTATTTGGAATGAACCCCTGCTGTTGAGATTTTCATTCAGCATGGCCATCATCAGAGTGGTGAATGTGGGGGCATTTCCATTTGAAAATATATGTATTTTGTAGATAAACCTTGTTGACTCTATCGAGTTACCGACAGAGGATAGGGTTCCATAAGCTGCATGCATTTGTTTGTGAATTTTCTTTGTTAAAGGCCTTGAAGGCCTAATATGAATGTATAAGATAAATATTCCGGTTGATTTCGTGACCACATATTTATCCGATGATTCGAACTCTGTCTATTCCTATTTACCTGCTTAGGAGGATCGAGTTTCATAGGCTTTATGCCTTTATTTAGTGAATTATCTTGATTATAGGCCTTGAAGGCATAATATGAATGTATTAAAACAAATACACTAGTCGCCACAATCGTGTATTTGTTTGAAGGTTCGAACCCTGTCGACTCCTATTGATCCATATAGAAGGATCAGATTCGAATTTGAATTCACTTATCGACCCGCGCAGCATCCCTAGGCATCACGTGTGTACCAATAACTCGCTCATCGGGGCCCATGCGGGTGTTTGGTTACATTTACCCCTTTTGTGTACCTATGTGTATACAAACTATGGTGCATATGCAGGTGCATTCTTGGAATATTTTAGTTGTGTAGGTAATTGCCATTTGAATGCACACAATATTTCATTTGAGAGCTTATACACGCCTTCTATCCGCTAATATGAGTACCACGGATCCAGTGGGGATGTTATCTGGATATCATAAGGCATTTCATCATCTTGATGTTGACTCTCCTTTCTCATTCACTAGGGAGGTCCTTGAAATCTGTGGCCACTACCTTGAAAGGGACTCCTTTTAAGATCTTTAGTGTAATAGACTTGTTGTTTTTGATATTTGTAGATGCAAGTATTATTTTCTTCTTAAGTACAGGATCAAGAAAAAATTTTAGAACACCAGTAAGTTTAGTTCTAATTTGTTCAAACATCCATTCCCTTCTGCCAGGAGGTGTCCTTTTTCATACATCGAGTTGCCCTCGTACCCGACATACTCGTAGATCTTGTTCACCATTGTAATAGGTGATATCCATACTTGTGTCCACAGTGGTTCGTTGTTCTTACGATTACCCATTGTTGTTATCCACAAGTGCATTGTATTGTCTGTCCTTGCTCATAAGGAATGATTATGTTCACTAGAATCTCCCGGGCGTATTTGTAGAAGAGCCGATTGCACTTGAATCATATCCACCTTTCATCAATCTCATGTAGATTTGATAGTCGTACTTGTTTGCAAGGATAGGTGTCCCACTATCAATTGCAGTGTTGCCATCTCAATCTACAGGAAACATTGCTTGTGTTTCGAGTTCTTCATTGTTACATATATAAGACATTCACTACAGGAAAAACGTCATTTTTCGGCAGACATTTTCGCCGAAAAATTGGCCAAAATCCGTCGGAAATGCTAATTTCTGACGGATTTCCGATGGAAATATTTTTTCCAGTTTTACGCGCGTCGAAAAAGGCCTTCCGGCGCAAGATAATTTGCCGGAAACATTTCCGGCGTATTACCGGCGGATTTTTCGTAGGAAAAATATTTCCGGAGGATTTTTTTTTGCGCCGGAAGTTCAAGAAAATTTAAAAAAAAAAAAAAAAACACAAATTCTTCTCAGCACAAGCAACCCAGCCCGACCCACATAGGGCCAGCGAGCCCAAGCGCGCACACATGGACAGACCAGCCCGCCCGAACAGGCCCACGTGTTATCTTCCTTTGGCGGGATTCGAACCCGTCCCCTTCCTCCTCTCTGCATGCTCTTATGCTTCAGCCATCTACCATCTAGCCTTCACCTAAAACCTATATAAAATTGTTACTTTTTTTTATTTAACTTATAACTACTCTATATTAAAAGTAATAATTAAATATTTTTAAAGTTATTTTTTTTAAAAGATAAAATAAATATAACTTAATTTAACAATAAATTATTAAATTAGTTAATTTAATTTAAAAATAAATTATTAAATTATTTAAATTAATTTAATAAAATAAATAATTATAAAATTATAATAAAATAAAACTTAAATTTTTAATTTTCGTTGGAAATCCGCCGGAAATTCCGCCGGAAATGCATTCAAAAAATATCCGTCAGAAAGAGAGTCGAAAAATATGTCGAAAATTCGGTGAAAAATTTCCGTCAGAAAATCACCAGAAAATCCATCGGAATTTGTGACGAATTTATTTCCGCCGGTAATCGCGTGTTTTCCCGTAGTGATTTAAACTCTTTACAGTGGATTGATATTATTTGGACTTGATTGTATAACATTATTCACATGCATTGAAAGCATTGTTGCGTTCATATCTTAACCCTCATTAATGCAGGTGGGAGATACCCATGCATTCTGTAGTTAATTGTTGTTACTTGCAAGCACAATGCTTTTGACCTCGTAGGAATTGTTGTAGAAGTCCACTACATCTGTCATTGTATAAACCAGCATCATTCATTGTGTGCTTATATATTAAAGTATTGATGATTGGTCTTCATTTGTGATTGTTTAGATGCTATGAATTGAGTATTTCTCTTTGTTTGTATACATCGAGGTCTTGTTCGTCACGAATCCCCTGTTTATTTGCTTGTATTTGTTTGAATGCATTTGATTGTTATTTGGCACTTGAATTTTGATCTTGATTGTGCATTTAAGATTTGGGATTCCATTTCTAGTAGTTTAGTTAAATTCCAAGTCCCCTGTTATTCGTACAAGTCCTCTGCACATTTGGTTCAAGTTCTATGTTTTCAGTTCAAGTACGGGTCCTCTGCATTGCTGCTCAAGTGAAGTTTTCATATTGATCAAGCTTTGTACATTTCAGTGAAAATTTCGGCAGAACCTCGGCATATCCCCCGTTTGGGGGAAATGTAGGGGTGCTGGGCCTTCCCATCACGCTACTCGAGCGTTTATGGTACGTGCCCTTAGACACCGCGGCCGTACATCTTTTCATCCTGCCACGCTACAAGAGCATGTATGGGGCCTTGAGTAATACCCGTACGAGAATACCAATAACTTCCCCACCACGCTACAAGAGTGTGTATAGGGCTTACCCACCTCATTGTATGCATCGCACTGGGCTCCCTCCTATCGTGCTACAAGAGCGCGTATAGGTGGTTCTCCGATCCGCTACAAACGTCGAGAATGGGATTTAGAACATTATACCTGGCATAGTAGTGTCGACGGTGCCGATGTCGAGGTCGAGGCAAGAGAAAGTTTTTTGGTACTCGAGGTCGTCCCCACCACGCTACAAGATCGTCTATAGGGCTTACCCACCTCGTCGTATGCGGAATTACGAGATTTGGCTGAATAAGCATGTGAAAGGGAGACGGTTACCCTTACAGCCAGCGAGCTTCCGTTGCTTCTTCCGATCGGATAGAGAGGGATAGTGTTGAAGTGGCAAGGTCGAGCAGCCACAAGAGCCGGAGAAGTGGCGGACTCGCGGGATTTGGCTGAAGTAGCGCACGCGAGGAAGAAAGTTTCCTCACAGCACGCGAACTCTTGCAATTGTTTTCGATCAAACTATCATCCGCTACAAATGTCGAGAATGAGATTTTAGAACATTATACATGGCATAGCAGTGTCGACGGTGCTGATGTCGAGGTCGAGGCAAGATAAGGTTTTGTGGTACTCAAGGTCGTCCCCACCACGCTACGAGAGCGTGTATTGGGCTTACCCACCTCGTCGTATGCGGAATTACGGGATTTGGCCGAACAAGCGTGTGAAAGGGAGACGGATTACCCTTACAGCCGGCGAGCTTCCGTTGCTTCTTCCGATTGGACAAGGAGGGATAGTCGTTGAAGAGGCAAGGTCGAGCAGCCACAAAGAGCCGGAGAAGTGGCGGTCTCGCGGGATTTAGCTGAAGTAGCGCACAGGAGGAAGAAAGTTTCCTTCACAGCACGCGAGCTCTCGCGATTGTTTCCGATCAAACTATTGTAACTTCTGATAGACGGGAAGGGAAAGTCGTCGGATGTACGAAGTTGACCAGCGATGAACGACCGAAGAAGCACGCCACAAGGAGAAAGTTCTCTTCCACAACAAGCGAGCGACTGTCGTTGCTTCCGATCAAATTGTTGTATTTTCGATCCCATAGGAATGGAAAGTCGTAGGTGGAGTGAAGTCGATCCACCAGGAAGAAGCTCATGTGAGGGAAAAAGAAGGAGAGCCACGTGCCTCTCATTTCGTTCGGCTTTAACGACGCGAGGTAGGGCCGGATCCGTAGAGATCATCGTGGGAGATGTGACATTGGTCGTGCGGAGACATACGGAGCACGATGTCGAGGATTCGAACGGGATTTCCGCGGTCGTGCGAGTCGGCGCCGGACGGGTACGTAAAAAAAATGCTTTTTTTTATTAATTATTCAGGTCAACATGTGGCTAATGTTGAATTCATATAGGTTATTGCTGTATTTAATCTACATAAAAATGCTTACTACACATTTTCATTTGTAACTGAAATTGTATCTTAAATAAATTGTTAAAGGTTGTCAATTTTCTCTTTAGTTCCAGCATCTAGAAGAAGGCGGCATGTACCAGTCCCAGAATTCACATGCTGCAACGTGTAATGTAACAAATTGTAATAAATTATGTATTTCTTACTTCAAATTAAACATGTAGAATAAATGTTTGTGATATCTTACCATCCTTCTGCACAATGCATCAATCTTCTCTTCAAGTGTTTGATACCTCTTCATGTGCTTCTTGAGTAAAGAAATCACTTCTGTTAAACCTTTGAACTCAAATTTCTTCTTATACGTACTGCCAGTTGAATCAGAATTCTCTGTTGCCAGATCACATGAATGTGAACCACCCAAGTTTTCCAGTATAAGAATGCTGTTTTAGCCTTTTAATCTTGAAGCAAACTCGAAGAGCTTGAAATCTATCTTTAAAAAAGGCTGTCCACCTTCAACTCAACTTATTTGATTAATGTTGAGTTAAATGGTATTCTTATTTTGTTCTTCTTTCAAAATATTTAATCATTACTTTCTTTTGTGCTTGAGAGTACACGCTGAGCTATGAAAAAGTAAACATTGAGTGCCTGTAAGGATCCTTCATTTTATAAAAACTTTCTTATATGTGATGATGGTGGTTCCTACTACATCTGAAGCCCTCAAAGTAGTAAAAATTTTGAATCAACTTGTGTGAATGTGTTTGTTGCAGCTTTGGGCCTTTTATTTTCTTCAAATTATATTGTTTATTTGATTGCTTGCCTGTGGAAGATAGTAGATTTACTCTTAATTGTTTGCGAAGCCCTCTGATTTTTTTTCATGATTTATGGATTGTAACTTAAAAAATTTGACCATTTAAAGTATATATATATACTTTAGGACTTATGCTTATGTAAATTCTGTGCAATCCTCTTATATTTAAAAGAAATAGAACCATCGATTAAAAGGCATTCGAGGCGGACGCCTCCAGGCGCGCCTCGAATCGAGGCGGAGGTCTGGCGAACTGAGGCTTAAGCCTCGAACGTCCGAGCGAGGCTTACGCCTTTTTCCATGGAGGCGTACGCCTCAATACGTGATGCGCCGAGGCGCATCGAGGCAGCGCCTCGAAAGGGAGAAAGTTACCTTCAAAGCCAGCGAGCCAATGAGCTCCCGTTGTTTCTTCTTATCAAAATGTCAACAGGAAGGCAAAGTCGTCGAAGGAGCGCAGTCGAACAGCCACAAAGGAGCCAAAGAAGCGACGCGTGTAATCTCTACACCTATGAAGCAACGAAGCCGAACAACAAGGACGAAAAGAGAAGATGAAAGGCAAACCCTAGACGCAGCTAAGTTATTATTGATTAACTTAATTAATATAATTTAAATATTAATAATTAAGCAATTTAATTAAATACTTAATAGTATAATTAGTACATAAATTAATTGACTAATTAGTAATATAATTATTAATTAAATATTAATATAATTAGCCTTGTTAATATAAATTAAAATATATATTATTAACTATATAATTAATAGTATTAATAATAATTATTGAGTAGCTTGTACCGCTCAGTACATGCTCGGTACATAGCCAGTACCGCTCGGTACTGAGCAAGTATATGCTCGGTACTGAGCAGTATATGCTCGGTACCAATAGGTACACGCTCGGTATCAAGCCAGTACCACTAGGTACATGCTCGATATTGCTCAGTACATGCTCGGTACCAAGCCAGTACAGCTCAGTTTCGAGCCAATACCACTCGGTACCGAGAGGTACATGCTCAACACTGTTAATTACTTTATTTTTATCATTTTTTAGGCTTACGTCTCGATCCGCCTAGAGGCTTACGCCTCGCCTCGCTTAGCCAAAACGCCTCGATTCCCGATTTCGCCTTTTAAAACGTTGAACAGAACATAGTTTTTATGTAATATAGAAGCTTTGGACCACTTCAAAGTTTGAAGTCTGGTATAATAATTTTATTACCTCAGTATGGTTTTCTATATTTAGAATTCATTCATTTTGTACAAAGTTCATTGTTAAAGGCTGTTAAAGTTATCTAGCAAATATATAGTGATTGGCATTTAAAAATTTTGTTTAGTTTTTTTCATTTATGTATTGATTATGATTATAATATCATATATCAAGGCAGGGAAAAGCCTTGTTTCTTTACAAGTCTTGAATCGCATTAATGTATGCAAAATTGTAGGTGAAGGACTAAGCATCGATGGTGCTTGTTTTAGTATTTCATGCTTATGTTGCCTCCTTATGATATTCATGCTTTTTTGACTTCTTATGATATTCATGTTAATGTTGAATTCATATATGTTATTTATGTATCTTTTAAATTTGCGACAATCTATGATCTACTTTATAGAGCATAAGACATGTTTATAAAAATATGCTATTAATATTGTTTGCTACATATATGCAGAAATGGAATGTAATTAATGGGAGCAGAAGTGAGTCTGTCGATATTGCAAACATAGAAACTTATATTTGTGGCAATATGTCTTATAAATGAGTATTACGAAAGATATATTTGCAAGACACCGTGCATGACATCATTGTAAAGAGGAGAAAAATTGTGGAGAGCTACTACAAAGTCATCCAACAAGGTTTCGTAATATGTTTCGTATGTCTCAAACACTTTTTTTAGATTTGTTGTATGACTTAGAATGTGTTTATGGTTTAAATGGATCATCAAGGACAACAAGTAGAAAAGTACTTGCGATCACTTTATATATTTTATCGCATAATGAATTAATAAGGTCAACATGGCAGTGGCTTCAACACTCAACTGAAACTATCAGAAGGTATTTCTCTATTGGATTGGAGACTTTGGTAAAATTTCCATGTTCTGTGATCAAGCTTATCGATCTTGAATTTGGTGATATCCCAAAAAATATTTTGTATCATAATCGATATATGTCGTATTTCAAGATATTATTATTATTATTATTATGATATTATATGGTTTGTTTAAATTTGTAAAATATGTAATCATCACTTCTTAAGTAGGATGGTATTGGAGTCATCAATGGAACACATGTGGATGCTCATGTTTCGAGTGCTGAAAAGGCGACTTATATAAGATGATGTGGATCAACGACGCAATATGATTGTATATGACTTCAATATGTGTTTTACTTTTATCATGGCAGGATTGGATGGAAGTGCACATGACAGACTTACTTTTAAATTTGTAACTCGTAATCGACGCAATAATTTTCCCATGCCATCTTCTGGTGCATTGTCTATAGTTGTAATGTTAGTAGTAGAACTTATACTAAATTACATGTACTTTATAACAGGAAAATATTATGTTGTTAATGCTGGTTATCCGATGCAATGGGATTTTAAAAGACATTTTCAGATACCAAATATCATATACCTGATTTTGAAAGAGGAAGCCAATTAGTACGGGGGAGGCAAGAAACTTTTAACAAGTGACACTCATTGAGAGTCATAATTGAAAGATCATTTGGTGTTTAGAAGAAAAAGCAGGTCATACTACGAAATATATATACTAGAAGAGGCATATGAGTATAGAATTGGGCAATCATTAGCAGAGAGTGATGAAAATGGTCTTAATCAGGAGGCACAAGATGGCGAAGGTGCGGATGAGATGATCCATTTATGAGAGCAAATCATTGATGCATTGATGAAAGAGATGAATTAAGAGTCTTATGTTTTTAGTTAGCCTTAAGAATACTTGCTATGTTATGCTCTTTAGTGAACTTTATGAATACTTATTATTATTATTTTTATTTTGGAAAGCTGTTCAATGATAACTTTTTGTCTTCTATGTGATGGTATTTGTGGTAGAAGGATGTTGCAGTTGATATATTAGAGGCCATCGTTGTTATCTCTTACATGATGCGAGGACTTTTAAGTTCATATAGTTATCATTATCTTCAACACTTATTTATTTTTAGTATCCTCAAACTAAAGGCGCTTATACATGCCTCGTCTATGGTGGCTCACATCCTAAATTGATTAGGATTTTATTGTATAATTGTTATTTTGTTATCATAGAAATTAAAAAAATAATAATATTTAAACGATTTTCTTTCATCACAATATATATAAGGTTATAAATGTAATTTTTTTCTCATATAGTTGTAGCATAGTAGCTCGATAGTTATACTTTTTAAATAAAATATACTGCTTTCTATACAACAACTTTAAAACTCAGCTTTACGTACAACAATTTTACTACCTACTTTATCGACAGCTACAACTGTCCCAAACAAAACCTTGAACTCCTTTTGCATATAACTTGTGCTTGATTTTCTGTCTTTTGGATGGTTTTAACACCAAAGTAATTGCATCTATTGGTTTACTTTCTATTACTATATATACTTAAAAGTTTTTTTTAATTCTTGAAATGATTTCTATTGTGCCTCCTTCCTCATTGGAACATATTTACATCAATCATGTAAGGTTTCCCTCACTACAGGAAAATCACCCACTTCCGGCGGCTTTTTCCGGCGGAATTTGACCAATTTCTGGCGGTTTTTTAATTTTCCGGCGGTACTTTTCCGGCGGCTCTCGTGCCGCCGGAAAAAACGGCGTTGGAAAATAATTTCCGACGGCTTTTTCCGGCGGCAAATAAATCCGGCGGTTTGCCGGCGGTCAAAAACCGCCGGTTGAAAAAAAAAAAAAAAAAAGAACCCGCTCCCGCTGAAACCGCTCCCCGGCGGCTCCGGCGGCACGCCAGCAACCCACTCCGGCGGGCGGTCGCACCAGGCCTTGGGTCGCGCCGGACCAAACCGCGTCGCGTCGGACCGGGCTCGCGTGAGCCAGGCGAGCTCGAGTGCGCCAACGAGCCCGCTCCCGCGCTGCCTTCGCTGAGTTTCGAACCGTGGACCTCCTCACCCGCTGCCCCGCTCCCTGACCACTGCGCCGTTTCTGCAAAATAGTTAAAACTAAGTATTTTTTAATTTATTTATATTAAAAAAGTCTGAATATTATAATTAAACATTATTAATTTTAAATTTTTATTTTAACTGATAATTAAAATAAATTAGTTAAGTAAAGCCGCCGGTAATCCGTCGGAAAGCCGCCGGAAAATTCCGCCGATAATTTTGCGGGAAATTAGAAGGCGCAAAATTTTGCAGGGAAATTAACCGTCGGAAAGAAGCCGGAAAGCCGCCGGAAAAATCCGCGGGAAAATTTTGCGGGAAATTAGCCCGCAAAATTTTGCGGGGAAATTAGCCGTCGGAAAACCGCCGGAAAGCCGCCGGAAAATTTTGTTAGAAATAAGACGTCAAAAACCGCTGGAAAGCCGCCGGAAAATTGACCGCCGGAAAGCCGCCGGAAAATTCCGCCGGTAATAAGTGATTTTCTTGTAGTGCCTACCATAGAAGCAATTCTACAAATATTGATATCATCCCAACATTGTAAAGGAAGATTAGACATCCTAATCCAGATAGGAGCAGACAAACCTTTTAAGGATGTGGGAGAGAAATTTTGGTGACCATCTGTCCATCCCAATAATCTTCTTATTGACAAACCAAGGTCCATGTGAGAAGACTGCTTCCAAAGATGTTTTTTCATAGAACAAACAAAGAACCTAGTCCAATCCAAGCATTGTGAGATGAAATTTTCCAAAAGGAGCCCATTGCCTCCTTAGTTTAGTGCTTACTACAGGAAATGGAACATTACCTCCAAATACTTTAATTACTAATGAGTTTTGAAGCTTTATAGAGTTCTCCGACTCATTTTCCACATGCAACTTAACATAAGATCCATCTTCAGATAAAAAGTCTCCCAATTCCATATTTAAAACCTTTATGTTCTCCTTCTTTCTCCAAACATTTTGTTGATTAGAGGACAGCGGTCTTGCTGTAATTGCATTCAGGACTTCAAAACACATCCCCAATTTTCCTGGATTGCATTCACGAACTTTCACCAAATTAGAGTTATTCATTTTCTCATTTTCATTATCCCCAACGGTCGCTTCCTTCATTGAACTCACCAAGGTTTCATCGACTACTCGATCACATTCAAGGACCGAACCATTTGTTTCATGATCAGATTTATGTATTTCAGAACCATTCTCCACTATCAAATTATCCTCTAACAATTTTTTTGAAATTAACTTTGACGACGGAGAAGCATCCCCATACTTCATCCTTCCAAAAATTTTGCCTGTTTTGAACTGAACTTTAGCAGTATCGTCAACCATCAAACTTTTTCCTTTGCCAACGATTTCAGAAACTTTTTCTTAAGATAGCAATCCTCCTTCATTAATAACTAAAGGCGTTCACGTTCTCACCTTAGGTTTTGTTCCTTGAGCAAAGCCAGGTATTCCATATCTAAGTGTCGGAGGAGATGTTGAAAACAGTCGAACTTAAACATGAGAGTTCCTAGCAGGAAGTCGACGAGCATCCAATGGACCATCGGACATCGATGGTCGGCGACCCTCCATCGCCATCAGTTTCAATGGAAAAACCGCGAACTTGAAATTTGAAAATCCAACGCAATACTTTCTATTTTCTCATACTTTCTTTCTCTAGGTTTTCTTGTCTATCCCTATATCATAATTATATTTAGTATGAAATAATAAAAAAGTCATTATTAATTTTTAGTATATTTTAAAGTATGATATTATATTGTAAAAAAAAAATTAAAGTACTTTAATATTTAGAAGTCATAAAATAATTCATAAAGTGGATACAATTTTATTGCAGATTTGTTAGTTTGTTATCATATAAATTAAAAAAAATGATATTTAATCAAGTTTCTTTCATCACAATATATATAAGGTTATAAATATAATTTGTTCTCATACAGTTGCAATATAGTAGCCCAACAGTTAAACTTCCCAAAGAAAATATATTGTTTTCTATACAATAACTTTAGAACTCAATTTTCTGTACAACAACTTAACAACCTGCTTTACTAATAGCTGCAGCCATCCCAAACAAAACCTTAAACTCCTTTTGTATATAACTTGTGCTTGATTTTCTGTCTTTTGGATGGTTTTAACACCAAAGTAATTGCATCTACTGGTTTAATTTTTATTACTATATATACTTAAAAGTTTTTTTTTAACTTCTTGAAATGATTTCTATTGTACTTTGTCAAAATATTTTAAGTTAGCTTTTTTATTCTTTATTTATTTATTTTTTATTTATTTTTTTTTAAGTTAGCTCGATTTTACTCTTCTGATCTGTGTTGGGTTTGATCAATTATTTTATATTTAATAAGTTTTTGTTTTGCTGATTGTTTTTTTTTTTCTTATGTGAATGTATTTTTTTTTTTTTTTGTGTGTTCTTATTCGCTCCTATTATCTGCTGTGTGAGTAATTTGATAAATTATTTTAATCAAAGATATTTTGCATGTTATAGTCTATTTTACTACAACATTATTAAATATTCTTTTATCAAATTTTCATAATTTTTAGTTAATTAGTGTTATATTTTGGATCAATTTTATTATATTAATGGATTATAATGATATTTTACTAAATATCATAAATAGATTCTTCAAATGCTATTGCTATCCAATTTGCGCATCAAGTACATATTATATTATGTATATTTTAAAATATTGTTGAATAAAAAAGATGTACTATATTGTTATTATATTTAATTAATTATATTATTCATAAATATATTACATTTTGCAATGGAATGACTAATAATTTTATAAAACAACTAAGCATAGAATTTTTAAATACCGTTCAGAAAGATAAACTTTATGTTATTAAAGCTGATTTGAAATAAAATTCTTGTTGATGTTGATGCTGTGGACTTTACAAGTTAGGAGTGAAAAAAATAAAAAAAAAAATTTTTTGATACTTTTCTAGAGGAAGATTAAGGGAGCAGATATGATATATTAATTAACATTAAAAAGTCGAATAAAGTTTAGTTATATTTATTGATATATGTGCATGTTGAAGCATTTGTAAGATGCATATCTTAAGCAATCATTCTCCAGACAAATATAAGTTTGTATGTTCAACATTTTAGAACTCTTTAGAATAGATCTATTGAAACTTTATTATATATTTTCTCTAAATAAATAAATATCATATGTAGAACCTCATTAGTTTCTCTATACTTCTTCATCAAACTCCTTAACAATTGTATAGCTTATTTAGTAGACCTATCCAATATGAATCCAAACTGATTTTGAGATATAGTAGCATCACGGTGTAACCTATGGCCAGTTACGCTTTCCCATAATTTAAATATACGCCACATTAACATAATTATTTTATTCACATACTCTTGTGCATCACTAAAACAACTGACACATTCATTCTCCACTCATATGCATCTCTTTAGTCTTCAAAATAATATTAAAAGTTTTAGTAAGCTAAGAAATTTCATTATATCCTAAGCCATTCAACACTTTTTAATAGAATATCATCAAGTCTTGTTTTTCTATGCCTTATTTTTATTAAAATCTCTTCAACTTTAATTTTACTTAATTGATGATAAAAACAAATATCATTATTTTCATTTTGGTTGCTAAGACCACTAAAGTCAATTATATTATCACCACCTTCATTAAAAAGTTTATCAAAATCTCATGCGCATATGCTTAATATCATCTTCTAAGAAAAACACTTTTGATCTTCATCATTAAAGCATTTCACTTTATGGAATTCTTTTACTCCCACCTGGAGTAAGCAGAGAACCTAGATCTAATGCTAAAGAAGATCCCCTCAAAGCCACCAAGGAATCAAAGAAGAACCTTGAAGAAGATGATTAACACCTTGCTTGAAAAAACTTTTGTTATTCCCTCACAACTCCCTCTCACAAGTATCTCTCTCTCTAGCTCTCCCTCTTCCTTCTCTAAGTTCTTTCTTGGATCAACTTCACAACAAAAGATTAACTTAAGGGTTAATACAATTTTTTAAATAGAGAGCCTCCAAAAGAATCCCTAATTTTCAATTATGCACAACTATTCATCCAGTACGATCGGCGTACCATCCTATACGATTAGTACAAAACAACCCATTCAAACAGGAAGATCACCTTTTCTCTATACGATCAGTACAAATATTTGTAAAGATTGTATTGTACGATCCTACAATCGTCTTGAACAATTAGTTCAAGATACTATATTGATCGTTCAAATACGACATGGGACGATGGGTGGCCCACAACCCTCTTTGGATGTCCAATATGATTTTCCTGGATGATTAGAAGAAAATTATGATTTTTCATCTTAGATGATAGGGGATCGTCCTACAAAATATACTAGATCGTTTAGTATGATCTTAGTGGATCATCTTATACGATATGATTGATCAATCTAATCATAATTATTTCCCTAATCAGAGGATCAATTTAGGCATGATTGTCATAAATCATTTAGAACAAAATTTGAAAATTAAAATATTACCTAAATTGAGATTGGCAGCTATTTTTCATCATCTAAGGTGATCGTCTTGGATGATATGGATCATGAAATATGATTAGTTTAATCACTTGTAATTAGTATGGATGCCCTAATCAGGGTTATTATTTTTATTTGATCGTCTAGTACGATTTGAAATCATCATGTACGATTAGGTCTAAATAAGAAAAAAATTTATAACTCACCAAATTTCACCCTCTAAGTGTGTGTGTGTAAGATTACTTAGCTTGGGGTTGACCATATACAAGATTTGACTCAAGAAAGGTAAAAAATATAATGAAATTTAAATTACAAATATACTCAACCCTAGTCTACCCGATCTTGAGCTGATTTACATTGCAAGTGATATTAATTGTGGACTTAAAAGGTTAGTAAGTAGGAAAAATAAAATAGATATGCAATAATAATGGTTGTAAAGAAACAATAATATTTGTTATCTTTAAAATCATAGTACTTGGATTAAGATTTATAATAATCTCTCTTTCTTTATGATGATAAATATTATTGTTAAAAAAAATTAGATTAAGCAAGAAATATATATTTTTTAAATTAAAGAACAAAATGATATATAAAAAAGCAACATTAGAACAAAGTAAATTCTACTAAAAATAAAAGTAAACAAAATACTACTCCCCCTTTTGTCATCATAAAAATGAGAAAATAAGAAAAATACTAAACAAAATAAAATATAAAAAAGAGAACCAGAACAAATAAAGAAACAAACATTGATAAATTAGTAGAAAGAGGAACCCTAATCAGGTGGAGGTGCTGGTTGTAGCTACTGAAAGTATCGATGAAGAGAAGCAAACTGATCACCAAACTAGGCCATATCCTTGTCATGCTACTACTACTGCTGGGCTACATATGCTTCAAATCGAGCTATATCCTGATCATGCTGTTGTTGTTGCTCGGTGACATATGACACAAATCTTGCTTCCTACTAGTCAAACCTCTAAACCAGGTGATCAATATGGGAGTGCATGTGGATAAGGATAGGTGTAAGAATGTGTTATGCCTCTTATGTCATAGTCTCCTTATGAATAGGGTGACGATGAGTATTGTGAAGGACGTGGAAGGAGCTATTTAAGTAAAAAATAAGGAGGCGATTCCGATGAGTATTGTGAAGGACGTGGAAGGAGCTATTTAAGTAAAAAATAAGGAGGCGATCCGATGGGTCTGGATACTGAAAGTTGTATTTGGATTTAAGGATATAAGCTATGATATATTCTAAGGATATCTTTGGCTTTCTTTTATGGTTTGGATCCCTAATATTGGTTAGATATTCAATGTATTGAATTAGAAGATTAGGAGTATTGAAATCTTGACAAGCCATTATATAGTAGGTGGTTAGTGACAAGATGGGAGTAATATGGATATGGTTCACATATTTAGGAATAATGGAGGTGTAAAGAATGTGCTAGATAGTTCGGGCATATTTCACTAAGTTACTAGTTGTAGAGTCATGAAAGGGGGCATTGGTTTCTCTAAAAAGGGCATTTGTAGAGCCCCAATTAAATGAAAGTATGAGGTGCTCCAAGAAGGTGGGTGGGGGGTGAATTGGAAATTTTTTATAATAAAGTAACAATCCTAAATAAGAGTTCTAATTTTTTTTTAATTTTAAATAAAAAAATTTATCTTGATGCAGAAGAGAATGATTAAAACATGATTGCACGTAAGTGGTAAAACATTTTAATCACATAACAAAGGATTTAGAAAAGACTTTTCACCAAGCAATTATAATAAATATAAAATACAAAACATAAGTAAAGTGCAGTAAACAGAAAAATCATACTAAAAGATTTATAGTGGTTCGGTCAATTGACCTACGTCCACTCCCAAGAGTCCTCCACTCTAGAAATTTCACTACCAAAGAGTAATTCTCCTTTTACCCCCACATCAAGGCAGAGAGGCCTTTACAAAACCTCACTTTCACCTTCCCCGATATGGCGGAGTACCAAGCATTATGTCACCATCCTGATGCAAACCTTCTCATTTTTCTCCCTCTTGGAG
Source organism: Dendrobium officinale (assembly GCA_019514585.1). Taxonomy (NCBI): domain Eukaryota; kingdom Viridiplantae; phylum Streptophyta; class Magnoliopsida; order Asparagales; family Orchidaceae; genus Dendrobium; species Dendrobium officinale. The sequence continues at coordinate 30,935,140 of CM033699.1, read as the reverse complement.
AAGGCAGAGTACCTTAGACGACACGGACCTTAAAGGTCTCCCCTTTAGAAAGATTCCCACAAGATCTTCTCAGGCCATAGGAGGAGAAAGCATGAATCAGGCTTGGAGCAACCGTGTGATCTCCCTCACTCTCCTCCCTCACAAACTCACCTTCTCCTTCCTCACTCAAACCCAAAATCTTCTCAAGTAGCTCTCTCTCAAGAAGTCCCCTTCTTATCACTTTGCTCTCTCTTATTATCATTTCAAAAGACAGAAGTTTCATATATAAATCAGGCTTGAAGAAACCCTAAATTTTCAATTCAGCCATTTTTGTTCATACAGTTCGATCCATGTTCGTATAGTACGATCAGTTCAAAAATAGCCTTCATCCTAGTACGAAGGAGTACGAAAATGTAATTTTTCTTAATAATATCATATAATACGATACGAATTTCATCCAGTATGATATATTATTTTCCTTCTATTCATATAGGATGAATACTGGGATGACCAAAACTCATCTCTGTTCATCTTCTGGTATGATTCATTTCATACAGTACGATATGTTAAAATCTTAAGATCGTCCGGTATGATGTTTACATCGTCAAGTACAATTAGTTCAAAAATCAAGGGATTGTTTGGTATGATATTCAGGACGATCAAAAATAACCTCGGTTAATCATATGGTACGAACTGGATCATATAGTACGATCACCAATCAGTAATTAATCCTTGATTTAATTGACTAATTACAAGGGTTAATTTAAGTAAGTATTCAAATATTTGTAATGTACGATTTGATCGTATAGTATGATTAGTTCAAAATTTATAATTTAAGAACTTAAATTAATTTGGCGACTGTGGTTTCAAATTAAAAATACATCGTACAATACGATAAGTTCACAAATAGCCGTTGAGCCATAGCAGGTCGTATAATATGATCTAAATTCGTACGGTACGATATATATAGAATAAAAAATTCCCCTTTGAAAGAAAACTCTCCCCCAGTGTGTGTGCATGGTTGTTATGTGTGCATACACTATGGCCAGACTCAAGAATAGATAAAAAATTAAAATTACATTGTTATAGATTTCACATCCTACTATACCCAATCTTGAGTCTTCTTGTTGTTTTTAAGTAATATGCGATCTCCCAGAAATGTTAGTACTCACAGATAAGAGCCAAATTCAAAATATTCAATGAATAATGAGATAATTCAAATCGACATTATTTGTCATCATCAAAATCTCAGGCTATGGGTCATGGTGGACTGCAACAATCTTCTCCTTTTTGATGATGTCAAATAATATTATTGATGAGTAAGTTAGCATAATTTTTTTTAAGTAAACATAAAAGCATGAACAAATAAGTAAACATGCATTTCATTGAAAGTAAAAAAAAAAAAGATAGGCAAGACATCTAAACCAAGCATACTAACTAAAATACACAACAAATTTCTCTCTCTTTTGACATCACCAAAAAGAGGAGTAACAAAAAAAACAAAGAAAAAATATTAGTGACAAGTCAAAAAGTAGGATCCTGATCAGGTGGTGGTGGGGGTGGTTGAAAGTAACGGTGGATGGACGCGAATTGCTGATAAATCAAAGAAAATCTTCCCCCAAACCATCGTATGTCCTCATATTGTTGGTATTGTTCTTGAATGTGAGCATAAAGTCGGGTTTGGAGTTGATTGAATCGTTCGATTAGATCATCATGAGAATAAGCCGGTGCAGGTCCTCGTTATGGTGCATGACTTTTTGGTCGAGCAGTTTATCTTATTGGAGCTGCCTCTCCTTCATTAAAATCTGTTCATCATGCACTTGCCCTCGATGAAATAAAATACTGAAGGAGGAATCCGTATAGAAAATATGTAGATTGTCGGTTTTACCAGGATAGGTTAATTGGTATTTGTGGTGAAGAATCTAACCTATGAGGTGGCCAAAGGCTAAATTGAGTGGTAGGAAGGAAAATTAGGATCATGTTTTAGATATAGTCAAGAATTAAATCAGTTTCATCAAATTTAGTATTTGACATGATGAGGTAGGTGACAACATATATGATTGGAGTCATGAAAATCTTATCGCTAGCTTTGGGTATGACTGATGTGCAAAGACCATGTTGAATGATGCTGGCATTTTGGGTTAGAGACTGGATAAGTGGTTAGTGTTTGTGAAAAGTAACATTTCTAAGGATTAGATTGACGACACTCTAGTCAAAGTCATTTGTAAGGAATGAGTGGGCTCTAAGACCTTCAGTAGAAAGCCCGATATACTGTGCAAGATCGGATTTTGTGATTTCTACCTTTTGATGGCATAAAAAGGAGGCAAGGGAAATAGTTAGATTTGCTAGAAATTCAAAAAGTAGCTCAGAATTATAAAGGAATGCCAAGGTGAGTAGGAATTGGAAAGTAGTGGACACAAATAAGCTCATCATCTCAAAGTTTAAGGCGGCTTGATTTAGCATTCGAGAGGGGGTAATCTGGCATGCCTTGAAATTATGGTATGCTTCTTTATCTTTGGCTGACAAAAACGTAGTCGTCATGACGACGAGAGGAAGAAGGGCTTCCTAGGACAAGTAGGCCGCATTTTCTTGAGCTTGCCATCGAGTAAAATTAAGTGTAGAGTGAGTGAAGTGGGTAAGAAATAAGTGAAGTAATCTTAGGTCCCTGCCAATTTATAGATTTTTTGGATGATCGTATAGTACGATTGAGGATCATATAGTACAATGTGCAAATATGTAGTCTGGACGAATGGTTGGGAAAAGGTGGTTAAATCATACAATACAATCAGCATCGTATAGTATAATCTGAAGGAATTGTGTTCGTTCTGAGGGTTCATTCGTATAAACTTTGATGAAAATATTCGTATAGTATGAATGGATGTTTGTACAGTATGAATCATAATAGAGGCTGCTCCAGCAGGAGAACCTGCTCCACCAAGATGACATGCACCAACGAGGACCTGCACCAGCTTATCCTCATGATAATCTAATCGAACGATTTGACCAGCTCCAAACCAGACTTAACGCTCACATCCAAGAACAACACCAACGACATGATGAGGACATGCAATGGTTTGGGGAATGATTTTTTTTTATTGATCAGTAGTTCACATCCATCCACCGCTACTTTCAACCATGTCCACCACCACCTGATCAGGATCCTACTTTTTGACTCTCACCTTCTTATGTTTTTTATATATTTTGTTTGTTACTCATCTTTTTTGTGATGTCAAAAGGGAGAGAATTTTATTGTGTATTTTAGTTAGTATACTTGGTTTAGATGTTTTGTTTATCTCTTTTTTTTTTCATATGCTACCACTTCCACTTTTAGCCTTTGTTCATTGTTATCTATTTCCCATGCAAGTTCCTCTAACATTTTAAAGTCTTTTTCTGATTCAATATGTGATGTCTTCAAGGATTCATGTGCATCAGATAATTCAATATTCTTCTTGATTAATACATCAAACTCATCAAGTAGGCACATGTGATCTCTATCTAAATCAGGATATTCTATAACTAAGTTAACAAGCTCAATTTGTATCGTAATAAATTCAGCATTAAGATTAGCATGCATTTTCTTTAACTTTTTATACGAATCATGCATTTTCTAAAAAATGATCAAAAAATCTTCATATGAAAGTTTACATACCTCATCTTGATCCGATTGATCAAGATTATTGTTAGCCATTATATACAAATTCATTACCTCCTCCTCTGCTTCTTCTTCTTATGATTCTAAGGCAGAGTCAACCCAAAATATCTTTTGTGTCTTCATCTTCCATTTCTTATATTTTGTCTTCTCCTTGCCTTTTCCTTAGTTGTCTGGTTCTTTATGTTGGGGCAATCAGCTCGGAGGTGATGTAGTTTTCTGCACTCAAAACGAATCATGTTAGATGAAATTTTTGTACTTATTGACCTTTTACCTTTGCTCCAGTTGCTTTGATGATGCCATTATTTTCCTTTTAGAAAATTCTTGAACTATCGGGTCATCAAGACTATATCGTCATCTTCCTCCGCTGCAGAACTTTTGCTTTCTGAGTTGTTCGCTTTTAGAGCCACCATTCGCTCCTTTTCTCCTGCATCATTTTTCCATTGACTCACTCCTTGCTTGTAAGCAATGAGTGATCCAAACAAATTGTTAATCGAATAAACGTTTAAATCTTTGGATTCAATAATTATAATAATTTTTTCATCATAGGAACTTGGTAAGCATCTCAAAATCTTATCAACTTTTTCAAAATTAGAAATTTCTCTACCTAGAGCATGCAAGGATGTCACCATTTGGGCGAACCTAATGTACATGTCAGATATAGTTTTGCTAGGTTTTATACATAAATGATCATAATCATGCAATAAAATTTTTTAATCTAGACTATTTAACCTCACTAGTTCCTTCATACATTATACACAGTCTATCCCAGATCTCCTTACCAGTAGCACATGTAGAAACTCTCATGTATTCCTCAGATTATAATATGCAAAAGAAATAATTCAAGGTTTTTGCATTTAATTGAGCTAGTTCCCTATCCTCATTGCTCCATTCACTAAAAGGTGTTTGAGTTTTCATACCATTCACAAGTTTAAACAGTGTAGTGTAACCTTCTTGAAATAACATCCACATTTGATAGTCTATAGACTATAAGAATGTAGACATTCTAATTTTTCAGAAATCAAATGGTATGTTGTCAAATAGGGGTGGACGGGTTATAGAGTTATTCTTTGCAGTATTACGGTTACCAAAATGTGTCATGATTGATTTTTCAAGGTTTTTTAAAGCACAATTTTTGAAACCCTGATTTGATACTAATTAAAAGTATGAGGTGCGCCAAGAGGGGGGTAGGGGGGGAGGGGAGGTGAATTGTTATTTTTTTGTAATAAAGTAACTATCCTAAATAGGAGTTCTATTTTTTTTGTTTTTAAATTTTAAATAAAAAATTTATCTTGATGTAGAAGCAAAATGATTAAAACATGATTGCACCTAAGTGGTGAGATTTTAATCACATAACAAAAGATCTAGAAAAGCTTTTCACCATGTAGTTATAACAAATATAAAATGCAAAACATAAGTAAAATGCAGTAAATGGAAAAATCACACCTGAAGATTTATAGTGGTTCGATCACTTGACATGCGTCCACTCCCCAGAGTCCTCCACTCCAAGAATTTCACTACTCAAAAGTAATTCTCCTTTTTCCCCCACAACAAGATGGAGAAGCCTTTGCAAAACCTCACTTTCACCTTCCCCAATATAGGGGAGTACCAAGCACTATGTAACCCTCCTAGTGACGGCAGTGAACCTTCTCATTTTTCTCCCTCTTGGAGAAGGCAGTACCTTAGAGAACATGAACCCTTAAGGATCTCCTCCTTAGAAAGATTTTCATAAGATCTTCTCAGGCCAGAGGAGGAGCAAGCATGTAAAAGGCTTGGAGCAACCATGTGATCTCCCTCACACTCCTCCCTCACAAACTCACCTTCTCCTTCCTCACTCAAACACAAAATCTTCTCAAGAAGTCCCCTTCTTATCACGTTCCTCTTTCTTATTATCATTTCAAAAGACAAAGTTTCATATATAAATTAGGCTCGAAAAAAACCTAAATTTTTTATTTTAGCAATTTATGTTCATATAATATGATCCATATTCGTACAGTACATTCAGTTCAAAATAGCCTTTGTTCTGGTACGAAGGAGTACGAACATGCATTTTTTTTAATAATATCGTACAGTACGATATTAATATCGTCTAGTAAGATATGATGTTTTCCTTCTATTCATACAGGACGAATACTGGGATGACTAAAACTCATCTCTATTCATCTTCTGGTACGATTCACTTGATGCAGTACTATTTGTTAAAAGCTTAAGGTAATCCGATATGATGTTTATATCGTCCAATACGATTAGTTCAAAAATCAAGGGATCGTCCGGTATGATGTTCGGGATGATAAAAATAGCCACGGTTAGTCATATAGTACGAACCAGATTGTACAGTATGATTACCAATCAATAATTATTCCTTAATTTAATTGGCTAATTATGGGGGTTAATTTAAGTAAGTATTCAAATATTTGTTGAAAGTTTGTTAGGGATGTTAGGCCTTTAAGAACTAGCTCGAGGCTAACCAAGAGGGGGGGGAGGGGTGAATTGGTATTTAAAAAATTTTTTAAACAAAAGAACAAATATCACAAACCAAAGTCACCACAAAAAAGCAAGTGCGGAAAATTAAAGTGCGGAAGCAGTAAAAAGAACACAAGGGTTTATAGTGGTTCGGTCAACTTAACCTACATCCACTCCCCGGAGGCGCCCTCCAAGTACTGCAATACTAACGTTACTCTCCTTTAGCCCCCACAGCTAGGCAGAGAAGCCCTTACAAAAACCTCTTTTTACCACCCCAGCAAGGCAGGGAACCCCACTCCTTTTGCTTCCTCCTGAAGCAGGCAGAGAACCTCGATCAATCACGAAAGCATACCTCTCCCAACCCTTCCAAGGACAAAAGACTCTAGTGGAAGAAGAAGTGGAACAATGCTTGGAGAAACCCTTATGAACTCCCTCGTAAGCTCCCCCTCACAAGATCCTCTCTCTCTCTCTCTCTCCCTCTCTCTCTCCTTTATGTTTTCTCAGGTCAACACAGCAGCCAAGGATGTTAAAAAATGTTGAACAATAGCTCTTAAATAAAAGAGCTTCAAAGGAGCTCAATAAATGCAAGTTGCCAACTTTATTGTCCAGGACAATAATCCTATCGTCTTGTACGATCAATTCAAATCATAGACGATCGGCTAGAACATCACTCTGAAAATGAACTGGATGATTAAAAATTGGCTTGATTATCCAGGCCGATCTCACGATCCTCCCAGGCGATCAGTTCAAATCAGAGGAAAATCATCCAGAGCATCGCCCGGAATTCGAGTTGTCCGATCCAGATCGGCCAGAACGTCGCCTGGAATTTATGCTGGCTAATATTTATCGTCCATGAGCAACTAAGAGTTTTTGAATAGATCGTCCAAGTCGATATTTTGATCATCCAGGATGATGTGATCATATCAATCATCCTTAATTGCTTCCTTGATTGCTGGATCAATTTAGGCATAATTGTGCCATATCGTCTAGGCCGATACAAGATCATCCTAGCCGATTTCAAAAAATACAAAATACCTAAATTGATTATGGCGACTATTTCTTTCTGTTTTGAGCCTATCGTCCGGGTTGATCTGCTAATGATGGCTGACTTAATTAAGAAATCATGATTAGAGTTTCTGTTTTAAACTCGATCGTCCGGGACGATGTAAGTAAAAATAGAAATTTTAAATCTCTCAAGTGTGTATGTGTAGGGTTACTTAACATCAGTCACTTCAAACATTTATAGTTGACTCAAGAAAGGAAAAAAAAAGAAAATTACAGACTAACTCAACCCTAATCTACCCAGTCTTGAGCTTGTTCCGATTTCCATCCGATTTTTGAATCCAGAAAAATGTCAGTAGTAAATGGCAGTCGAAAAGAAGCAAGAGTGTTTGCTAATCATCAAAACATAATCCATTAAACCAAATTTGTAGCAATCTCCCCCTTTTTGATGATGACAAATATTTTAACAATTATTTCAAAAATAGTAGTGTGAAACATGGAATCGAAAGTACAAGCTCAAACTAACATAATCAAGAAGTACAAATATATTACTCCCCCTTTTGACATCTCAAAAAGGAGGAGGGAACTAGAAAATAACTAAAGCTGAAAAAGTACAAAAGAAGGAAAAATAAACATAAGCATTTACATGAAACAGAATCTAAGACTGGAAAGATGAGGGACCCTGATCATCAAACGAAGGTGGTGGTGGTGGTGGATGCTGAAAGAAACTGGTCATGGCAGCAAACTGTGAGACAAACCAGGCCATGTTCTGGTCGTGCTGCTGCTACTAGGTGTGCAGCATAGGCATCAAAATAGGCTACATCCTCATCGTGCTGCTGCTGGTGGTGAGCTACAAAAGTGTCGAATCGGGTCTCCAATCGATCAAATCTTTCTACTAACTTATCAAGCTGTGAGTGCTGGCGGAGAGGAGTAGGTTCAGGAACTGGAGCGGGAGCCTCCTCCTCAGCCTCCTGTGGTTCCCTATCCCCTGGGTGGAGATGAGTACTGTGAAGGATATTGAAAGAGCTGTTTGAGTAGCAAGGAGACTGAAGGTTGTGATGAGCAGGATATTGAAGTTGATATTTGGTTTCAAGAACATTAGCTATGAGGTGTCCTAAAGCCAGGTTGGGTTTCCTCTTATGGCATGGGTCACAGATTATTGTCAAATGATCAATGTATCAAAAAATTAAGTCAGTAGCATTAAACTCTCTATGGGCCATGATGTAAAAGGTAGTCAGAGAAAGTAGATGAGTGATGTCGACTCGGTCCCCGGCAAAGGACATGCTGGATTGTCCTAGCATCTTTGACTAAAGAGCTAGTATCTCCAGCTTTAAAGGGTGCGTTGATCTGGCGAAGAAAATAATTTGCCAAGGTCTAGTCAAAATCAGGATCTAAGATAATGGTATGCAGCTTATCCCTAGTGGTGGATAGCTGCAATAGTTCAGCACAGTCCTAATATGTAATCTCGACCAGGGCGTCGATTCACATAGGAGGTCAGGGCTGTGTAAGCAGTGTTTATGCGAAGATTTGCGAAAAATTCAAGAAGAAGTTCAGAAGAAAAAGGGACTACGAGGGTAATAATGAAATAGATAGAAGTGTGAGTAAAGAGGTCTAATATCAGATATGAGAGGTGGACAGGGTTGATGGTTCTGGAGAGAGTGATGCCACATTCTTTGTAATGATAGTATGCAGCTTGATCTTCCGCTTCTCGAAAGCGAGAGTCAAGCGTAGCCCTTGAAGAGCTCCCAGAAGATTATCGAACTCACTTTCCACTAGCCATAGCAAGAAAACAGTAAGCAAATAAGAGAGGAGAAGAAGTTTGAGGTGAGAAACAATGGCTGGAAGGCCTAAATTTAAAGGAATAGCCACATCATCCAGGATGATCATAGAACCGTCCAGGACAATCTGGTTTAATTATTACGTACAGGACGATTGGTCAAAAAGTCAGTCTGATCGTCCGAGCCGATCAGATATCGGCCATGACGATTAGACACAAGCAATCATCCCGAGGAGTCAAGTCGGACAACCGTTGAAAAAGTAGATCATCCGGGCCGATTAGGTGTATCGTCCAGGACGATGCACAATAATTAATCGTACCGGCCAAATTTAAAACGTTTTAAATCTGTGCCACGTGTATCGTCCAGGACGAACAGTGGATCGGTCAGGACGATTGTCTTATAATGGATTGTCGGGCCCGATTTTAAGGATGTTAAACGTACTAACATGTGGATTGTCCAGGATGATCCAGTGTATCGGCCAGGATGATGGCCATAAATGCATCAGTCAGGATGAAAATTATATCGGCCAAGACGATCAAGATGATTGTAATAGAGTTTGATCATATCATCCAGGATAATATAGATATCGGCCAGGATGATTGTGACAAGAATTTTGAAACCAAAAAAAAGATTGAGATGATCAGAGAAAACCCCAAAAATAAATAAAACAGAATAAAAAGCTAAAAACAACAATGAAAAAAAACACAAAAAAAAAGGAAAAATGAAATTTTTGTTTTTAATTTTTTTTTTAGCAAAGCATCTATATGACAAATTTTCCAAAACATTAAATTTTAGAGATTCAAAAGATCAATGAGTTAACAATGTCACAATCTGAAAATGGGAGAATATCCGATCATGTTAATCCCAAGCTCGGACTTCTTTCAGGGTAAAAAATTATATTTTGAAAACAAAAAGCCTAACTCAGAACAACTTAATTGGAAAAAGAATATCCGTTCAAAACTTGGTTACAAAGAAAATATCTTATAAATAATATACCAAAGTAATTTTGTCTCAATCATGAAATTTGAAATCAAGCATTTGAAATTATCAAATAACCCATGAGTTTTTTTAAGTTTTAAAAGTTTTGAAAAGAGAGGATAGCTTGTTTTTAATGTGCTCATTTTATGCCTCTTGTCACTTTGATTGGCTCTTTGAGCATCTTTGATTTTTGATACACTTTTGTGTATATTCCTTTTTATTTCAATTTGACGTCTTTGTCACTTTTTTTTTGCAAGCTAAATTCTCTTTTACAATCTCTTAAAAATGATTCTTAGTTGAGAGAATATCTTCTAGATATTAGAGAATAGGAGCTCTCTCTCTAACATAGGGAAGAACTAGTCACAAAACACAATCAAAATCATATGATATGTGCAACGACAAGATTTCAATTAACTTGAAAGATGTATAAAAACTTTGAACATTATATATATGATAGATTATTATAGCAAGGTAAAAAAGAACTTAATTTCAAAAACCATTTGTTAAAATGAGAAAGACTTTTGTTTAGATAAGAAAATTATACCACTAAACGAGGTTAGAAAGAGGGAAACCATCACGGTGTTTCTCCCTTTAACCGATTTAGAGATGCTAATCATTGGCTTTAAATCTCCAAAATCTAAAAGCTTGAAAAAAAACTCATCATATAAAAAATCAAAATTAAAATAAAATAAGATTAAATAACTAAAATAACAAAAAGCTACCACGAAAAAACAAAAAATCAACATTAATCAACAAATATATTTCAAGAATTTATGAAGTAGCAAGTTTAAGTAATTATGAGCTGTGAGCCTCGTTTTGTCCAAGTATCCTATGCTCTCACGAGGTCTTTAGTGAGAGCAATCCTGCAAGAATCAACAACTGTCAGATTTAGGAACCCAAAAGGGTTCGGGTCCCTTCTCATGAAAAGTAGAAGGTAATGTATGTGTGTTATGCTGTGAATCATGCAATTTTGGTCTCCACACCCAATGTGTACTACGGTGAATAGTGTAAGTGTGTGAGATATGTCCTAGTATGCCACATGAAAAACATCTAATTCCAGAAAAAGGATTTCTTAAATGAATAGGGTTATAATGTCTCTTCCTAGGTTTTGCCTTTAGATCAAAAATGGGTGTCATCCAATTTCCCTTAAGTGAGTTCAATTCCTTTTTAAGACTCAAGTTTGTACTTTTTAAGACATAATTTTCAATCCTCAAATTTTGCTTTCTCTCTTCAGATTTCTTAAAATCAAATTCAAGTGAGATATATGAAACTTTTAATGTATCATGCTAGTCAATTAATTCTGAATACTTTTTGTTTAAATCATCAAATTCATCAAGTAGAGCCATGTGATTTGAATTAATCATAGAATGATCTTTGAGAATGATTTCATGCTCTTTTTGTATATTTAAAAGTTCCAACTTCAAACTAGCATGTGTTTTCTTAAGTTTTTTGTACGATGCATGAATTTTCTCACAAAATTCGAACAATTGATCATAAGTTAGTTTACATACATCTTCTTCATCACTTTGATCAAGGTGATCTTCTACCATTAAGCATAAGTTTATTGTTTCATCTTCAGGTTCAGTCTCCGATGAATCAGATACAGAATCCGTCCAAAATGCTTTTTGAAGCTTCTTTTTATCCTTCCTAAACTTGGGTTTTTCCTCACCCTTTTATTTGCTTGAGTGCTCTTGAAGTGTAGAACAATCAGCTCTGACATGTCCAGACTTCCTACATTCAAAACAAACAACATCAAAAGATCCTTTATAATATTTGTTATCTTTACCTTTTCTCCAATTTTGATGATGCTTGTGCTTCTTCCTTAGAAAGCTTTTGAATTGCCTTGTGATTAAGGCAATGTCATCGCTCTTAGACCTGGAAGAATAAGAGTTCATGTTGTTGGCCTTCAATGTTACAGTTTTTCTCCTTCTTTTTCTCACTTGCATCAAGATTTCTTTGATTCACCCCTTACTCATAAGCAATGAGTGAGCCAAGTAAGCTATCAATAAAAAATGTGTTCAAATCCTTAGATTCAGTGATTACAGTGATTTTAGCTTCAAAAGAGGAAGACAATCATATTAAAATTTTGTTCACTTTTTCATAGATTGAAAGTTCTTTTCCTAAAGCATGCAAAAAAGTTACAATTTGAGTAAACCTTGAATATATATCAGAAATTGATTCAGAAGATTTCATACGAAAAAGTTTGTAGTCATGTAAGAGAATATTCAAACGAGATTGTTTCATTTCATTGGTTCCTTCATAAGTAATGCACAACCTATCCCAAATATCTTTTCCAGTAGAGCAAGTAGAAACACACATATAATCCTCAGACTTTAAAGCACAGAAAAATTAGTTCAAACACTTCGCATTAAGTTGATCTAAATCTCTTTCATCAAAAGTCTATTCAGTAAAAGGCACTTCAGCTTTAATTTTATTAAGTTCACGAGAAGGTGGAGAATATCTTTCTTTAATAAGCATCCACATGCGATAATGAGTTGATTGTTAATAAGTAGATATGCGAGTTTTCCAAAAATCAAAAGGAAGGTTGTCAAACAATGAAGGTCGTGTAATAGAATATCCTTTAGTTGTATTATAATTCCTAAAGTTAGCCATGTATCAAAATTCAAAAAGTTTTAAAACTCAGTTTTTATGAATCCCTCTCTGATACAACTTGAAAGTTTGTTAGGGATGTTAGGCCCTTAAGAACTAGCCCGAGGCTAACCAAGAGGGGGGGGGGGGGTGAATTGTTATTTAAAAATTCTTTAAACAAAAGAACAAATATCAAAAACCAAAGTCACCACAGAAAAGTAAGTACGGAAAATTAAAGTGCGGAAGCAGAAAAAAGAACACAAGGGTTTATAGTGGTTCGATCAACTTGACCTACGTCCACTCCCCAAAGATTCCCTCTGAGTATTGCACTACCAACGTGACTCTCCTTTAGCCCCCACAACTAGGAGGAGAAGCCCTTACAAAAACCTCCTTTTTACCACTCCCTACAAGGCAGAGAACCCCACTCCTTTTGCTTCATCCTAAAACAGGCAGAGAACCTTGATCAATCGCTGAAGCTTACCTCTCCCAACCCTTCCAAGGACAAGTGACTCTAGTGGAAGAAGAAGAGGAACAATGCTTGGAGCAACCCTTGTGAACTCCCTCACAAGCTCCCCCTCACAAGATACTCTCTCTCTCTCCCTTTTCTCTCTCACTCCTTTAGGTTTTCTCAGGTCAAGACAGCAGCTAAGGATGTTCAAAAATATTGAACAATAGCTCTTAAATAGAAGAGCTTCAAAGGAGCTCAATAAATATAAGTTGCCAACTTTATTATCCAGGACGATAATCCTATCATCTTGTATGATCAGTTCAAATCACATACGATCGGCCAGAACATCACTCTGAAAATGAACTGGATGACTGAAAATTGGCTTGATCATCCAGTCCGATCTCACTGTCGTCCCAGACGATCAGTTCAAATCAAAGGAAAATCGTCCAGAGCATCGCCCGGAATTGGAGCTGTTCGATCCAGATCGGCCAGAACATCGCCTGGAAATTATGCTGTCCGATATTTAATGTACAGAGGAAACTAAGGGTTTTTGAATAGATCGTCCAAACCGATCTTTCGATCGTCCAGGACGATGTGATCGTATCAATTATCCTTTATTGCTTTCTTGATTGCCAGATCAATTTAGGCATAATTGTGCCATATCGTCTAGGCCGATACAAGATCGTCCTGGCAGATTTCCAAAAATATAGAATACCTAAAAATATTATGGCAGCTATTTCTTTCTGTTTTGAGCCTATCATCCTGGATGATACAAGTATCGTCCGGGCCGATCTGCTAATGATGGCTGCCTTAATTAAGAAATCCTGATTTGAGTTTCTGTTTTGAACTCGATCGCCCAGGTCGATATAAATATTGTCCGGGATGATGTGAGTAAAAACAAAAATTCTAAATCTCTCAAGTGTGTGTGTAGGGTTACTTAACATCAATCACTTCAAACATTTATAATTGACTCAAGAAAGGAAAAAAAAATTATAGACTGACTCAGCCTTAATCTAACCAGTCTTGAGTGGTTTCGATTTCCGTCCGATCTTTGAATCCTAAAAATGTCAGTAGTAAAAGGCAGTCGAAAAGAAGCAAGAGTGTTTGCTAATCATCAAAACATAATCCATGAAATCGAATTTGCAACATTTATACTGTACGATGTGATCATACAGTACGATCAGTTCAAAATTTATGATTTAAGAACTTAAATTAATTTGGTGGTTAGGGTTTTGAATTAAAAACACATCGTACAGTATGATAAGTTCATAGATATACATTGAGCCACAACAGGTCATATAGTATGATAACAATTCATACAGTACGATCTATAGAGATTAAAAATTTTCCTTTAAAAGAAAACTCTCCCCCTGTATGTGTGCATGGTTGCTCAGTGTGCATACACTTTGTGGCGAGACTCAAGAAAAGAAGAAAAAAAAATTATAGCATTACAGACTTCACATCCTACTTTATCAGTCTTGAGTCTTCTTGTTGTCTTGAGTAATATGCATTCTCCCTGAAATGTTAGTACTAAAAGATAAGAGCAAAATTCAAAATATTCAATGAATAATGAGATAATTCAAATATACATTATTTTTCATCATCAAAATCTCAAGCTAGGGATCATGGACTACAATATTAAAGTCAGGATCTGAAGCCAAAATATGATGTTTGTCTCCAGTGGTAGAAAGGTAAAGAAATTAATAGAAATATTGATAGGTCATTTCATTATGATGTCTATTAACATACGATTATAGTGTAGTGAAGTTAGAATTCAAGCGGAGACTAGAAAAGAATTCGAAAAGTAGTTAAGAATTAAAGGGGGAAAGTAAATGAAATAATAAAGCCAAGAGTGGTGTGGGTAAAGAGGTCTAGTACCTGATAGTTCAACACCTCTTAAATGATAACCTTTGAGGAATTAATCCCTGCAGATTTGTAGCGGGTGCAAGTAGCTTCATCAGCTGCTTTAATAAAGCAAGAATCAATAACACTCATGGAAGAGTTTCTTGTGAGTGCAGACAATCATTTACCGCTAGCCATATTCAAAAATTGAAAGCTTGAGGAAGATAGAAGAGAATTGAAATGGTTAGAGTGAGGAATAGGCTTGAGATTGGTTGGTTATATAGGATCGGTAATATAATCTTGGATGATCGTGATCTAGGATGATTAATTTCAATAATTTCATCTAGGCAATCAATTAAAAAAGTTGATCTTATCGTGATGATTAGACATGGAGCAATCATCTCGAGGAGTCAGCCTATATAATTATTGAATAAAGGGATCATATAGGATGAACACGTGTATTATCTAGGACGATGTGTAATAATGGATCATCATAACAACTTTCAAATCATCCAACTATTTCTACCATGTATATTGTATAGGACCAAATAAGAATCATCTAGTACGATCACTAATAATTGGTTCAGATCAAGCATTACATTTGTTGTGATTAGAGAGATGTATTTTTCTATTCAGATCATACATGACAATTTGGATAGTCCTGCAACATCTATATTCTCTCTTCTCCTTTGCTGTTGTGCTATGGCGATTGAGTTTCTCCTATTGTAGCTCGGTCGTATTCCTGGTGTATTCTGTGATTTTGCTCATGTTTGGGTTGTGTGAGATTATTTTGCTTTTTTGTTACCTAAGGCCTCTCAGACATTGGTTTTTTTCTTTCAATTTTCCCTCATGGTGGCTAGCCCGTCTGCGTCTTTGCTCTCAGCATGGGTAATCTTCCTACTTCTTCTGTTGTTAGCAATAAAGGCTTACAATTCTAACCCTAAATCTAACTCTTTTCACGATGTGCTTATTGGTGGTGCTCAATCGAAAGATTCTAGCTTTGCTTTTACAAAATCAACCATTAATGGTTTTCCAACTTTATTGATTTCTAAGGATGATATAGTTAAATTGGCTTCTCCTTACCAGTTTATGTTGGTAGGAAAATTTATTATAAGACATCCAAATCTCGATTCGATTAGGGTTTTTTTTCGATAATCTAAAATTATATGGTTTTTTCTATATTGGTTTATTGGATGCAAGGCATATTACTATCCAACTATCGAATAATTTGGATTTATAACTGAATTTTTGCGAGATGATCGTATTACATTAATAATTTTCAAATAAGGCTTTTGAAGTGGACTCCTTACTTTGATATTTAAGAGGAATATCTTATTGTTACTATTTGGATTTCATTCCTGAATTTGAGATTGCATTTCTTTAATATGCATGTTCTTCATGCTTTGGGATCCATTTTTAGAAGTCCTCTTCAATCTGATCAGGCCACTACTTCACATTTTCAACCATCTGTTGCCCAGATATTTGTGGAAATGGACATAACCAAAAAACACCCGCATAAAGTATGCTTGGATCAAAAAGTTTAGGTTATTTGCAAAAGGTGGATTTTGAAAACAAACCTGATTTTTTTCTCTAATTGTAAAGTCCAGGGACACTCTTTTAATGAATGTTTTGTGGCTCATCCTATTTTAAAAAAAAGTGAGCAAAGATGGGAAAAATGTGGGTAGCTCTGGTAAGAATAATAGTGTGGACAATGAGACTCATATCCCTTTAGAAGTGGATGATCAAGACAACATGGATATCATACCTACATATATTCCTAATAATAAGGAGGAAACTAATAATGTAAAACTTTCATTAGATGGTTTGGTTGGAAATGTTATAGAAGCGAAATATTTGGATGCTAGAAGATTGTCTTTGAGGGATGCTGTCCAAAATGGGAATGAAAAGGTTAATTCATCCAATGTTAATAATGATGGAGATGAGTTGCAAAACCAATGTATTTTAAATCTTAACAATGGATAACAAGAGGAGGGAGATGAGAAGGACCACACGTAGGAAGGAGAAATTGTTCCTAACAAGTTTGATTTATTAGGAAAATTTGTAGGTATGAATGATGTCTATATGTTGTCTACTCCTTCTAATGCCAATCAGATGGACGATGGCTTTACAAAAATGGGGAAGAAGAAATCTAAAAATAGCAAACTCTTGGAAGGTAATTCTTTTGGAGTTACCCAAACTGCTCATAATTCTTTATCTATGGTTAAAGCCCTTATATGGAATGTAAAGGGGTGGGGAATCCTCCTCCTATATTTAGGGTAAAAAATTTATGCAGGATTTACTTGAACCTTTTATTCTGGTTTCCAAAATGATTTCTATGTGTACAAAACTTTGGTTTGAATGCTCTTTTAGTAATTGTACCAACAAAAATTGGATTTTTTGGAGACAATGGGTTTATCTTAGCATCCTTAGTGATTTACATCAAATTGTGCATACTAAAATTAATTTTTACCAATTTTCCTATGTTGCTTCTTTTGTGTATGCCTCTTGTTCTAGAGTGGAAAGTAGGAGTTTATGGATGGAAATTATGAATTTTTCTTCTAAAAATAGTGATCCGTGGATGGTTGGTGGTGACTTCAATACCATCAGTAATGTTTCTGAGAGAATTGGAGGTATACCTCTAAATTTTCAAGATAGGGAGGATTTTAATGAGGAATGATTAGTTTCTAATCTACATGATATTTGTTTTAATGGCAATAGCTTTACTTGGAATCAAGGCACTATGTGGCAATGTTTAGATCATTTTCTTTTTAAAAATTTCTTGATTTCTATGTACTATAATACCCATGTTGAGCATTTGTCTAGAACCCAATATGACCATGCTCCTTTACTTTTGAACATTTATATGAAGGACAATACTTATGTGTCCAGTTTTAGGTTTCAAATATGTGGCTTCTGCATGATTTATTTCTTTGTAATGTTGAAGCTAATTGGCATGTTTTGTTGTTTCCCAATAATAATTATTTTGGTATGATTCGTCTTTGGCTTAAGATCAAACGGCTAAAGAAAAATATAAATTGGTGGAATAAATCTATTTTTAAGAATTTATTTACTAATATTGTGGAAACTGAGAAACAAGTTGATTTACCTGACAATATTTATATGAATCTTCCTTCTACGGTCAACCTTGTTTCTTTAAATAAGGCCAAAGACACCTTAGTTAAGCTTCAAGGACAAGAAGAAGCTTATTGGAAACAAAAAGCTTCTTTCAAGTTTTTAGCCGAGGGAGATAGGAACTCTAATTTTTTTCACAATATTGCTAATAATAAAAAAGTTTCTAGTTACATTACCAAAATATGTTCACTTGAAGGTCAACATTTCGAGTCTCCTGAGTTGAATTATGATTATGGTGTCATGTATTTTAAAGATCTTTTTAACAAAAACTTTTTTCTTGATTTGGATTTGGATTTTACTTTTATTACTTCTCTTGTGTCTGAAGAGGATAACATTATGCTCACTAAAATTCTATTTGAAAGTGTGATTGAGTCAGTTATTAAAGATATGAATAATGATTTTGTGGCAGGACCTGATGGGTTTACTACTAATTTTTTTCAAAAAACTTGGCATATTATCAAAGAGGACTTAATTAATGTTATTGACTTCTTTAGAGGTAATCCTTTCTCGGAATTTTTTACTTCCACTTCTATTATTTTGATTCCTAAAAGTGATGTTACTAACTTTTGGAGTGATTTTTGCCTTATCAGTCTTTGCTCTTTTTTTTTTAACAAGTTAATTGCCAAATTAATCATGTCTAGATTATCATTAATACTTCCTAATATATTTCTCTTTAGAAAACTAGTTTTGTTAAAGGGCATTCTATTTTTGATAATGTCTTTTTAGCTCAAGAGCTTGTGCATGATTTAGAATCTAAAATTTCGGGTGGGATTGTCATTTTTAAGATTGATATAACCAAAGCTTATAATGATTTGAATTGGGATTTTCTTTACGTCATGGTTCAGTCTTTTGATTTCAATCAAGACTTTATTAAGATCATCATTTAGAACAATATTGAACATTATTTTTCTATGTGATTATCAATGGTAAAAATCATGGTTTCTTTAATTCTAGTTATGGTATTAGGCAAGGGGATCCCTTGTCTTCTATTTTATTTATTTTAGCTATTGAATTTCTTTCTAGAGGTCTTAATGATATCTTTTATCATCACCCTAATATTCAGTACCATACTAAGGGTAGTTTTGTGGTGTCTCATTTAAGTTTTGCTGATGATTTCATCATTTTTACTAATGGCTCTAGGAACATGCTTAAAATTCTTTTAAAATTTCTTGGTCGTTTTCAAACAGCTTGTGGCTTAATCTTTATTCCCATGAAAAGTTGCTTTATCACTACTAAATCAATAACTCAACCTAGAATCCCTTCTATTTAGGAAAAGTATGATTTTTCTCATAAGAAACTCCCTATTAAGTACTTAGGTACTCCTCTTTATAAAGGTTGAAAGAAATCTCATTTATTTGGGGTCATTTTTTCTAATATTCAAATTAAACTTTGTACTTGGGCCTTTAATTTTCTCTTTTTTTGGGGAAGATTAGTGTTAATTAAAAGTGTGATTTGTTCTATTGCTATATACTTATTTCACACTTTATCTTTGACTAAGAATACTTGCACTAGACTTGAGAGGATTTTTAACAAATTCCTTTGGGGGCCAAAGAAAGTAAATTTGTTATTTTATGGGCCTCTTGTGGAAGATGATCTAGTGTCCAAGATGAAGACATGTTGGGCTTTAGATACTTCAGTGACAGGGCTCTGGGATTTTTGTACAAACTCTGGTTTAATCTAAGGTCCAAAAAAAGCCTTTCGTCAAAGTTTATGATTGTTAAGTATTGTATTGGTAAATATCCTCTTAATTATTTTTTTTCAAAATAGGAGACTCTTCTAATTGGAAAAGGATTTATTCTATTAAATGGGAGGCCAAAAAAAACATTCAATGGGGTTTGTGGCGCGGTGATATTTTGTTTTGGCAATATAACTAGTATGGTTTTTCTTCTATTGATAAATTACTTAATACTCAATCAACTAGTGTTAGTAAAGTGTTTAATTTTATTCATGATGGGGATTGGAATATAAATTATCTTATTGATACGGTTCCTGATTTGTCATTACTCTCATTTTAAAAGTGTCATTACAACTTGATCAGGAAAATTGTATTTTATTTAATAAATCTAAAGATGGGAGCTTTGTCTATAAAGAGGTGTGGCATTCATTTAGGGATATGAATCTTAAGTCTAAGATTTTCTCTTGGCAAAGAGGTATTCAGGCCTCTTATTTGATGTTAATGTGGATGATTTTTAATAATTATATCCATGTTAATAATATATTGATGAAAAAAAGTTATTATATTGTGTCTAAATATCAATGCTTTTATCATATTGATAATTGAATCATGTTTTTGCTAATGGTCTTGTTTCTCTTAAAGCTTGGCTTTATTTTGACAATTTATTTAACACTCAATTTTGTAAGAATTATAATAACATCATTGACATCATGTATGATTAGGTGGTTCCTGAAAGGTATGTATAAGTTGTTAGACATAATGCAGTTGTCCCAAGGCTAACCAAGAGGGGGGGGGGGGGGGGGGGGGGGGGGGGGGGGGGGGGGGGGGGGATTTAGTTATTTTAAAAATCTATTGGATATTAAAAATAGATTTCTAATTTTTTCACAAAAAAATTTTTTATCAATTTAAAAATTTTCAACCACAAAAATTTAAACATGCAGAAAAGTAAAAATGCAGTAAAATAAGAATATAGAAATTTATAGTGGTTTGATCTAACTAGACCTACATCCACTACCTGAAGACTCTCTCTTCAGGTATTGCACTATTATCAAAGTAACTCTCTAATTGCTCCCATAGCAAAGCGGAGAAGTCTTTACAATTACCCTTTCTTTAACTAATCCCTGGTGTTGCAGAGTACTGTCATCCTTTCATACCCTCAAGTGTTGGCAAAGTATAGTTGTCCTTTTACACTCTCCAAGTGTTGGTAGAGTATCATTATCCTTTCACACCCTTTAAGTATCAGTAGAATACCATTATCCTTTCACACTCTCCAGAACCGAATCTTTTTCAAAGATCTTCTCACGAGCGCTTTAAAGAAGTAATGAAAAGTTTTGCCATAATAACAAAGTTATTTTCATATTTGAGTAACCTTGTGAACCCTTCACACTCTCCACTTACAAGAACTCTCTCTCAAACACTCTCCCAAATCATTCTCACACTTGCTCTCTAAGAAAATATGAATAAGGATTTTTTAGACAGTTAGTTTTTATGACCTTATATATGAAAGACACGAAAAACTATCTAGAAAACTAAATTTTTTTTCAATTTGGCTGTCCACGATCTTATAGTACAATTGGTGATCGTACACACGAACAGTTCAAAAGTTATTCATATGATCCATTACAAACCAATTTTGTACTCTGAATGACCTGGGTACGAACTAGCATCGTATGATACGATCAGTTTAAAATTGGACAATTCATCCGGTACGATTAAGTACAAAATGATTTCGTACTTTGAATAACATATTGTATGAAATATATATCATACAGTATGAACTATTTTAATCAAACCATATTTTATTTGGTACAAATATGTTCTCAACCATTTTTTACTTTGGAAGTTGTCTATATGATCCTATGATTGTTCATTACGAATATTTCAAAAAAATTTATATGTTCGTCTAGAAAAAACATATACACAACCATTTTGTACTATGGATGTCATCTGTAGAAACCTATGATCATACAGTACGAACAATTCAAAAAAAAAAAGGAGTTCATCGGGACGAACTTGTATGTATCTATTTCATACTCTGGAAGGTGTACGTATGACTCTAACTTTGTACAATACGAACAAGACTTAAAATATATTAACTGCTTTCTAAAGGTATGCTCAAGCCAAATATTCCCTTATGAAACAAAATCGTACAGAACGATTAGTTTTTGAAACTTATAAATTTTTACACTCCCTCAATATGTGTGTGTGTGTGCGGTTTCCCAATTATAATCACACTCTCTTAAACTCAAGAAAAGTATAAAAATATATATATTTTAAAAATATTAAATCCTAATCTAATCCGACTTGAGGTTTTAAATTGTTTGGAGTATGATTTTCCTGAAATGTTAATGCACAGAAACAACAAAAACAATATTTTGAATATATATTAGAAGAAATAATAGTTAATACAATAATATTTTTGAATCATCAAAACACACATGATATGAAAACATAATTACGAAAACTAAGTTGCAACTATCTTCTCCTTTTTTATGATGATCAAATAATTATTGTTTGAGTTAACATTCAAAACAATTTTTCTTCTTAGCTCCCTTAAATAAATGACCAATTAAATAACAACCGATTTTCATGAAGATAAAAAATAATAAACATAAAAATAAAAAAGACACCAAATAAAAAACAATGTGAACAAAAACATGAACTCGAATAAAAACATGAAAACAAACGAACATTCAACAATAAAAAACATACATACATGCAAAACATACACATACATATACATACATGCAAAATATCAAAACTCAAACATAAAAAAATATTCGGACTCCTCCTTTTGACAACAACAAAAAGAGAAGTTTGATATCAAATACCTTGAAATGAGAGGTTTCTATAGATAAACCAAAAGAGTTGAAGGAGAAAAAATGTTAAACTAATTGCAAATACAATATTAATTTCATAATATTAAAAAAAATTAAAAAAATTTAAATCAGATAACTACTAAAATAAGAAAAGTTAATGAGGTTCATTGTTCATCCTAGACAAATAAAATAAAAATTATTATTACAAAAATAACAAAATAAAAATTAGTTAACTTCAGATTCAATAATTTATATGATTATTAATTAGATAAATTTGGATTAGAAATTTAATGATAGTGGAAAGAACACAATAAAAATTTTTAATTGACGACATTGTGCATCTTTTTCAAATATTTGTGGCACACTTTGTGCATCTTTTTTATTTGGGCTAATTTTGTGCCACAATTTACTTTGCGAATTATTGTGCATCTTTTCTATTTTTACACGCTTTGTGCAATTATTTTTTTTCTTTGGATCTTTTCAATATTAGTAATCTAAAAAGTAAAATTGACTAATAATAAAAATAAACATATTGAAGAAGAAATAAAAAATAATAAGAAATCAATCTTACAATAATTATAGCTTAGATATGTTTTTCTAAAGAACATGAAATTAATCTTCATGTCTACATTCAATCATAATTTAATTTATACTTTTGAATGATTAAATTTTGTAAGGAAATTAATTTATTAAGAAAAGTAATTTATAACCCATTTCAATGATCAATTTCAAAAGATTATTCTCATTAAAAATCAAACATTTCAAGAAATATAATTTAATGCAAGTTTAAGATTCCATTAATTTCAAGTTCATATACAACTATATTCTAAAAAATATCATCTCATCATAACATTTCACATCATAAAACATCATCACAAAAATATGAAATCACTAAACTCATGAAGCAACATTAGAACAACAAATATAAACACTCAAAAGAAACAATATGATTGAAGTATATCTAAAAATCTAAGGGGCCCTAGTTTGAAGGAGGTATTGGATTGAACATTGAAAAATAATTATTAATTGTATCTATATTCATGTTCATTGAGTCAAATCATCCATAAATCCACCCCATATATTCATTATAATGACATCCTGTTGGTTAAGGTGAGTCTCAATTTGATCAAAGAGTTGATCAACATGAGTCTCCAATTGATTGAATCGATGGACCATTTCCTGGTAGTAGTTTTGATCAGGTCCAGGTGTAGGTGCTAGAGTAGGAGTTCCACCTTCATCTTCAGAATCATCACTTTCCGAATTCTGATCTCGCCTAAAAAATACCTGAAAGGAGGAATCAGTGAAGTAGATTGGAAGTTTTGTGGGAGGATCAGGGTGAATCAGGTTGTACTTATTCTCTAGAATGTAGGCAACTAAATGTCCTAAAGATATATTTTTCTTCCTTTTATGATGTGGAAGCCCAATTTATGAAAGATTGTAAATGTAGTCTATAATGAGTTGGGCTTCATCAAAGGGTTTTTCAATCATAATTAGATAGGTAACTATGGGCAAAAGTGGAGTCATATTTATGAGATCACCAGCCTTAGGGATAATAGAAGTTCTCAAAACATGCTAGATGACCCAGGCATTTTGATATAAAGTGTAAACCCTAAACAAATGACTCACTTGGGATATACTTATAAAAGTTTAATTAATTTCAGTCCAATCAAAATAAGCACTAGAATTTAAAGTGTGGGCTCGAGTGCCTTAGATTCTTAAATGAAGAAAATTGCCTAAGTCTTCTTTGGTAATTTCTACTAGCTATTTTTGAACATAAGAACTAATCCTAGAGTGATCCTCATTAAATCTCATGTTGGCCAAGAAGTATTGGAAGGTTTCCTTGTGGTAGGCATAAATAAGAGTAAGAATGGAGGAAAGTTGAGTTGACGCAAACAAAGGAATGATGAAAAAGTGAAGATCACCCAGAATGAGAAGTCTAGTAGGGGTGACTTTGGAAGCAACATACCTAAAATAGGCATCCTCATTAGCCTTAAAAAGGAAGTTGTCATCCCCACCACTTCTAGAAGAGGAACCCTCAAAAACACGAGGTCTCTTGCTAGAACTAGCCATTCCTAAAATGGGGGCTCTAAAGGAATTTGAAATGGATAAGAAAGTGAATGAAAAATGATTTCAAAACCCTTCTATTTAAAGAATGATTTTAAAACCCAACTAGCAAAATATTCGATCTAGATTTTTTCACTTTATAAGTCCCTTCATATGTGATACAAAGTCTATCTTAAATTTCTTTTTCACTTTTATAGGTAGAGACATGCATATATTCTACAGATTTAAGTGCACAGAAACATTTATTTAAACATTTGACATTTAACTGAGCTAAATCTTATTGTTCTATAGTCCAGTCAATAAATAGTGTTTTATTTTTAAGGTCATCTATAAGTCTAGTTGGCCTATTGTAACCTTCATGTACTAAAATCCACATGCGATAGTCAAGTGATTGAAGAAAAGTAGACATACGTGTTTCCCAAAAATCTAAAGGGATGCTATCAAATAATGGGGATCTAGTGATTGAATTCCCTTCAGGTGTGTTACAATTTTATAAAATAGTTATGATCATTTTTAAAAAGTTATTTAAACCTTATATTTCAAAATTAGGCTCTGATACCACTTGAAAAGTTTGTATAGATTGTTAGACCTAATGTAGTTGTCCAATGACTAATTAAGAGGGGGTGAACTTGTTA